>CM040749.1:6503986-6823986 GCA_022829145.1 Albula goreensis
ATATCTTCCAGATAAAGAACTTTTTATTCTCTTCCAACATCTGACTCATTCTCATAACAGCTGTACTGTGGGTTTTATTTCTGTATTTCTCGATAAATGCCAATCTGATATATAAACTGTGCTAAAATTACTTTGTCCTCGTATGAATCATCCTGAAGGATCAGCTTTCCTTGCTTAATTATAATAAAAAATAATGACTCTCATATGAGGTGTGTATAAACCTGGAAACTGAGCAAATGCTATGTTACATTTGGGATCCAGGCTATCTCAGTGTTTGTATTCAATCTGCGCACTGTGAGCTTTTCAGATTTACTCTCTCAGAGACGGCACGGTTTGTTTGCCCTCAAAATCATCCGGGGCTGTTTTTAACACCGACCCGGTGAATAAAAACAGCAGGACTTTATTTTAATAACCTCAGTGCTCTGGTCCTCACAATCAGCTCAACACTTACTCTCATCTTTGATCACCTGTGCTCCTTGTCATTACTGCACCCTAATGTCCTACAGCAGTGCAGGAGCCAGAGTGTGTGTGAGAGTGTGTGTGCATGTGTTTGTGCATATGGGTGTGTGTGTGTGTGTGTGTGTGTGTGTGTGTGTGTGTGTGTGTGTGTGTGTGTGTGTGTGAGTATGTGTGTGCATGTGTGTGTGTGAGTGCATATGGGTGTGTGTGTGTGTATGTGAGAGAGTGCGTGCATGTGTGTGTGAGTGCATCGTGTGTGTGTGTGTGTGTGATGCGATGGTGTGTGTGTGTATGTGAGAGAGTGCGTGTGTGTGTGTGTGTGTGTGTGGGGGATGTTTGGTGGAGGGGGATACACTAAACCTCGGACTCAAGTCTTGGGGGCAGCAGCATCGGTTGATATTTCATGCAATTCAGTACTTAATATCAGTAGTATTAATGTCAGTATTGTTTTACATAGAAAGCTATCAGTTGGATTGGGTGTTTTTTTTTTTTTTTTTTTTACCCTTGTGCTTATTAGTCCCAGTTGAATGGGGTATCATGCCACAAAAAACAGGTAGAGCTACAATTAGCTGTCAATAATGAACTGGTTTCAGCTAAACAACAGGTTCCCATCAGTGAGTTGCTGGCAACAGATTGTGGCTCCACCCATTGTTCTGGTGTCATGATACCTCACTGTCCCATCATTGTCACTAAGTGGAGTTTGTTAAAACAAATTTCGGGACAAGTAATCTTCAGACAACCCTTCACTCAAATATCGCTACCCGTCCAATCCAGTTGTCTGCGCAGGTATTAATTCACCACGTACCTTCTCTCCCATCATGCCCTCTGCTTCCGACATCCCTCCAACTCCCCATCTCCACCTAATGTCTACTTCCCTTTCTTCTGTATTTCACCCTCTCTTCTGAATATCAAGTGGGGGGATTACTTCTCCCAAAAAATAGGGAGGCATGACGTTGCCCCCCTGGACTTCAAGCCCAAGATCAAATGTCTATTCACGATGTCTGAGGGTTCATTCACCTGAGAGCCAGTATGTTCAAATTTTAAGTTTGTTTACACCTGAATTGTTCCCAGGTTGAGGCTCTCCCCATGGAAGGTGGACAGACAGTGTGTTTGCCATGGGTGTGTGGCACAGTAATGAATGAATCTGAATCTTATTATGGACTGTGAGTCGCAAGCACTCGCATGGCTCATTAATTACGAAAGCCTTTATTGGCATCTGCATGGTGCGGAAGTGGAAAAATGACAGAGAAGCCTGGGGTCATTTAATGCGCACGGCTGCACGGTGTTTGATTCATGAGGATCGGGGGTGGGTGGGGGGGCACACAGTGAGCAGCCACACTGCCACGACGTGCGTACGATGGCAGGATGAACGGGAAATGTGCCGTCACACACAGGCCTTCTCAGATGAAATAGTAGACCTGCATAATAAAGCCCTGTGTTTGAAAACGTTTTGCGCTGATGGGATGTATTAGCGCTGATTTGTTTGGAAAGTGTGACAGAAATAGGCTCAGCGTTTACGGCACAGTGACAGATATACGCGTACTGCGCTGTGGAAATCATTCCCTTCCCTGCAAGCTCCATCAGACAGTGATCTTCCCAAGGTGGAAATGGCAATGAATCACACACACGGCCTGTGGAGAAGCCTGGCGAGGCCTAATGAAGTGTGTTAACGCCATCACCAAACTCACACAGGGATCAAGATTAGGGTTTCCTCCTTCCCCGCTCGCAAGTGCGCAAGTAGCTCTACAGCGGCCTGCCATCGATTCTGCCAAAATGTCATGACAACGATCCGATATATTGGCAAGGGGTGATGGGTGACTGAGGTTTCATTAAATCAAAAATGGTAGGAGCTACCACATGTTGTCACAGGCTTGATGATTTCGGCCAATTATTGTGCTCATCTGTGGAGAGGAAAACATTTTTTACAGGTTCAAACAAGGGAATGATTGACAGCTGACTGTAGCCCCACCCACTACCACGTTTCATGAATCCTCATTGACCAATCACTACTGGCGGGATCGAAACCCCACTGTTTTCCTTTTCTTACAAGTGATTGGTGTGAATGAACAGTGGATGCATCTATATCTGTTGTCTCACCCCAACTGTGCACTGACGGACTGCTGTAGGTTTGATTTGCAAAACACTGGCTGACTTATGGCTGTGGAGACTACTGGCCATTACTGTCACAGCACCGTTGGTAGATCAGTCATATCAGCTACAGCCGTGGTCCTCAATATTGGCCCCAGAAGAGCACAGCTAATGCTGCTCTTTGTTTTCACCTGGAAACAACTACCAGAGTCCTGAGATATGTGTGAGCATCTCCATACCGACACAGAATGCAGACGAAAGTCTCCGCATCAAAAACATTCCTCGCCATTTTCCATCAGGACTTCTGTCGCTCATAGTTTTTTTCTTCAGCTGGCTTTTCTCATTTCTTGCTTTAATCATTAAAAAAAAAAACTTACCCTTTTTTCCTTCACAGAAAAACCTCTTGTTGCATCAGACAGGAAGATAAAAGAGGGGGATGCCTGTAATTGTTGCTAGGAGACTGGGGCAGGTAGATAAAATAGAACTGAAGTTTTATTCTGCTATCGAAGAGGGGGATGGGGGTCGTCTGGGAATGAATCTCAGTACTATAAATGTGCCCTGACTTCTATGGACTGTGACTCACCTTTCATAGCTCTTTTCCCATTCTATCATTACCTTTTGGAGATACGGAAACTATGCTATTACGGATACAGATAATGACACTGCATGACCGTAAAGCAGAGGGAGTAAGGAGGGTGAGAGATGCATTTTTCGTCTTAAAGTGTTCTGTGATATATATATTGTATTGAGGAAAAGAATATACTATGAAATAAAATGCAACAGGCAAAGTTGTAGCTCTAGGAATTCTCATCTCAGTCTTGGAAAGACTTTTATTGTCTTTGTGTTTCTGTGGTTATGAAAATTATTATGGAAAATCCAACTGAAACACTCCATTTAGTTAGCGAGATGACAAATAAAATTCTTTTGGAAAGAGTAGAGTGAAAAAAAAAAAAATTTCTTCAAATAATATGTTCTTTGGATTTTATGTGAAACCCTGTCCTTTAAAATCATCCTATGAGAGAGAGTGATGAGTGAAAGAGTAAAAAACAGTTTTGGAATTTATTTTATTTTCTGGCATATTGAACACATATTTGCTCTTGTGCAGACCAGAAAAAAAAATCCATGGTGTCTGTCCTCTGCTTCCTAAATTAGGTCACCAGTGCCACCTACTGGTGCCTACCTCACACAACATCACAGTAAACAGCCGAAGCAATGTAATCAACAGAAAATTATTAAAGCCATCATATGGTGTTGATTTATTCAATTATACAATATATTCCCTTACAATACATGTTCTGAAAAAAGGAAATATTTGTTTCTGGCAGAACAGATCTGTTTAAGATGATCAGCTGGCTAAATGAGATATGGAAGTAATGAGGCACAGAAAACAACACAAAAGGAAACAATACAAAATAAAAAGAAATAAAAGCATGGCTAATTTCCTTACACCCTAATGTATACAGATATTGCTTTAAAAGCGGTGAATATTATACATTGTTATAAGTACTTCTGTATTATGTGTGTTGGTTTATTTATTACGTTTTGACCTTTCACCTGTTTGCCGTAACGACTGAGACGCCCTTTTTCTCGTAATGCTTCTTGATGTAGTCCAGGATGACCTTCTCATCGTTGAGCTCCTTCCTGAAGATCATGACGTAGCACTTAGGGCAGAAGTGACAGCAGAGGATGCTGTAGCTGGACACCAGCATGGCACAGGCCTGGACGGCTTGGACATACTTACCCGGCGTGTTGATGTAGACGGGGATGAAGAGGGACCACACCACCAGGTAGATTAGCATGCTGATGGTGATGAAGCTGGAGTTCTTGTACAGGTCGGGCAACCGCTTGCCCTTGAAGGCGAACAGGAAGCAGACGGCGGCCAGGAGACCAATGTAGCCCATCGTGGCGCCAAGCATGGCGTTGGACCCGATGTGGCACTGGATGACGATCTTCCGGCTGTAGCTGGAGATCTGCTGGAGGCGGGGTGGAAACAGGCTCAGCCAAACGGCGCACAGGGCCACCTGGACCGCCGTGCAGGTCGTCGCTATGGCAACGGGCCTGTTGAGCCGCTTCAGCCTGTCCCGGACCTTGACGTCGAAGGCGAAGCCGACGGAGATCTGGAAGAGGTTTGCCAGGATGCAGGACACGCAGAGCGTGAAGCTGATGGCAAAAAGCGGAAGCCCTGCTTTGCAGGAGGCATCCGAGGGCTTGCCGAAGAACGTGTAGATGCTGCAAAAGCTGGCCACAAGAGCCAGGAGGATGACGAGGCATAGGTTGCCGCCGGTTCCCTTGACGATGGGCGTGTTCCAGTGCCTGATGAAGAGGACGGCCACCAGCAGTGTGAAGATTAACCCTGCCGCACCGAACACCATCAGGGCTATGGCGAATCCGTCCAGCCAATTCAGGTATGTCACCTGTTTCTTCAGACAGCTGTCCCTCTTAGGTGACACATACTCGTCCTCCTGGCAGGATTTGCACTTCTCCACTGTGGGGAAGCAAAAACATAAAACATTGAACATACACACTTCTATTGGCTGTACACCTCTCATCCACGTGTCTCATCCAACAGGAAAGATTGAATATTCACATTTAAAATGGCTCTATGTTTGTTAAACTCAACGTTTAAAAAGAGCAAGCATTAATGATCACCACTTTAAATGACTCCACACTTCCCCTTGGTGGGTTTAAAAACAGCAAATGCTGAAATTCCACACTGGAAAATGGCTTTACACTTCTCCAAGCCAAGTATTTGTAAATAAAATTGTTATAAATTGGTAGTAACTCACTTAAAATGTGCCACATAAATATGTTATAAATCAGTATTAACACACTTAAAATTTCTCTACATTTATCAGAGCTGAACTCAAAAGAACACATAAAAAAGACCCACAATGAAAATGATTCTATGGTTCACCTTTCTAGATGTAAACAGATTCCTCTTCTCTGAGTTGAAAATGAACAAACGCTAAAACTTCACGATTACAGGCTCATCACGTATGAAAGTATGGGAATGGGGATGAAAGCTCCTACTGGTACTCTGTAAAATTTTAAAAGCCTTGCAGCGGACAATCACACCAGTCAGTCAAGATATGACATTTTTTTGACGTGGTCACTTTGGCTAGCCTACTTTTCAAGAACTAGAATCATATTTCCTCTTTAAACACCTGTCCAGACAGCAATGCTTCTGCAGTCAGTGCAATACGTAATAGTTTCACTCACATCCCCCTTTAGAAAACTGGTTAATCGCACAGGCGTTGCAGGTCTTGCAGCATGTGTCTTTATTTGAGTTCAGCTCCTGTCCACTGGGGCAGGTTTTGAAACAATCATAGACAGTCACCTGTTGGCAAAAAAGGAACAGAAAAGAGAATTCATTTTGGTTGAATCCTTCAGTTCTGCTATTGAACACATCTATTTTGTGATTTATTGCCAGCTTATGCTCGTAAATGTTTGACTATTATGTGATGTGATGTTTTAGTTGAGTTGATTGCAAGGCTCATTAACGACAGATGAAGAAAACAGTGGGTCTGGATATGACACATATTTACTGTGCTCTAGTCTGCAAGTCAGCCTACTGTGGTGTCCACAGATCATTAGATATTTAAGCAGCCAATTTATATCTTGTAAATAAGGTGAATAACCTCTGTAGCCAATTACTGACTTCAGTGATATGTGATATTGCATAGACTAGGAATTTTATCAACATTTTCCCGAACTTTTTACTTGCCAGATTCCTTACAAGCAATATTTAAGGACAAATGTCGACTGAGAGACAACATAAACACGTAATTAGTAATCCTCCATCTACAACACCCCACCCCCCCAACAATAAAACTCTCAAGAAACCTCACCGTGATTTGTCTGCACTCACTGACAAGGTGCTCAGGTAGGTTTTCGATGACACCAGAGGGCGAGTATTCTCCTATCCGCCTGACGGTGACATTGCCATACTTCATGTCCCAGTACAGGATATCGTAACCAAGATGGGGATCTCCATTTTCATCATACGAAATGTGTGTAGTGTTGTCCACAGTGAAATTAACTTGCCTAATTTCTTCAAGGAGCTGTTGAAATAAACACAAGTTTTTGATTATGACCAATTACATGAAAATGCATGTTTAAAAATGCACCATTAGTTTATCTGTCTGATTTTGTATAGTTTAGTGTTTAACCTGATTCTGACGGAGAAAACCTTTAAGAGTTCCCCCAGCAGGATGAATATAGAACCTAGAAGAACCAGAAAGTGCTAAAGAACTTTTTCTTCTGAGAGTGTAGCCTGCGTTTACAAATTTTATTGTCTTACCTCCCAGGGGAAGAATGTTGTGTTCCTCTCACATTTAACATCGTCACATTTCAACAGACTTTGCAAAGCATGTGCTATGACATTAACTGCCAGATAAATACTGTAGGATTCATCCTGGTCAACAAACTTTGCAAGGCACTTTATATCTGTGCAGCTTGCTGTATGATTATCCTGAAAGTTTTCATAGAATGAACAGTTCTGAGGGTCTTCGACCGATAACTTGGGACAAGCTGGAAAATATCTCAGATAGTCTTGGAAGAAGCTATTCTGTTTTCCCTGGTGTGGGGTGAAATTGCGCACATGCTCTTCGAATCCCGGGACGTCATTTCTCTTCATCACAAACCCGAAGACCCGCCCAATCTTATGGATGCCCTTCAGGCTGTATATCTCGCTGGCCGTGGACCAGGTGTCACCTGCCACCCAGGTCCTGTTGATTCCAAGCCTGATGGCCTCCTCCAGGATGATCCTTACATTGGACGTCTTGGTGAAGATCACTATGCCCTCAGCAGTGGAGTTCCTGACTGTTTCCATGAGCCTGCTCAGCAACGGTTGGTGGGTGCTGCGAGAGAAGTCCCCCGGAAGAATTTCCTTGAAATCCAGACACACGTCGTTACCCATGTGATCGATTATACTTTCTACGCCATATTTTCCATACTCATCGTCGCTGCCGATGGCCCCCATGATCTCCCAGTTGAGTTTCTTTGCAAACTCCACGATAGCCCTGGTTTGATGCGCGTCACTCGGGACGGTGCGGAGGAAAGAGGGGAACTTCGATTTTCTGCTTAATAGTTCGCTTGTGGAAGCGTAACTGATCTGTAAACAAAAACATAAAGATAAGAAAATTTTACTTCCTCCAACGTGAGCTGTGATGTGCATGTTTAAAGGTAGATGTATGTGTGTATTAGGGGCACTCTGGCCGCAGACTAAATGCTTGGGAAATACATCTTATTACTCTTGGGAATGTTATGCAAACAGGTTGAAATGTTGTCACATAAAGAACTCGTCTGCATCACACAACATGATAGGGTAATGATATGTAAAAGGGACAAATAGGCCTCAGGCATACACATAGGACTTCTATTAAGGCTGCTATCGCTCACACAATTCACACGTTCGCATTCTCCATGACTACACTATATTTTCAAAGTTCATTTTCCCCACAAAACCCACCACTCCAACTTAGCTCTGACTTAGATTGAGGTACAATCTCTAGGCATGTTCAAAGCTGGCAGTCTTGACACGACAAACAGGAAGGTTAAATGCAATTAAACATTTTAGAGATGATATTATACATAACTGCAATGATGACGATGCCTAAAGAGCTTCAATAATCTGTTACCTGTGGGATGAGAGGTAAGGCGAAGAGGCGGGCGATGGCTATTGAGCCCTCAGAGTATCGTTCTCCTACGACCGCCTTCGTGCCAATCACGGACACCGTTGATTCGCTCGACAAACACTCGTGAGTGAGGTTACTTCTCTCCTCCATCAGCCTCAGCGCACCTTTGATCGCCATGGTAACATCTGAACAAGTGTCGTATATTTCATAACCCAGCTTCAAGTTGGGCAAAATGGGAGACTTGTTGATCATGTCAAGAGAGTATATCATCGCTTGGGAGCGGAGAAACATCCCTACATCAAAGCTTGAGGAAAAACATGAGAGCGCATGTTACAGTGTTTGCTAAACTATGTAGGATTACACAATGAATACAATAATACTAATACTGACTACAAAACATCACAAACAAGAAAATATAATACTACTAATAATAATTATCTTCATCAGCATAATCATCAAAATGCGTTTAATTTAAAAGCACCTACCATTGTATAACATACAACAATCCCAAAGTGCTTAACAGTACAAACAGAACATGTTTACTCCGCACCTCCAAAATACTTACCCGAGACACTTAACGGATGAGGTCTGTTTGACACCATTTTTTACCAACTGCTTGTGCACCGGAAAAAGCCCGCCAACAATGATGTCGCCAGACTCGAAAACTCCGCGCGGACCACCTGTAACTGAGCGGGGATGAGCGGCTGACACGTGAGACACGTGAATAATCAAAAGTAAGGAAAGAAGCCACATATTTTTCTTTACGTACTGAGGTTGGCTGGCACCGATCTGCAGCTCAGCTTATCCACACATCGGTTACAACTGCGTGCGGAACCTTAAAAACAGGGAAGTTAGCTCATTTACATAGCTGAGGTGAGATGTGAAATACGCATTGAATTTCCGTACTCAGAGGTAGATTTCACATAAACTCTCGCGGGAAATTTGAATGCTGACATTACATATTCCGAAAACAGCAAAAACAAATAAACGAAAAGGGAGGAATATGAAAAGACAATAGAGGGAAGCATATACCAGACGCCGTTGTCTAGAGTGGGTGGAACAGTTAAGTTGCGCATACAATAACAGCAATAACATTGTATGGGGTCCTCAAATACTTTGGTGTTCACAGTTCAAACTCACTATAAAATACAGTTACTGGTCACCTTCTGTGTACAGTTACTAAGCACAAAGCCTATTGCATAAAACAAGGAAATGGGAGCCTGCATGAATGCCTCCTACTTATGACGGGAGGGGAAAAACCCTCAGAAAAGAAATCTTCTCAAAGCCCAACTGACAATGCATTTTTGACTACCAAATCGAGAGATGCGTGCATTGACTTTTGTCTTTCTGCTGGAGGTAAGCCCATAAATGCAACATGGTGTATCAGCTCATTAGCTTTGACTGTAAAACTTGCCTCACTGAGCCACAATTCACTCTTCAGGATACAGTTTCAGGTTTACGAAGGAAGAGTCTAATGATTGTAATTTTCACAATTCCTCGTCTGAGAGTTATTTTCAGGTGTAGTTCTAGGAAGGTTATATTTTCTCTTTGCTCATTTTTGGTTGAGGGAAGACCCCACTAGAGGTCACCAAAGACTAAAACAAACCCTATCCATTCATTTTTTTTTTGAAGCAAACACAATTAAGATCCAAACAAAACACATGCTTTAATTTAGTCTACATTTTACACAGTGGTGTAGTTGAGGATATATACATGTGTATTCAGTACCTCCACATAAACTTCTGGGGATACACATTAAACTCACCTGGAGTCACAGTATGGCAGCCTTATCTGATTGTATGCTCGCCCTTCAGTGTCCACTACGCCACCGATGTTACCCACTTTAAGTGGCTGATTCTCTTATTGTCTGTCATAGCAGCATCAACTTTTCATATCACCTTTTCCATATCACATTTTGCCTTTTTTTGTGATTAGTTCAAAATATGAAGTTTTGGAAAAATATGACTTTTTGTGATCAATTCTAGCCCTTTAGTGTCATAGATAATAAGAAAATTTGTTTTGATGGTGAGACATTATTTTGTGATTATTTTTGTGACTGTTAAGTTTCATAACAGTTTCGCTGACTATACTGTCCACAACACTGAAATTCCTGTTTGAGTTTCTTCTGAATCTGTTTTGGAAGGAAACAGGTAGCAGTGCATGTAGCAAGTGAGTGTGATGGATAAAACTGTGAGTGTGTGCATGTGAGAGAGAGATATTCGGTACTCTGCCTCTAATTAACAATTAACCAATGCTGATTGCCAAGAAAAGTTCAGAAGGTTCTGTAATTGAAAATAAACCAATGAATACTATAAAAATAAGGTGGATGATTTGAATATTATGGTTCTCAGAAAAGTGTGACATAAAAGTACTGCTACATTTTTGTGTTTTCACTTTCACATACATAACAGTTTTAGTGCGCTTTCTACCACTTCTACCGATTTGACTGAAACATCAGTTTAATGTTAGTTGTCAAATTAAAATGGGCAGTTAACACATGGTATCAGTGGCACACTGATTTGAACCAATCGTTGTGCATGGCTGTGGAAAGAACCACATTGTTATTGGTTAAAACAAGTCACCAACTGACAGCTGATTGGAGCACCACCCACCATGAGGATGATGACACCTCACTCTACCATCATTTCTCAATTCTTTATGAATCCAGCATGTGAATCCTTTGTATCAAACAGTTTTTATTAATCACTGGGTCATTGTAAGACACATAACAATTGTCTCTGTTTTATTATGAACATTTTTGAAAGCAAGACCAAATGGATGAACAAAAAACATCTCTATTTTTTTTAAATGAGTTCAGGGTAAATCAATACAGCCCACCAAACATTTCGCAAATGATTGACAAGTCCCCTGTTGACTTCCAAAGGCCCCCTTAGATAAAACACAAAACGGGCAGAATATTCATCCCCTGACTTTGCTTAACCCATTTTGAGGGCATTAACGTGATAGACAGTAAATCCCATTTCTTCTAGTAAAAAGTAAGGTGGATAAAGCCAGGGCTATTAGGATGTATACGATCTGTTAAAAAAAAATCAAGGCTTATATATTTTCGTATATTGTGTAACAATAAATGAATCAGTCAAATTTTACCATTTTATTCATATTAAGAGATATGTTTGCTCAGTGTCCCCAAAATGCAAAAAAACATCCCTGACACAAACCTACTACTGACCTTTTTTTGGTCATCAGGCTTCGCAAACGTAGGCTGATGCAACAGTTCGCAATTAGGCATGTCCACTCAAATCTGTGCCAGCATAGATGTGTGTGTGTGTGTGTGTGTTGGAGAGGTGTATAAATGTGTGGTTTGGACAGGAAGTACAGGTAGTGTCTGGCACCATTAGCGGAACCCTTAGCTGAGTTACGCTAGATATTGGGGGTGGCGGGAGATTGGTGACCCCCCCACATCCTTTTCTGCACACATTAAAGTGTTTGGCCACCAGAGAACGTATTATTTATTTACTTTCCAATTCAGACTCTGCCAGATCCCTGTGTTCTTTGTTTTCCAGCATTTTAACCCAGGGCTGAAACTGTGTGCCAGAGGGCTGGTTTGTATGCTGCTTTTTGGTAGGGCAGTTCTGGCCACGGCATGTGATTCTTTCATCCAATCAACGACATGAATCAAGCAATTAGGTTCTGCAATTGGTGTTCTCTCCAGCCCACTCGGACTGCAGTTGTGTGCCCCAATTTTAAAACAGGACATCCATGTTATACAAAGATTTCAGGTGTCACACTCTGAATATACAGTAATACAAGCAATGCATTTTTTTTTTGTATTTGGTTTTGAGAAATATGACCTCATTTCATGACCGTATGGATGTGCATATGTGTTTGTATGTCATTGAATCATTAACGAGAGAGATGGGCTGATTTTCAAGGTCATTCTGCTGTCTCAGCATGTTTTTTTTTTTTTTTTTTTTTTGGGGGGGTTGGGGGGTCCATCACATTGCCAATCTCTGTCCCCTGGGGGCAAAGGTAGCCCCTCCTCTGAGCCCCTCACTCAGGGTAACCCCTCCATCCCTCCAGGGGCTTCTCCATACTGCCAGAGTTAGCTCAGAGTCTAATGGTCATCAGTAGGCCATGGTGCTCACAAGTCTCTCATTCTTTAAATGTTTTTCCATTAGTTTGGTGAACACTGAACATGTCCTTCATCACGAAGCGACAAAAAATACAATAATAATCCTGATTTACTATGACAACCATATGATGTATTTGATTTTCAGTTTTATCATGTGCCATAAAGACATTCATACATGCATGTACATGCAAAACAGAACAGCATACAAATGCTATTTCAGTTTGTGTATTAACTAGCAGAGTTAAAATCAGAGTTAAGGTTTATTCACTTTAGGGTGGGTGTAGGGGGGAAGTAAGTTTTGGAAGAGGGATTTTTTGAGCACAGTAACATAACAGTGTCGAAAGCGTTGACCTTTGAAGTGTTGTGAGTGTTGTGGGGTTGGGTTTAAAAAAAAAAGAAAAACACCAAACCAAAAACAGTGGTCCAGTCCAATAGGTTTAAACATGTTATGATAGACCATTTTCTGTCTGCAGTCTCAGTCGGACAATCATTAACATCCACCTGAAGGTGTCTCTTTTCAACAAGGACTGTGCCATTGTCTTGATACTGTCTTGCTGCATATAATATATTGTAGTGTTGTAAATGAATCACAAAAATTGGGACAGCATACGTCTCACTTGTGACAGAATAAATACACTGAACCCTCTTTAAATTGGACTAATTGGGGGGAAAAGGAGTACAATATAACTGGGTGATAATAAAAAAAACACACAGTAGTCCCACCTCAGCTGTGATACCAAGCCATATTTACTCAGAGTTTGGTGTATAACAATACTTGGGAGGTCCGCTATACTCTACTAGCCACATCAGACCACCTTACCTGCAGACTGGTACTATTCCATCACACTCAGACGCACTCTTTGCTATTCAGGCAAGGCGTCTGTTCTCTGCACGCAGAGGTCTACCGTAAGTAAACATTGTCGATTGTGTTTACAACACAGACATTTTACTATATGTTTATCACTTTGTCGAGTGGAACAAGTGTGTATTTAAACTGAATTTAAGGACATTTTGAACATTTTTAATACTAATCTGATTAATTAATTAATTTGTTGTTAAATGTAATATGAAATGTATTTCACAGTGGGTAAAGGATCCTACACCTGTGTTTCTAAACCCACCTTTGAATCATCCCCACACTGCCGACACCAAAGCTTTGCTGGTTAGAGGTCTGAACGTGTCCAATTTTAACAGAATGGACCGCACATGTTGTTAGAGCAGAAATAATCTGTTATAACCAAAATCAGTTTAAAGGAGGTCCGCTACAATAAGGGTTCTGTGTAGTAACGGGGTTGAGGACAAGAAAAATCTGGCAAATGAAGTGTTTACAGTGATGTTTTCTTAAACACCTCTCAGTGGTGTGATGCGTGTGTTAACACAGGGTCATCCTGTGTTACTGCTTATCTGTCCTGATAAAACTAGTTTTTGTTTTTCCTTTTGGAACAGTCTGGTTGACTGGATGAGACATTAGCTTTGCATATAGCTGAAGCGGTATGCTGTTAAAGGATTGGTCCTGGTCATCTAAGGTCCGACTGGATTGGGAGGCGCATAGCTCAGGTCCCAAAGGGCTGGGGTGTAAACAGGTTTTTGGCATGTTTCACTGCTGAAGTGCTTAATTTAAGTCACTGATTAGATTAGTCATTAACTGAGTCCACACACCATTAGATTAATCAACCATTAGTCCAATAGACTCAGCTGTTCAAATGATTTGATATTCAACATTTGCATGAATGTGTATGTATGCATTAGATCTATCTGTTCATATACTGTAATTTTCATAATTTGTGTGTATGTCTTATTGTAATGATTGTTTGGTTGATAAAAAAAAAATAATCAGTGTTATCAGATTGCCCTAATTAATCTGTTTTTAACTGAATCTGATGAGTCTCAGAGACAGATTACAGGTGCACTTTGGTCTCTCTTTAATCTATTCAAATGCTTGCTGTGGATGCCAGAGGATGGATGAGTTTAGCTGAGCGCCTCACTAGGCTCCTAGGGGTGGTGCTGGGGACATTCCATCTCTCCCTCCGCTGTTACTGGACGCTGCAGGAAGCGTGGCGTGTGCCAAGGTCAGCCGAAACGCACAAGTGTGAGTCTCAACCGGCCGCGAACTGGTCAGCTTGCGGCTAAGGGTCCGTTTCCACAGCACCTAACTTTGCAGAGGACGCAACCGACCATGTTTAGCCCAAATTTTCTTTTCGAAACTTGTGTTCCAGCACTGGCACGCTGACAGAAATAGCATGTTACATTGTGTCACATGGGTTATTGCAGTTGAGGTAGGTATCGATCTGTGGGCCAATATTTCACATCCTGACCTCGGGACTCCCTTAGCTAATCGCATAGCACAGCAAAACGCGTGTTTGACCCCTTTTGAGAGTCGTGTAAATACTGACCTAGAAGCAATCATCAAGCTATGTTTTAATAGAAATAGTAATTATCCCCTGATACTTGATCACATGATTCTTACTGTGCCGTAATATGTTTTTTTTCCTCAAAAATAAATAAAAGCTTTTGCTGTGGCTGGCTGACTTAGTTCAAAGTGAGCATCCTTTGGTCATTTTCTGGATTGGATTCACAGGGCCCTGAGACTGAGTGTTTAAGTGGTCTTCCTCATGGACCCTGCCGTCAACACCATGAGTCTTAACACTCTCCCCCACCAATCCCAACCCCCCCCCGCCTCACAAACAGCTGTGGCATATTTGTGGTTTCTGGATAATATCACACACAGACCAGTGCGCAGTTTTATGACCAAGCAAAGTTCAAATCCAACGTAGAAGGAAGTTGTTCAAAGTCTGAAAGTGTGTGTGTGTGTGTGTGTGTGTGTGTGTGTGTGTGTGTGTGTGTGAAAGACGCTGAGATGGAGCAGGACTCAGTAAGTGTCACTGCAGGTCCCGTTTAAGTGAAACGCTTATCGGTGAGTGACCTGATTACCTACAGCTTCTCCTCAGCTGTCCTGATAAAGAAACCGCGGGTGATTGAGCATCAACCCTCTCGAAAATTATTTTATTTGCTTGTTTTATGGCTGATAACTGCCTTGGGCGACAGTCATTTCTCTGCACTGCGACAGTCTGTACTGTACTGTATTATGCCAGACCCAGACAAAGCCAGGTGAAGTGTCTATGCCCGAGAGGGTGAATGTGCAAAGCATGATGGGACACAATGCACTCAGTCACTGCTGTATTATTGACGACACATGAGCAGCACCCAATTATTCAGAGTCAACAGTGTTTCTGCTCGGGCAGATTTTTATGTTTGACAGGGATTGCCAATCCCAGATCCTGTTTTTTTTTTTTTTTGCTTTCACCTTAAAAAACACACAACTAACACAGATAAAAAAAACCAGGGGGAAGTGTTCTTTCAAGTGCTGAGTAAGAATAAAAACCCCCAGATCCTGTCACTCCTCAGAACCTCCGAGTCCTGGTCACTGCCGTAACACAGGAGCTTAATATAGTTCAGCTTTGAATGAAATGCATTTTACCCAGTGGAATGGACTTGATGCCATGATTCCCTCAGACAACAAAAAACAGTAGTTTGGGTTTGCCTGCAGGAACTGCAGTGTATCTTGTGTGGAACCGTAAGATCACTGTCAGAACCCATGAATCATTTCTGAGCCACATGGTCATCCAATTCAGGATTTCTGTTAAGGATATTAAACCCTTTAGTCATTGAGGGCCATAGTGTATATTAGCATTGTCATTACTCTTTACCTAGTGACCAGTTAATACAGTTGATTACAGTTGGTTAGCTCACCTCACCTGGTTTCTTAGGTCTGGGCTGATTGTGGATTTTCAGGTGAAAATGAAAACCGGGACACACTGCAGCTCTCCAGGACCAGTAATAGGGGAGGGGAAACTTACCTGTTCAATCAGTACCTATGTACCCAGCATTTCCCCCAGGAAGGTAGTTAGGCCCAGGTGTAAGTGCCAGACTCGTAAACACAGCGGTAAATCCTGGCGCATTGCACATTATGACAAATGAATATGAGAAGTTACATAATAACTTATAATGACAAAGTTTTGTGAGGGTTTGTAATGAATAAAACGTGGAGATGGCACTGTTTGTCCCGAGTGATTCACGCTTGCTGTGTCAGAGGCTGGATGAAGATGAGGTGGATGATAAAAGCCACACGTAGAGCTCACAGTCACCTCTCACCTACATTATGTACATGCACTCAAAACAATGAACATGCATTATAAACATATATTTGAAGTAGTTAATGACTTTTTTTTTGAAACCTAATTTTTTTATAAGCATAATACACGTTTTTATGAAGACACGTTATAATTAGTTTATTATTGACAAATAACATGTAATTAATGATAATGATACATTCTGATCACCAGTCTTTTGTTGAAGAGAGCTGATAATGACCTCGCTACCTTGTGTCGTTGTTGGTATCATGGAATTTCAGTCACTGAACTGTCTTAATTTGTTTGTTAATTAGTTTCTTCATTCCTTCTTTCATCCAATGATTTTTCTGCTTATTCCATACTCTACCTCTGCTAGTAGTAAATTAGAAAGTATTTATTTTAAGAGAGGAATGCGAGCCTTGGGGTCAGTGACCTGGCGTTTGGCTAGCATTAAGGACACGATTAATGAGTATCAGGAAGGGTAAAACAAATCTCCTTTGCTGCCACATGCCCAGTGGTGTTTACTCTAACCGGTTACTGTGCCAGTGAACTAGCTTCATATTTTATTAGCGTTGTACTCAGATATATGATCATTATCTTACATGTGAGCGTTACATACGTCTCGTAGTGGCATCATTGAATGAAGGCTGCATTTCGCACAATAAATATTTTATAGAACAAATAAGGAACAATGTCCTTTCACGCATTTACATGACAACACATGATATATTTGGTCCAAATTACAATATGATGTGATTTATTTCACTAAATAAATCATATAATATTATGTTGTTAATTTGGTGTTTTGAGGAAATCAGTAGCGCGTCTATGGAAGAACTAAATATTGCAAACGAATGTGAAAAGTCACGCAATAACTTGACAAAGTTTTATGAGGCGTTGTAATTTAAAAAAACGTGGTGATGGCACTGTTTGTCCTGGGTGATTCATGCTTGCTGTGTCAGAAGCCTCTAGTTATTAAAGACTATCAGTTGTCAAAATCTCACTTTATATTAGGCTCAGAAGGGCAGTGAAACTTGTCAGATAATTACAGCCATTGTTGAGACATGACTTGAGTATTTTGATGGCCGAGTCAGGCCTGAATTTACCCTGGAACATTGAATAACAACAAAAAGGTTATTATGAGTAAATGAACGAGAGAAACATACTGCTGTTTACATTTGTAGCTTGTGTATTAAAGTTTGTGAAAATGTCCATGCCTTTGAATGGAGAAGAGATTGGATGGCATTAGGTTTTATCTTTTAAGGAAAAATGCAAGATTGGTTTTTTTTTTACGATATGATTTAATGCATTTCACTAAATAAATCATATAATATTATGATGTTAATTTGGTATTTCGAGGAAATAAGTAGAGTGTCTATGGAAGAACTAAATATCGCAGTATTGTATTTGGAATTATACATTCTACCTTCAATATTGTATGCTATTACATAATCGCAAGTCAGAAAACACTGGAACAAAACAGTTTCCGAATGAAGTAAACGCTGAATTTATGGATTGTGTTCAGGAAAGCAAACAGTGTTTACCATGGGAACGTGTGTTTTTGGCAGGTGTATGGCAGTGTTTTGTAGACTTTGGCTGCGATTCAATCAACATTTGTCCTTAACTTTAGTAACTTTAAGTTTTCCTTTTATCTTCGCTGACACGGTTCAGTGAGTTCTTGAAAAATAAACTCTGCAGAATTTCTTACAGAAAGAAAGCATAACACTCTGAAAGTCAAGGACAGTTGTTGATTGAATCCCAGATATTGACTTTTTTATTAGCTAAAAACAGGAGATGGATTCAGAAGACCTAATAAATCTGACAAGTCAAAGACTTCCTCCTGAATCGTAACTATAAAATAAGTACCTGGGGCATCACTGGGAATTTTTTTTGCATTAATTTCATTTTTTAAAAAAGCTTAATTTTGTGCATGTTGAAAGTGTAACATTTATATAAAATATATCTGAAATGCTACAACAGTGTTTCGTTAATCTATCGTTGTTTTCATATTTCTTTTTGAAGGTTGGTCTGTATGCATCAGTCATGTGTTGAGTGTGTTCACAGAAGTGTGATACAAGACTCTTGAGGTTACATGTATATAAATTTGCCTTGATCAGCTGCGCGCACACACACACATACACACACACGCACGCACACACACACACTTGACCTCTGACAGAATGTCCCTTGTTTGAACAGTACTATCTGACCTTACAGTGACCAGCACTGTAATGGAGTGACATAACCAAAAGGTGCCTCATTTTTCCAGTTTGGAAACCACGCACAGTACATCCAAAGACCTTTATCTGATAAAAGGGGCAGTGTGGTGCAGTGGTTTCACTAGCAAGAGTCACAAGTGCAAGTCTGCAAGGATCAAGTCAGAGGTGACGAGCTCTTATCCGATTCTGCTTCAGCAAGTTTGCAGTTTTATTAACCGATAAAGCATGAGCTGTGTGAATTCCCCTGGGTCAAACCCACACCTGAGGCGCATGCCACTTATGCACCTTTTCTATGTGAGAACTGGGCCCTCCCACAATTATCTTCACGAAAATAACTGAAGACTAAGTCTAACAACCAGAGAAATTATCTACAAGAATATGTACTTGGAGTACTATTTACTCTGTGGAAATAAAGATCCTCAACATCCAATGCAGTGTTTGTAAGACACTAATAGTAATGTAATTCCACTGTTGCATGGGTGGCATGCTGATCGTGTGATCAGTGCATGCACACAATGTCATTGGTTGGTACCATTAATTAATAGCCCCTGATTGGTCCTAACATGCATCAAGTTACATGCAGCTTCCTGTTGGGCTGTGGTCATCTGGCTAATGAAATCAACAACCATTTTCAAGCTGCTTTGCTCTCACTGTGTGGGGTTTCGCTTCCAAAGAACCATTATTTCTTAATGTAAATACCTGCTGTGGCACAGCACCAAACTCCATGTATTAATGTTATAACTATCCTGAGCTGTTACTGTAAGACAGAGATTACATAATGGAAGAATGAAGAACTGCTGTTGAGAAGAATTACAATCATGCCTCTTTATGGTGGCACTGATAACCCAACGGACTCCACAGGACTTTTACACCGTGCCAAGGTGCCAGATAAGATTTGAGGAGGATGATGCCTTTCGGCTCTGTTGATGGTCGGTTGAGCTATGCACTGGAATCGAGATCTAAATTAGGGTGCATGTGTTGCAAAACAGGGGGGCAAAAGAAATTGGGTCAGATGAAGCTGACAAGATGTAGTCTTATCTGGTGGCCACAAGGGTACTGGGCCTGATGGATTTTGTGTTTGATCACGTGGGTTTGATAAAGGTTGCAGGTTTGATTCCATGGCACAGCATCTCCATTGAGCAAGGTATTTTACAGGAGTTAATTCAGTAAATATCTGATGGTAGTAGATGGGTAGTGTGTAAAAATGTAAACTGTGTAAATTTTTCTTGCAAAGGTTTTCTGCTGACTGTAATCAAGGAGAGTAAAGTCCTGTTGTTCCATGAAGATAGGTGCCAGCTATGTGACTATATGTGTGGGTTAGACATATTTTGTCAATATAATTATTTTCAGGTTGAGTTCTGTCTGCAGGACAGGGGACTATAGGTGCAAATTGTTTAAAAGTCAATGCAGTGTATGCAGTCAGGTTTTACATGTTTTTCAGTCAGTGCATTACAGTTTTACAGTTTTACTGCTACAAAACTCATCAAGCCCATGGGCCACTTATTATAACCACTCGATAAAAATGCTGCACAACTTTCAAATATGAAAATAAAAGGATATGAACAGTAGACAAAACAGCTGCATGTGCACTCTAGCTTGCAATTTAAGTACAGTTTGAAGTGCCTTTCTCGATTTGATTTATGCGGAATGACCATGTGTTCAGCACACGTGTGAAAAACTCCAGTCTCTCCATAAACGCAGGCGAATCTGATACCTAATCATGACCTCTGACAGTCCACTGCATGCCTAACATTTATTTGGACATTGTCTTCTGGTTGGCAGTGCAGCGAAAGGACCCTCTGTTCAACAAGATCATTATCTGTGGGTAACCTAGAGGCTGGAGGTGGGCTTTGGGTGCAGAATTACTAATGATTAACATTTAATCAATAACTATGATTATTAATAATTTAGATTTGCCAAGTACAGTAGCAGTCAAAAAAGTGGATGCCAATTTTTGGTCAGTGTTTTTAACCAGGCCTGTTTCTCCTGGTGATTATTGGTCATTCTGGCCAAAAACTCAAACCCCTGGTTTAAAAATAGATCTTTCGCCTGTCTTTGTTAGCATTAATTTGGTCATAAATTACGTCATTAGGTTTCCGTGTTCAGCATACACACATAATCATAGTGCAGAGAAAGATACGGAAGTGTTTGTTTTCTTTTTTTTTTAACTGAGCAGATAATTTCAAAACCCACTGACACGGTAATAAGGTAGTGTATAGGAACATGACACAGTGGCCCGAAGATATAGAGTGATTTAAGGACAACGTGCTCCATGGATGCTTCTTTGTTGGTTTTCGTTGTAACTGGGATCATGTTTGAACTGTCCCTCTTAGACCTTACAGTCAGTCTCTCATTAACCATGCTATTATTTCTTAAGGCAGAATTATTGTAATGAACAAATGAATGAATGAATGAATGAATGAATAAAAAAAATTAGGGAACAAACAAATATCAATCAATCAATCAATCAATCAATCAATCTATCTATCTATCTATCTATCTATCTATCTATCTATCTATCTATCTATCTATCTATCTATCTATCTATCTATCTATCTATCTGTGATTATATATAATTGTACATAATTTATTTACTAGATATGTAAATATATATATGTGTGTGTGTGTGTGTGTGTGTGTGTGTGTGTGTGTGTGTGTGTGTGTGTGTGTGTGTGTGTGTGTGTGTGTGTGATTACTCATATGTCAAAGCACCAGTTCTTATATTTTTCCATCCCTTAGGCAGACTGTTTGCAGTTTTCGTCAGACTTTTATAAAGAGCTCCCCGATGAGGATGATCTAATTTTAGGGTTAATTGGCTCTACATTAGAGCATTTGCACATGGGTGGCAGCAAGCACAAAAGCCCGAAACGGGAGATGCATCCTTCAGTTAAAAGAATGAGCCCAAAACACAGCAGTTCAGGCATGTAATGGTGGAGCTAGAAATGAGTATTTCATACCTTATAACAAACCCACATTAGGAATGAAACACTGAGGCCTGTTTTCACACCAAGGCTGTCAATTACCTTTAATATATTTTTTCAACACAGCTAATATTAAAAGGTAACTGCACTCTTTTTAATATGTTTCCTATGTTTTGTTTGTCCTTTCAAACACCAACATGTTAAGTTTATTGGTCAGATCTTATTTCATGTTGGCTGGAGGGACGATATGATAAAATCTGAAAATGCTGCTGTTATTCGCGCATTGTGCCTGTTTGTCATTTATGTTAGACAGAGAATGCATAAAAAATGAGCTGACGCTGTCTGTAGTATATGGGTCTTGCGCTATGAAAATGATAAGCTGAGACAGAAATGGAATAGCTGCAATTTTGTCCCTGCTAAGCTGTTTCTGTAGGAGAATGTTATATAACGTTGGCTTTTTGACAGGGTTGACAGTTTTTATTGCTTAAGTTTATGCAGGTAAAGTTCCTCTGAATATATCTTGACAAAATATGATAAAATACCTTTTTTTTTTTTGTTTGTCGTGTATTGTGCTGTTGTTTTTGCTTTTAAAATTCTTATTCATAATAACACATAGAGAATTTTCTACAAAAGAGTCTACAAATTATAGATTATATTTCATTTTTATATAATGTCATGAATGGAATTTTAATTATTCTGACAATGTGTTTTCAGGTACTTCAATGTTCATATCAAGTATGATGCCTGTCACCTGTGAATTACAGGCTAGCGACTGAAAAACTTCAGCAATAATGAATGATGTTATATGAAATGTTACATTTGACAGGATAATTGGAAACATTCTTGATTATATTTTTTCTGAGATGAAGCCTAAGATGTTTTAAAGTGCAATTCGATTTAAAGCCAAGTTTTACCAGATTGTATCAAACAAAAAAAAAATGTCGTCATGAACAAAATAACAGGAAGCATTCATCAATAGATTCTAAGTGCTATGCTAAAATGTCAGAGTAGGATTTGTCTTTCTGTTACATGCCCTCAGTGGGTTACCTCTGTGTCTAAGGAGCATCACTGACTGAACCCAACCCACCTTTTTATAAATAAAAAATTATTAAAAATGTAATTGTATTCATAAAAATAGAACATAAACATAATAGAATATGACATATAAATATATGATAAATATATACATATAAAAATATATTTAAAAAGGACTACCACTACATTTACAAAGAACCTCAGCTGGAATTTCACCACATTGCGTTTGCTGTTTTCCGTTAAACTGGTTGCCTTTGTCCTACCAAACTCCTTACAGTCTGAACTTTGGAGTGTAGCTACAGCGTTTTTTTTTTTTTTTTTTCAGTTGCAACTTTCAATTGATCTTTCTTTGTCCCATCATAGTGGCCTCAGCTAGGCTGGCTCTTGTTGAGGGGGGTGGGTGGGGGAGAGGGGTGGTGGTGGGGGGTGGGGGGGGTGTTGGAGATGTGGGGGTTGGGGGGGCTGGTATAAAAGGCAGGATCAGGAGCCACAGACTCAATCTCAGTGGAAAGGAGGGATCTCCGAACCTTAGGGAATAGAGCTTTCCAGAAGCCCGTCATGGGTGACGTTAAGCTCTGCCTGTTTCTGCTGCTGAGCACATATGCCTTGGCCCGTAAGTACCATCGCCCCCGCTGGCTTCCTCCACATACCCTCAAAACTAAATTCACAGGGATTTAAATAATTAAAAACGATTTAAGTGATGTCAGGGACACTTAAGCGTTTATCATTTAAAGTGTTTAGCATTTTTAAACCATGTCAGAAATACACATAGGACACATTTTGTTTTGCTTTGATAATTAGTTCTGCGGGGTCTACCTGAGGCAGGTAAAACTGCATTTGAATGTAGTGCTCTGCTTACCTGGAATGAGTTACTGTGTGCTTTGTGCACTTTGGAGCGTAATTCTGATATCTCTGGGGCAATGCAAGGACCCTGAGCAAGAGCCTGATTATCCCTCATAGTAAATGAACTGAAATGCTTTCATTTTTTATCTGTTTATTAATCTCTTACTACGTTTGCTTTGGCTGTTAGAGCCCTTCTGTGCTATCCTTATTTCAGCCAGGGCTCAGATGAAAGAGAGACCCTCTGTGTCTCAGTGTGAATTCCCTGTATAGACAAGGGTAAATAAACGATTTCATTCAAATAGGAGTGAATAAAATGTGTCATAGACTTCCTCCAGATTACCTAAAATCATGAAACAATACAATTATAAAGTCAGTAACCGAAATGTATTCAATGCCTAAGTTTGCTTTTATTAGTTTTCAAATCAACAGTCAGCTGTCAATAAAAATTTTTTTATGGTAAAATGTCAGCTTACTCAAGAAGAGATCTGAAACTGAAATATACAATTTAAAAAAAAATGCTGTAAGACACAAAAACATGTCAGTACTTATTGAAGAATATTGAGCATTTATGTGGATGGTCTCTTGTTCATGAAGCATCACTTCTATGCTGTTTTGCACAATAGTTAAATATGAAATAAAGATGCAAATTAAATTGTATGGCTTTCTGTGTTTTGCTTTATATATCTTATTCCAATTGATTCTAAAATTGTAACACAATGATAATATGCAGTCACATTGTATAGTAATCAGCCAAAATATGATGTGATACGTAATATTATTATACAGATGTAATACTCGATGATGAGAACAGGCCAGTCAGCACTGGTTTGTAACACAAATGTTTAACTGATCTCACCTTTCAGCTAAATTGAATAAGCTACGTAAGATGATGAATTATTCTTTGGCTAAATGAACCCTTTTCACTGCGGTCTAATCTGTGGGTGAACTGACGAATATAACTAATTTGCTAACTGAACGAGAGTAACTGGCAAGAACAGGAACCCACATTAATACCAGTCCTCCGGGAATGTAGTAACACTGGCAAGCCTGGACTTACATACCTGAAAGTTGTTTGGTATGATTTCGCCTGGCAAATTGTTTAGAGAAGTCTAACAGTGGATTTTCTTTTTTTTTTTTATCTCCAGAGCAAGCAAACGAGAGTGGTGAAGAAGTGACCCCAACATGCTTGTGTAAGTTCTCATTGTCTCCTGGCCCGGAGCTTTCAATCTCAGCACCAGCAATGGGCCTTCACTTTCAGCGACTGTAAATCAGAGTAGCCCAGCAAGCCTGACCCAGGAGGAGGGAATAATGTCATAGGCCCAATGTGTAATCTGGAGCTGATAAAGTGGCCAAGATAGCGTGCTTGGACCCTGGAATGCGTGTTTGTCGGGACGTGTTTGTCACCCTGGTTAAGCTGTCGATTTGTCATCTTGGGTGTGTGTGCGCGCGCGCGTGTGTGTGTGTGTGTATGATGGGGGTGGGGTGTGGGGGGTTCAAAGGTTTCTAGTACAGCTGGTGATTTGGAAGTAGACTTATGGACTGTGAGTGCTGTTCATGAATGATCAACCCTTTTGATCGTTGTTGCATTTCACAACAGCGCCCTCTCTTGTGCTGCTGGTGCACAACGCCTGGGCCATGCATTCATTAATCATCTGAGTCGCAAAATGAGTTCTGATCTTTGATTAACTTATACCATATGGATATGGGCAGGGGAAATCTGATCCTAGATCAGTGATCTTCAACTATTCTGATGCTTTATGAGAATAGACCTGATCACAATCTTCAGTAAATACATACAATATCACAAATTACATTCTCTCTCTTTCTCTTTCTCTCTCTGCCTCTCTCTCTGTCTATCATGCACACACACACACACAAACATACACACAACCAAACAAATACAATAACACTCACTTAATTATATGCATACCAAGCAATGGCCTGATCTCAAATCTAAAATCAAAATCTAAAAGCAAGGAACAGTTTTTGTTCTCCGCAGCACAGTCTGGGAGTTTAGCAATCGAGTGTTTGAAAAGACAAAGAAGAAAAACAAAAACTTTTAATTATATGAAGTCAAGGTTAAGTACAATGTTGACAGTGTCCAGGCCAAAGTCTTCAGTGACAACAGTGACAATGAAAGAGAACAATGGCATGAATGCAAATCATACTATTAAATTTTTGCATGCAATGCTCACACAGATGTTTTTATGAAATGTATTGTCTGTATCAAAACAGAAAACATGTGTATCTCTAATTTTACATAAACAGAAGGTTTCCATTGTCAGTTGTGTACTGATTTATTGTCAACTTTGTCTCTGTTACTAATATAATAAGTTTGAGACATCACATGACTAGAACTTCTCTCATAAAGGTTACTTTTTTAACAGTTAAACCCAGTTGTGCAATCATGAAAACAGAGCACATACAAATTAGCTTTGTCAGAATACAGATAACACAAATGTGGTTTTTAAAATCAATCATACTTGAATTATTAAATATCATTGAATGTATAAACTATTGTTAAAAATCACAAGTGGACTGTTAAAATACAGCCTATGTTGTAAAAAGATTTTTTTAATGTGACGGACACGCCCTTCCATTCGTAGATCTTTGCAGTGACCTCTTCGGCTGGTAACAAGGCTCCATAGAAGTAATAAACTCACAGTGAATGTTTTTTTTTTTCTGTTTTTTGTTGTTTTTTGATGTTTTGTGCAGTGGCGACAAGGTTTAAGGCATTTAAGAAATATGTGTACAACTACGAGGCAGAGGCTCAAAATGGAGTCAGTGGGACAGCCAATGTGAAGAATGGACCCAAGGTCTCATGCAAGGTAGATGGAGGTTCCCTTCTTTTCCCCCTACGATGTCATCAGCCCCCACTAGCCTTGATACAATAATGGATCTATCCTTTTATCTGACTTTTCCTCCCTCTATCTATCTCTGTCTGCCCGACCCTCTGTCCGTCTGTTGGTCTGCCTGTCTTATCTATTTATGTGTCTGTCTGTCCAATTGTTTTTCAATATATCCTCCTGTCTGTCTGTCTGTCTGTCTTTTTAATCTGTCTATCTTTCAATCAACATTGTCCCCCATTACTCCTCCCCTGTTCCTCCCTAGGTAAATCCCTCTGTTTATTCATCCCCCTATCTATCTGTCTGCCTGCATGTGTCTGTCTGTCTGTCTGCCTGCCTGCCTGTGTCTCTTTCTGTCTGTCTGTCTGTCTGCCTGCCTGTGTCTCTGTCTGTCTGCCTGTGTCTGTCTGTCTGTCTGCCTGCCTGTGTCTCTATCTGCCTGTCTGTGTCTGTCTGTCTGTCTGCCTGTGTCTCTATCTGTCTGTCTATTCGTGATGGGTGAATGAGGTGTCACAACAACAAAAATGTGAGCTCCCAAAAAAAAAATAGAGTTACCTTTAGCTGTCAATCACTGTTTTGTGTGTAATCAATCAATATTAGTAAATATAATACCGTATGGCACCTCCGCTCATTTCAGCTGTCTATGGTTACTGTCTTCTTGCACTGTTACGACTGTATGGTTACACAGACTTTAATGACGCTGATGTTCCTTGCCTCCCCCTTCTAACTCCCCTCTCCCCCAACCCCCCAGGTGGAGATGGAGGTCCCGCAGGCATGCAGCTTCGTCCTGAGAGTGGAGGAGTGTGCGCTGAGCGAGGTGTCTGTCATTGACCCCGATGGCCAGCCCATCTACCGGCCCGCCGCTGGAGCTGAGGCATTCAAGGCAGCCATGGAGAAGTACGTTAGGTTTTTTTTTTTTTTTTTTTTTTACATTTTTACACACTGTACATTTACACTGCTGGATATTCATGTGAGCTATGTAGGGTGAACTACCATGCTCAAAACAGCAGTACAGCAATACAAACCTTGCTGGGGACCAAACCTTCAAACTCTCAGGTGTGAGCCAAACCGTTATACTACACTGCATTGTCCCAAGTCCGATAGCAGTGCCCTAACCTACGTTTCTGTTCTTAATTTTTTATTTAGAGCGGTCATTTGTTTTTTTACGATATGACATTTTGCCTTTTTTTATTAAATAAGCTTATTCAGGGCCAATCCCCCCTGGGAGAAATGTGGGATTAAGGTCCTTGCTCAATTGCCCAACAGCAATGGTGTTCTTGCTGTGGCTGGACTGGGGCTTGTGGGGGCACCAGCCTCTGGGGTCCCAGGGATGTACCGTACCCGCTGGACTACAGGCTGTCCATCTTTAGGAAACAGACATGAGGCTGTCTGAGGTACACTGACTCACTCACTATCTCACTCCTCCCCCTGGCCTCTTCCCCCCCTAGGAATGCTCTGAAGTTCACGGTTGAGCAAACGCACAAAGTCAACCTGTTCCCGGAGCCGGATGAGCCGGCCAACATCCTGAACGCCAAGAGAGGCATCATCTCTGCCCTTATGGTGCCAGTCACTGAGGATGCTGTGGTTACCATGGTAAGCCCACGCCCCTTCCTCTGCCCCCATGTCCGTGTGCATTGCGGTGGGAGTTTCACCAGTAAAGTCCCACTGATCTGAATCTTTCTTTCACAAGGGTGTCCATGGTGCAATACATCCCTTTTAACAAGGGACAAACACAGACACAGACACAGACACACACACACACCTACACACACACACAGACACACACCTACACACACACACACACATGCACACACCTACACACACACACACACACACACACACACATACACAGACACACACAGACAGACGCAAATTATTGGCATTAATTAAAATCCTGCATATACACTGGCCCTCCAGAGCTGGTTCAACTTACAGCAAGAACCGTGGTCATAGGTCTCCGTTTCATTCTGTCTTTCAAACCTCCCCTCCCAGCCAACGGTGCACGGCCATTGCAGGACTGAACAAACCGTCAACACCAGGAAGGACATCGCCACCGATGTCACCATCACACGGGAGCTCAGCAGCTGCAGTGACTTCAGGGCCATGGCCGACTATGTCAGCCCACTGGCTATCCTCTCCAGAATGGTGAGAGCTATGGCCACTAGGGGGCACTGTTGTAAAACTGTTGGAGTCGTGGGACTACCTGTCCACCTGTCCCAAAAGAGCCAAGCAAACAGCCTAAGAAGTTTTAATATTTTTTCTAATTTAGAGAATCTATTATTTCTATTTCAGAGAATGAAGACTTTCCTTGCAAACAGTTAATATTTCACTCATAAAATGACAATTTAAAGCACAATTATTTTGTATCACATAAATGTATATGTGTATGTCTGAGCGTTTTAAATCTGTAAAGGTAAACGTAAGTTACAAACTTGCCACCTTCTAATTATTGGGCCAAACTGAAGTTTGAAACAGAACAGAACAGAGCTCGTGTCTCCACGTCCCCACAGAACACACCCCTGTCCAAACTGATCAGCAGCACCCAGTCCTGCAACTACCAGTTTGACAACAGGAGGAAGCACATGACCGAGGCCACTTGCACTGAGAAGCACATTCTCCTGCCTTTCTCACACCAGTAAGTCCCTTGTTGCCCTGCTATCCCAGGTGTCCTTGTGCTACCATGAGGCCCCACACCTCCCTATTTTCACACACACAATTACATCCATTAAGCCACAAGGGCTAAAAGCTGTTATGATTAAAAGCTACTCTTTAGCTCAACTCAAACTTAGAGCCACAGAAGGCAGTGTGTATGAAGGATTTATCCCAGCCATTTACTGGAGCTTTAAATAGGTTAAACATTAATATAGGTTCAATATTGACTCATTCATCCATATGCATGCATCCCTATTTTAAAACATATAATATTAGCATCGTTTGTCATTTAGACAACACATATAACTTGCTTCATTTTATATGCACTGTGTGAAAAACAGAAGGGACTATTTTAGCAAGTATTGGAGTTAATTATCTAATGAAGAGGAGAGGCTGGAGACTAACCAGCATATACATAGCCCTTTAAGGCACTGAGTTTGACAACGCAGGTTTACATTTTTATGCACTATCCATTTATACAGCTGGATAATTACTGAAGCAATTTCGATGCTATGGGGTACAATGGCAATGGTAGACCTGGGAATTGCAACCGTAGCTTTTTGAGTTAGAAGCTCAGTTTTCCTACACTGAAACGCATTTTTAACCCATTATTGTGCACTGCCGTCCCCTGTTTAGACAATTCCTCGATATGTGAAAGAGTCCCTTGGGGGTGGTAGTGTACTGTAATGGAGCGAGGGAGCTGGGCTTGTAATTGAGAGGTTGCAGGTTCAATTCCAGGACAAGGGATCGTTACTATCCCCTGGAGTAATGTACCAAAGCTAAATTGCCTCAGTAAATATAACTGTATAAATGAATAGTGTGTAAAACTGTAAGCCATGGAAATTGCCCTAGAGATGGGAGTTGGCTAAATCCCTAAGAATGAAATGAATTTCTGTCTTTATTGTCAATAATTGGGGAATAATACCATAGCAGTAAAACATAGACTATACAAAAAAAAAAAGATATATACAGAATATATGATAGGAAGAGCAGAAAGGAGTGAGAATATTTGAGAACAATAAATACATAAACAAATGTGAAAAAACAAGAGGTTCTTTTGACAAATCCTGACTTAAACAGAATGCAAGATCAGTGGAGGAGCAGTACAAGTTTATTCCAGTCTTTAAGTTGATTTTTTTTTCATGTTTAGCTCAAACCTGAACCCAAAATTCTCTCTTTTTCCTGTGAAACAGGAATGAATATGGTGTCACATCCCATGTAAAGCAGACCCTGAGTTTGGTGGATTCCAGCAAGATCAACAACAGATACTTTGACTACGGTAAGGACTGCAAGTTCATTCCAGCATGTGTATATATTCAATTTCTGACAAATTATGGACAGATTATGTAAGAACTTTATTATTATTATTACTGTTATTATTGTTATCCTCATCACTATCACCACCACCACGACTACTACTACTATTAGCTCCTACATCAGGAGAATTCGCCCTTTCTTATCATGTTATTCACTGTCAGATACATAATAGTTTTTGGCAAAAATCTTGAAGCCGAAACCATCACTGGGAATGTGTTTATAACTGCGATGCCCCCCAGATGTGGACAACCAGAAGCCCCTGTTCATGGAGTATGCTGAGGACAAGTCCCCGACCCAGAGCAAGGAGGCGGTGCGCGCTGCCATAGCAGAGCTGGCTGTGGCGGAGCAAGGCCAGCATCGGCCCAGCCTCTTCCACAAGGTTGTGACCGAGCTGCGGGGCCTGAAGAACGAGACGCTGAGCTCCATGGTGGGTGAGCTTCTTGAGCTGCCCACCCTGCTCATGTACCAGATCGTGCTCCAGTGCGGCACGCCGGAGTGCACCAGCGCCATGATAAAGATCCTTCACGATTTCCCCGGCCACCACGTGGAGCGCGAGGCCGCCATCTTCGCCATCGGGCTCCTGCCTGCGCCATGTGACCGCCGAGTCAGGGACCTGCTGAGCCTGGCCGAGTTCAAGCAGAGCAAGGCCACAATGTACACGCTAAGCCACACCGTCAGGAGGTAAGACAGCACCCCGCAGGAGGTATACCCCTAGCCTAGCAGGGCTAATAATAATAATAATAGTAATAATAATAATAATAATAATAATAATAATAATATCTATCCTAAATTCAAATCACGATGTTGAGATTGTCATGTTGTTATTTTTTTCAAGCGCATTATTAGTTCTTTTATAGTATGTGGATACTATAAAATGATGAATACTGAGCAGAACGCATAGTCAGGTATCTGTATTATTCTTATTTTTGTCTCTTAAATTTGCACTGAAATTCAGGTTCTATGAGAGGAAGAGAGAGGTGACTCCTGTGCTCACTGAGGTTTCAGAGTTCATGAACACAATGCTGAGCGGTGACTGCTCTGGTGAGGAGGACCCGACCCTACTGACTCTGAGGGTAAGAGTGCCATGGTCCCTTACACACACCCTCCATGGAAGATCAGCTCAGAATAGGAACACCCTCTGAGCACCTAAACATCAATATAGATGCACTGTGTGCAAATCAAGGAGATTAATCTAGAAAATAATGTGACAAATTATGCAATCAAAAGTGGAGGTTGGAGTTAAAAAAACAATAATACTCACAGCCCTTTACGGCAATCAGTTTGACAACACTAGCTTACTGTTTTTTTTTTTTTTTTTTTTTTTACCTCATATCAATTTATCCAGAATCACTTAAAGCGATTTCGGAAGACTCGAAGCTGAGTGAGGGTCCACATCCAATCTTGACTAACCCTCACACACCCACATGCACGTCTGCTAAATGCCTAAAATGTAATGTAAATGGTCTTCCCATCTCCCCAGGCCCTTGGCAACATGGGTGTGGCAATGGAGGCTGCCAGCCCTACCTTGAAGTCCACGTTGCTGAGGTGTGCCCAGCAACCAGCTGCCCGGCCATTAGTCCAGCAGGCTGCCATCCAGGCCCTGAGACTGATGACCATCGATGAGGAGGTGACTATATCTCCTGCTTTCAAAAAACTTTAAAGAGTCTCAACAAACCACTTTGGAAGTCCTTTATATGACATTTCATTTCAGTGCATCTTTGTATATCGGGATACAGGAGTTTTAAAGGTGATTTTTAGAGTGAAATGTTACTCTAGGAACCAGCGTTGTGGTCCTTCTTTGTACTAGAAACCAATCTTCTGTAATTCACATTAACGACTGAACTAACAACTAAGGGACATTTTCCATCTCCAAAACGCACGTTAAGCATTTTCTCTTATCCCCTCCAGGCCAGCCAGGCCCTGGGGCAGGTGTTTGTGGACGAACAAAACCCCATGCAGAAGCGCGTAGCTGCCTACCTGCTGCTGATGAAGAACATGGAGAGGGCCATGCCCTATGTGGCGAGCGTCCTGAGGAACAAGGACGTCCAGGGGAACAAACAGATGCCGAGCTTCGTTGTTTCCCACATCGTAAACATCCTGAACAGCGAGGAACCCGGAGCTGAGGAGTATGTACACCTGTCAAAAATGCACCGGTGCAATAACATGCTCCCACTGTCGTTGTAGCCTCTCTTCTCATCTCTTATCTTTTTGTTTTTCCCTGTCTCTCTCACTCATCTCTCTTCCGCTCACTCTTGCTCTCATTGCTCTCTGTCTCTTTCTTTCCTCACCAATTCCCTCCCTCTTCCCTCCCTCCCTCTATTCTTCTCTCTTTTTCCTGCATTTCTTCTCCTCTTTCTCTACTCACAGCACAAAGCTGAAGCTGCAGGTGGCTATAGAGGGCGAGAGAATTCCGAATATGCTGGACATGTTTAGTTTGTCCAGAAATCTCAAGATGAGCACTCCATCACAGTTGCCCTTGTCTGCCTCAATGGAAAGCAACATGATCTTCGACACAACCAGCTACATACCCAGAGAGGTCATGCTGGACACCACCTTGAACGCCTTTGGATACAACTTTGATATGTTTGAGGTGAGACACATATCCACAAAGTCATTTTGTTTTCATAACATCATAAAACAGCAAAGGAAATACCAGGGTAGTGTACCACAAAGCTGGTTTACTGATCATCTGGCTATCTTTGATAAGTGTCTTAAGAAGAAAACTATATTTTGCTGTTAATAAGAAAATTGATCTGAAAATCGAATAATTCCAAAATGCACAATAACATCTATCTGAGTGCTAAAATGGTCTCTTAATTTCTTTTTCCTCAGCATGTTTACCAAAATTAGCCAGTTTCAATGTAGATGTGTATTTGCGGTCGTTCCATGTCCCTTTCAAAATTGGCAATGCTTTTTCATGCCTGAGATGTCCATTTCTAACAATGGATTGAACTCTTGGTTTGTCCTGAAGGCTGGTTTGGAGGGGAAAGGAATGGAGCCAACTATTGAGGCCCTGTTTGGTGAGAATGGGTTCTTCCCTGACACTGCTTCAAAGGCCATGTACTGGGTAGGAGACAAAATGCCGGACAGAATGCATGAGGTTCTGAAAAACTGGGTGGGTCCCCTGAGGAACGACAGAATGAAGAGACAGGTATTTTACATGTTTTTGTTTGCTTTGAACTTTTCTTGAAAGTTATCCTGCATAAACGTGATTGGTGGGATCCAATCAACATTTATCCTTAATTTCTACTTATGCCTCTTCTCTACAAGAACAGTTTGGTGAGATAATTTTAATGATGACAGTGAAGATCAGATGTCAGTGAAGATAAAAATGAACATAGAGTCAGAGTTAAGAACAAACACTGAATAAATACTGACCCATGTATTTTGGTTGCTTAAGAAGCTGAGCTTTGACAATGAGCAAAAAGATTAAAAGCTTAGTTTCACAAGTTAAAGCGTTTTGTAAAATATATCAATTTAAAATTCCACTTCCACTTTTTCGTTCATGAAATTATGACATATTGAACAATGCTGGGTTTGAACGGGCAGCAGATGCTAAATCTGGGGTAAAGTCAGAATTTCCACCCCCGTCCCCCCCCCACCACCATTTTATTTATGTATTTATTCTTTTTTTCTTATTGTTATTATTCTCATGTTTAGGTTTCTGAGGGCATTGTGAACGAGATCGGCCAAAACTTCAACAAGCTGCTGAAGACCTTTAAGGATCAGGATGCCCCAGAAGCCCTGGCCTACCTGAGGATCATGGGATCTGAGCTGGGGTACATCAAGGCCAGCGAGATCAAGGAGATGGCCAATTCTGTTGCCACGTATGGCGAGCTCCTTTTTAGGATCGTACCCGTGATGATGGTAGGTGCTGCTTTCCGAATGTCCCCCTCACTCGTTACACACAAGCCTTTTTCACCGAGGTTATCTACGGGCCTGAGCTAGTTTCTCATTCAAACATGGTACAGCTCCGTTCATCTTCTGAGCACGTACCATGATAGTAAACTGATTGCTTAGTTATTATTCAAAATGAATAAACCATGAAGGCTGGCTTTACTCTCCAGTATAGGGGATGGTTGTGTTTGTACAGAGTGCAACGCTTTTAAGCGACCTTTTTAAGACACAATTTTAAGAGACCTATGGGTAATGGAATACAATTATTCTAACACAGACATACTGTACTCCAAGTACCTAGGTTTGCAACATCAGTTGCAGCCCCCACCCCAAAAAAAAAGCAAGTTGTCCACTCATCCTCCACCTCTCTCTTTTTTCTTTTCTCAGTTTCTGTCTGGCACCGACAAGGAGTTGTACAGCCACTACATTTTCATGGATAATGAATTCGCCCTGCCCACTGGTGCTGGACTTCCGCTGCAGTTCTCACTGTCTGGTGTCCTTTCCGCTGGCTTCAAAGGAGGCCTGGACCGCAACCCCGGAAAGGTAAAGTACCTGCACCACTCACCTGAGTCACCCAGACCACCCAGGTGTCACACATCCCAAACAGCTGCTTGATATGCCATATGGCTAACTAGACCTCCGACATTTAGATTCCTATCTGTACCCACTGGTGGTCATTTAACTGCTATGCAGTCAAATTGTGACAGAGAGATAAAGTTCTTACAAAACACGAACTGTAGGCTATTCATTCCTGTTTGGGTCATTTTAAAACACAAAGAAAAAAATAAGCACAACAAAATGTTTCTAATCATGTTTCAATCATTCTTTCATCAATCACTGCCTAAAAAAATGCCTTTTCAACTCTCAGATGTCCATGGCTTTCATGCCCTCCTTGGGAGTGGAGTTTGTGACAAAGATGGGCGTCAATGTCCCTGAGTTTGTCACGGCTGGCATCGAGATGCACACTACTGCGTACCACGAAAGCTCTCTGAAGGCCAAGTTCACCATGGAGGACAACCAAGTTAAATTCTCCATCCCAGCACCTCAGGGCAACACCCAGCTCTTTAGCATTAGGTAAGCTTGTCGTGGGTTTACCTGGCTCTATAGTGGACTCACCTGGCTCTGTACATTTAGGCATTTAGCAGGTGCCCCTCTTCCACAGCCAAAAATGTTTATATTCAGTTTATTTATACAGCTGCATATTTAATAATAATAACAATAATAACAACAATAATAATAATAATAATAATAATTATATTATATAATTATAATTATAACCTTTATTATATAATAAAAACCTTTATAAGAAAAATAGTGAAAAAAATGTGGATATGTGGAATGTGAAGATAGTGGTTTTGACACACTGCTAAAAATGTGAATTTAAGTCATTCTAAAAAATGAATTTTAAAAGAAACTACAAAAGAACACAATATTAACAGTAGATCATTTTCTGCAACTGAGGGCTTGATTTTTCAATCAAAATAACACTTTTTTCCCCTCATCCCTCTTCTCTCCTTTCACCCTGGAACTGCAGCAACAGATTGCTTTCTGTTTCCTCCACTCAAACCAAGATAGTGCCCCCTCTGGTGGAGGACCGGACTGACAACGTGGAGTGCGACCCTGTCTTTCCAGGTCTGAAATTCTGCACCACTGTCCGCTTCTCCAACGCCAGCTCAATTGAGGCTGCACCCTTCTACCCCTTAACTGGAGATACTCGGTAAGGCAATGAATAAACACAGTGTTTCGCAGTATACAGTTGTTATATTGAGATATTGAGCCCCCTTTTCCATGATTTTAATTGTTTTAATTTGTTGCACCTGCAACAAGCCATTATCTGCCAGTGTATCTATCTTTTTGAAACCACCAAAAAAACCCAAGAAACATATTGAAGCTGGTGAGAAACAAAATGGGTGTAAATGATTGGGGATGTCAGTTAAAGAGGGTATTAAAGAAAGTATGAGTAAATGAAGTGAAAAGCATTTAAGAACTTATCAATGATAGTGCTGAAACTGAATCATGAAGCTTAATAAATATGTTAAAGAAAGGACAGTGGTAATATATGTTGATAAAAAAGCATGTTAATAAAAAATAGGTGTTAATAAAATCAGGTGCTCGTATAAGTAAATGCGAATAAACAAAGCTTATAAAATAAGAAAATAAGTGCTAATAAAAGTGAGCTTTTCCTTCAGGTTTGCGGTGGAGATCCAGCCCACTGGGGAGGTAACTGAATACACTGCAAGCCTCTCCTACGAACTCCTCCGGGAGGGCAAAGAGGGTCGCCAAAAGGTTGACAGCGTGAAGCTGGCACTGAAGGCAGAGGGTAGGAACGTCTTTGGGAATACATGTATTTAGTTTTATTATATATATTTTAAATATATTTTATATATATTTAAATATATTTTTAAATGACATAATTGCTAAAATTAATAATTATTAATATCATTAATAGTTTATATTTAACACAATTGAGAATTGTGTTTTATTCCCAGTGTAGTTTATTATACAGTTATTATTTCGCTTTCTTTCTGTATGGTTTAGAAAATCTTTTTTTATTGGTGCTACAAGTCTGCCAAGATAGAGTCTTGGTTTATGACCAAGATAATGGCCACTGTTCTTCCAAAATACCTGGAAAAACTGTAACATCTAAACCAGTTTTCATATGTGTAGCTTTCGTATATGAGTAAGCATTGACGCATAGCTGGAGCGACACCCTAACTGTACCTTTGCTTTCAGGTGCAGAATCCTCCGAGGCAACGGCCACTCTCAAGTACAACAGGAACAGAAACACCCTGTCTGCGGACGTCCAGATTCCTGACCTTGACGTGGAGGCCGGCATTAAGCTGGCCACCAGCGACAGCACTGTAAAGGGGAAGAAGATGCGTGCCATCACCTTCGACGTCACCAACAAAAACATCCCCCAGCTCTCTGTTGTGGGCCGTGCCAGGTAGGCTAAGGCCTAGCTAGTCTCCTCCCAAAAAAAACAAAAAAACAATCTTAGTGTTTATCAGATTTAATTTCCACTGTATTGTGGTGATATTCGTATTTATATTGTCATATAACGGCACAGGTTTTGCTGCTGAAAGTCAGATTTATGAGCAAAGAAGACAGGCTTATTCTGTATCATAACTATGTGCACAGTAGAGGACTACTCTAACCTGTCCTCCTCCTCTTCCTCCTTCTCTTTTCTTACAGAATGGAGGCGATGAAGGAGGGCTTGCTGCAGTTCCAGGTGACCATCCCAGCCCTCAACGCGGATGCCACCACCACCGCCACGATGAACAACGCCAACGGCCTGACCCTGCAGCTTGAGTCGTCCATCAACGTCCCCGAGACCTCCTCCGTGCAGAAAGTCATCTTCAGATATGGTACGCGGCGCAGTGAAACTGCCTTGTGTCAAGCAATTAGTAAATTTGATTTGCGGGAGCTTTAAACATACAATTTTTCCTGGGTGCTCCTGGAATCCCGAGCCACATTGAAAGATATGTCACCTCAGCACCCCCGCTATGCCTATGGATGGCACTCATTAATATTTTTGGAGCTCCTGTCCAGCCCAGGGTCCCCTAAATTATTCAATTATACACACCTTTACAGCACCTATAAACATTTGCAAAAGGTTGGGTAATGCAATTGTAAACATAGAAAAAAGTAACTATTAACATATAAAAATATATATATGCAATCTATAAAGGTCAGGCAATCCCTCCATTTTGCCTCATACTTTTGTAAAAAATTATTTTATCCCATGTCTGCATACAATGGCTTTGGTGGTGGATTAGAATTTACAATTTGGTAAACATTTAGAATTTTAAAGTAAAACACTAATCCAAAATAGATGCATTCTTTCGTTTATTTTTCACTTTAAAGCCCAAAGACTGCACCCTTGCTTTATGAACTGTCCCATTAAAGAGACTCTGAATTACAAAATCTTTTCTTCTACATATTACAGCTTGGATGTAATATAATTAACAAAACAAGCAAACAAACAGAAAACAACCTGTCTCTTTTTATAGACGAGAACCGGGTGGAGGTGGAGCTGAAGTCTGACCTGACTTCTGAGATTAAAAAACTCATCCCTGAAGCTGAGTTCTACCAGAGGAGACTTCAGAAGGTCATTGATGAAATGCTGGACCAGAAGGTGGCCAAAACCGACATGAAGCTACGTCACATAGTTTCCAAAGCCATTGAGGTAAGAGTGTAGATATGTACCAGGGGAATTCACTCGTGATAGTGGTTGAACTTTTACTTCAAATGCTCTAGGAAAAAAAACTGGATGACAGGAATAAAGATGTAAAACTATAGATAGCTGATCCTAGACAGAAACCCAAAAGTCTCCCTTAGTACAGTTCCCTGGGCTCCCATTATGGAAGAACACACCTTTGTATGATATGGCTTTATATCAACCAAGCTGAATCCAATCAGAAGTTAAAACAATTTAATAATAACACTTAGGCGTTTGTTTCACATTTACCACAGTAAGCTGTGCCCTGTTTGGGGACTGTTCCATTCTCAGTGCTGTGTTTAAAGATGACAGTGGTTCCCCTCTCTGATTCCTTTTCATGAATTCTGTCTCTATACAGGCAAGCAATATCTGGTTAAACAAAGTTGCTGGGGAGAATCTCCGTACCAAGAGGAACATTCAAGAATTAACCCTTCCTTCCCTGCCTGATACACTGTTCTTGAAATAGTAAGTGATTGATCCTTCTACTGAATCCTTATATTTCTACATTTAACCCATTGTGACACCAAAGTATTGTTCAGTCTTGCTGTGTTAAACTGGAAAACATGCAGTGTTATATAATAACATTTGTATTGCACTACAAATGATAGTTCATTACCTTGTTTTTATTGAATTTTATTGAATGTGTAACTCACAATAAGGTGGCATAGTGTAAGCTTATTCCAGCTGCAAATGGCTTCAAAATTGAAACAGGCGATAACCAACGCTAAGCTTCTTTTTTAATGCCCTTCTCCACCAGTGATGGCTTGTTCAGATACCAGTTCAACAAAAACAACATCAAAAGAAATATCCTCCTGCCCCTGGGTGGAAAAACCTCAGCGGATCTGAACATCCCCTCCATAATATCGTTTCCCGAAGTCAACATCCCTGAGATCGGGTTATACATTCCCTCCAACTCGTACCCAGTCCCCACCTTCACCATCCCCACTGATGTTGACATCACATTGCCCTTGATTGGACTAGCCGAGGCATCTGCTAAATTGAACAGCAACTTCTACAGCTGGGAGGGATCCATCTTAGGTGGCGATAACACCGTGGATATCCCGAGTTTCATTGGACAATACAAAGTTGCAGCTGAGTCTCCAATCAACATCCTCTCTTACAAAGTAGAAGGTGCTTTCTCTTCTTATATTGGTCCTTTCAATTCATTATTTATATTCAACACCTTATACTATTATTATACTTATATTATTTATCTGTATATTATTATTATTATTATTGCTGTTGTTGTTAATCTTCTGTGGCATTCAGCATTAACTTTCCAGTAAAAATCATGTACAATCTAAGTTATTTTATTGTATTGAACATTACGGTAATTGAAGCAAACATGTTTTCTTTAAAGACAGATGCTTAATAGATATGGCTACTTAATCTTGTACTGAAATTCGAAGCAATTCAAATGAGATATAGCAGATCATTTATTTCTAGTGTTTCAACACTGGTTAAATGTAATTTCCCCAAGTTAACACATCTGTGTCATGTTATTATGTTCCACACAGGGACTGGAATGGTCACTGGCACGCTAGCTGACTCAATGAAGTACCTTGTGAATGGATCTCTAAGCCACAGTCTCCTGGACGCCAGCTTCAGCCTCATGGAGACAGTGAGCTGGGCAGATTATTTGTCGGGAAGAAGCAATTCAAAGCTTGAGATCTCCAGCCCCCTGGGCCTACAGATGTCCCTTTACTTCTCAGGCCAGTCAACCACCAAACCTGACCAGTCCAATGGAGAATTAAACTTGGATGGGTCCTTCAGGGCACGCTCCCTGTACACCAATTTTAATTACACCTATACCCATGTCCTCATCAACGGTGGGCCAATTAAATTGGACACAAATCTGAAGGTGGATTCCACACTCCTCCAGGCAGAAAACAGTGTTAATGGTGTCTACGCAGACGATGGTCTCACTGTCATTTCTGACACTAATGTGAATGATAATGCCCTGAAGCATGTGGCAGAGCTCAAGTACAAGGACGCCAGGCTCACTCTGATGTGCAACACCATCAGCAAGGTCTTCCGCAACAAAGCTGATCTCGCCATCTCCAGGGATTCAGCCACAATCAGGATGGAATCAGATGCCCAGGTTGGAGAGAACCAAGGCTTCTCAGTCTTCTCTGGATCCTTGGGTGCCGAGGGCCTGGAGGTCAACTCTGATGGCTCAGTCCGATTTGAGGTCGGATATGGATCCCACAAGGCCACACTGAAAATCAACAGAGATGGTCTGACCACCAGTGGAACAACTACCTTGCAGTGCAGCCCGCTGACCTTCGAAAGCGTCTTTGCTGGTAGCATTGATAGTTCTGGGGCTTCTCTCTCTCACACTTCCAAAGGAACAATGGAGGAGAATGATGCTGAGCTCAAGGTGGATGGGAAAATCACTCGTGAGGAGGCTTACCTGAACAGCGACTATAAGCTAAACCTCCTTGAGTTGAGCTCTAGAGGCTTGACGAACCTGAAGGCTGACAAGCAAGGTCTGACCTTGTCAAACAACCTGATTGGATCACTGCAGAACATGAAGTCTGAGCACACTCACACTCTGAAAATCTCTCTATGGACCCTGGCCTTCCAGTCCAAGACAGACAACTTCATCTGTGACCACACATCCTACAAGCATGACATCAAGGTTGACCTGATTCCTTTCACTGCAATTGTTACCACCAAAAATGACCTCAGGCTTTTGGATGTGGAGTTCAACAATGAGGGGTCGCTAAAACTTCAGCCTACCAAGCTGGACCTGAAGGGAAGCCTGAGAGGAGCCTATGGAGAGGACAAGGAACTTAGACATACCTATGAAATAAGTTATGCTGACCTGGCTGGAGCTGTGAAGTGTAGCACCACTGGAAAGCTGTTTGGAGCCCAGATGAGCCACAATTCCGACTTTGAATTTGCTGGACTTTCCTCCAAATTCAACGGCGAGGCTCGATTCAACTCCAGGTCATTCCGACTTGACAGCACCGTCCGTACTCTCGTGGTACCCTTCAGCCTCAGCGTCGATGCAGTCTTGAACAGTGACGGGGAGTTGGACCTTTATGGCAAGCTCACTGGACAGCTCTACAGCAGGTATCTTCTAAAGGCACAGCCTTTAGCTGTGGCTTACTCCCACAACTGCAGAGCCTCGACCACTCACCAGCTAGACAGTGGCGCAACTGCCGAGACGCACATTGACAACAAGATCGAAGGTCTGCTGTCCCCTGAAGAACAGTCCACAACATGGACGCTGAAGTCTAAATTGAACAAGCATGCTTACAACCAGGAGGTGAAAGCTTACAACCATCCAGAGAGGATTGGACTGGAGTTGTCCGGGACACTGCTCACGGACCTTCTGAACAAAGCTGCAAGGGTTGCTCGTGACACTTCAGACCAGAATCAAGAATTTAGCCTGTCTGGATTCATTAAATACGACAAGAATAGTGACTCTCATATCATTGAGCTGCCTTTCATTGAGAGCTTTCCTGTCGTTTTTGAAAAGCTGAAAGCCTCAATTTTGAGTGCACTTGAATCCTTGCAGGAGTACATCAACAGTGCTGACATCAACCAGCTAGTCGGAGAATTTAGGGTCACTTTAGACCAACTGCCAAGACAGATCAGTGAGTACATGAGAGATGTTAATCTGGATAATAAATTCATTGAAGCCAAAGAGAAGCTGATTGCCCTCACAAAGGACTATACGGTTACTCTGGAAGACTTAGAGATCTCCCTGGAAAACTTGAAGACATCCTTTGAAGAAGCCTTAAAAGACCTGCTAACCAAAATCAGAGACCTGGCAGTTTCCATCAAGGACAAGATAGAGAGCGGAGCGTGGTCAGAATCCATCACAGATTTTCTTGCAGATATTGGAAACAGGTTGAAGGCCTTTGATGAGAGATACGAGATCACAAAAACTATTGTCACTGCTATCAATGCTATTGAAGACATCATCAGACAGGTTGATCTCGAGAAACTGACAGATGGCAGCCTAGCCTGGTTGCAGGATCTTGATGCTAAATTTGGAATCAGAGATAAGCTCCAGGAGAAAATAAGTGAACTCAAACAGGTCATTGAGAATTTCGACATCATGATGTTTATTCAGGATCTGAGAGACTATATTACCTCTATCAATGTTGTTGAGTACCTGGACCAACTAACTCAAATTCCTTCTGATCAAATAGCCAGAGTCATTGACTCCATGAAGGATGTGATCCTTAACTGGATTGAGGAATATGAAGTTGCTGACAAACTTAATGTGGTATCCTCCAAGCTGAGAGAACTGGTTGTCAAGTATGAAATAGATAAGAAACTTGAGGTGATTATGGACCAAGCTTTAGAGCTTATTAAACAGTATAAAATCCAAGAAACAGCACAGACAATAGTAAATGCTCTGAAATCCATTGACTTTCAGTCCATGTCAGATAAATTCATGCAAATGCTAGAAGATGTGATCAATCGTCTGAAAGCAATAGACTTCAAGCAAATGTTGGATGATCTCAATGAGTACATTGCCACAACTGCCCAGACAATTAGGGAATTTGATTATGCTAAATTTGTTGATGAGGCTAACCAGAAAATCAGCGAAGTGACACAGTATGTGAATGAGCAAATTAAAGCGAATGAGATCCCTCAGAAAATTGAGGCCTCAAGGGAATTTGTCAGAGGTATCCAGAGGACCATCAATAACTACTTAGACCAGCTGAAGAATACAAAGGTTGCAGAGATTTTCACAATGATTAAGGATGTTCTTGACACAACGGCTTTGAAAGACATTAAAATGAAGATACAGGACAGCCTGGAGGACATGAGACAGAGAGTCAGTGATATGGATGTTAGAAATGAAATTTACCTTTACCTGGACCGAGCGAAGGAGTCCTACACAAACACGATAAGTTACATTGCTTCTCAACTAAAAGACCTGATTCAGGAAATTGAGCGTTTGGTTGGAGAGCAGGAAATCATGAAACAAATCGGGCAGGTTGTCGACGGTGTTCTTGAGGCACTAAAGGAAGCAGTGATTGACATCCCGTACTTCACTGTTCCCTTCACAGACCTTGTTGTGCCAAACATTAGAATTGAATTAGGAAATCTGCACAACATTCCCATCCAAAATGAGTATTCTATCCCAGAATTCACCATTCTCGGTAGATTCAAAATCCAGTCCTTCACCATTAACTTTGAAGAGATCAAACAAAGAATCATTAGCATTATAGAAAGCATTAAAGGTTTTGAACTGCCAATGCCTGAACCTGAAGCTATCTTTGGAGACCTAAGAGTAGCATACTTATCTGATCTCCCAGATCTGACATTTCCAGAGATCACTATAAATGAGATCAAAGTTCCAGAAATCCACATTCCGAAGCTCAATCTGGAAAACTTTGAAATCACAATGCTTCCACTCCCTGATCTCAAACTGCCAGAGATTCCCAGTGAGGTTATGATACCTGCTTTTGGAAAGCTATACAGTGAATTCAGGATCACATCTCCCCATTACAACCTCTTGACAACGGGGATGCTACAAAACTCAACAAGCAGTCCAAGAACCCCACAGTTCACAGCCTCCCTGACCTCTGAGGCAACGTCGACCATAGACTACCTGGAGTACACTTTTGATGCCTCTGCCCGACTCATAGCACCAAAAATGAAAAGCCTCATTCTCAGCGAGACCCTAAAATTAACTCACATCGCATTCTCACTCGACCATGAAGGAACAGTGACCCTCAGTGGCCCATCAGCGCAGGCGACAGCTAAGACAATCGCCAAGGCAACCACTGATGCCTACACCGCTGATATTGTTAACAATGTCCTAATAACCTTAGAAAGTGGAATCTCTGCATCCATCGACACAACTTACAATCATAACATGAACATCCCATCAATAGATCTCTCATGCCAGGCCTCTATGACCCAGAGAGCAGTTACACGTCTGGAATCAGGTACCGTCTCTGTGACTGTCAAAACAACAGGAAATGGGAAGTGGACAATCCAAGACTACTCAGATGATGGCACTTACAAGAGTGACCTTGAGTTCAGTATCAATACAAATATAGCTAAGCTCACTTTTACGGGAGAGGCAAACAGCAAGGGCATAAAAATGAAACAAACTGTAAATGCTGAATCTGTCATCTTCAGCTACATCACCATTGAGGCCCATGCTGAGACAGAAACTCCCTTTATCAAGACAAGTGTCATGGATTTAAATGGAAAGGGAACTCTTGAGGACCTGAAGATAGAGCTTACAGGTTCCCATGAAACTGAGTTTGTTGGCAGAGTCAGTGGACCCCTGTCAAACTCACTTAACTTCATAGTGCGTCCATTTGAGGTTGTATTTGACACCAGAAACAAAGGAAACATAAGAGTCATCTTTCCCTTAAAACTGACAGGAAAGATCGATTTCCAGAATGACATTGCAACAACCCTCAATTCTGAAGTACAGCGTGGAAATTGGGTGTGTCTGGCCAGATTCAATCAGTACAAATACTCCCACAACTTTAGAATTAACAACAATCAGGATGATATTGGCATCTATGCAGCGATGAATGGTGAGGCAAACCTTGACTTTTTGACCGTTCCCCTCACCATCCCTGAGATGGACGTGCCATATACTGACATGAAAACCCCAAGCATCAGAGAGGTCTCTCTGTGGGAAGATACTGGCTTGAAGAACCTCCTCACCACCACACGTCAGTCATTTGACGTGGACTTCAAGCTTGTGTATGCGAAGAACCCAGACACACACTCCTTCGACTTTGACCTGCAGCCCATCTATGAAGCCATCAACGAGAATGCAAAGATACTGAGTGCAAACTTTGAGCTGGGAAGAGACAAGGCATTTGCCCTGCTCACAGACTCTTACAACCAGGCTAAGTCGCAGTTTGAAAAATTCAGGATTGACACTCCCAACCAGCCCCCAAGGATCTTCACTGTGCCTGGTTACATTGTCCCCATCTTAAATATTGAAGTGTCCCCTTTCAGAGCAGAATTGCCTGCATTTAGCTTCCTCATTCCTAAGGAGGTCAGCACACCCAGCTTCAAAGTGCCAATGATGGGATTCTCAGTTCCGTCATACACCCTTGTGCTACCTGCACTGGAGCTTCCGGTCCTCTACGTGCCCGATACACTGAGTCAGCTGGCCCTGCCTACATTCACTCTACCTACAACACAGAGTCATGTCACGATCCCTGCCTTGGGTAATGTGACATGCGATTTTTCGTTCAAGTCCTCTGTTATCACTTTGAATGTCAATGCTGGCCTGTTCAACCAGAGCGACATCGTGGCCAGGTTTGGAGCCGCCTCTACCTCTGAGTTTGACATTCTCAAAGGCAAACTCGATGCCACCACAAGCATTACCAAGAAGAGAGGTGTGAAGCTGGCAACTGCTGTGTCCCTGGACCACATAAACCTTGAAGGCAGCCATGACAGCACTGTCAGTCTTACCAGAACGGGCATGGAGGCCTCTGTGGCAACCACTGCTAAGGTCAAGCTGCCCTTCCTGAATATGGATTTCAACCAAGAGCTCCTTGGAAACACTAAAGCTAAGCCGAATGTGGCATCCAAGATGAAGCTGAAGTACAACTTCAACTTGCCACTGATTGAAGTCACTGGCAAGGGAAACATTGACCAGAATGTTGCCCTGGAGGGACTGTCATCCTATGTTTCTCTGGAGACTTCTACCAAGGGGAAGATTGACGGAACAGTAAAGGCAAGAGTCAATTATGCTGGGGCCCTCAACAATGAGGCAAATGTTTACCTGAATGCTAATGGCCTACGCTCCACTGTGAAGACAGATGGAAACTCTAAAGTTGACTACAGGAAGAACAACATCTGGGACATAGATCTGCTGAAGAACCTAGCTCTGGAGGCATCTCTGCGGCGTGTTTATGCAACTCTGGACTGCACCAGCAACAACAGGCTATCAGTAGATACCTTTAACAGCGAAGGAAAGCACACTGCCAAGGTCACTCTTGACTTTGTTCCTCTGACAACGCTTACATCTAAGGTGGAGACTACCATGGCCCAGCTAAGCAACATTGGTGATGTGAAAAGTGACCAGACAATCGATCTTGAAATTACCACAGAGAAGCAAAAGTTAAGCTGGACTGGAAAAGAGCTGCTCATATCTCCCATACACACCAGTGCTCTGATACTGTCCAATGATGAGACTGAGGTGCGTATGGAGTGGACTGAGAAGGTGGAAGGCAGCATGGCTTTCCTGAAGACTGTCAAGCTACCCGTATACCAAAAGACCATTTGGGATGTGTTGAAATTTGACGAGGTCACAGCCGAAGATCAGCTGCAGTTCCTGACATTCTCCACCGTCGTTGTGTACACAAAGAATGCGGACGGGATCAACTTTGCTCTTCCAACAAAAATATTTGAGAACGGAGTTACGTTCAGCATACCAGAACTTAACTTAGCAGTCCCCGCCTGGGTGAAGGACATTCCTCAAAGCATTAGGGAGATTGACATGCGTTTTGAAAACATAAACTTCCCAGATGAAGTCTCACTTCCTCCCGTCATTACCATTCCAGCATTTGAAGTGCCTTTCACGAGCCTGCAGGTGCCGTCTTACACTCTTGACCTCAAGAATGTTGAAGTCCCCAGCATCATCAGCATGCCCGGATTTGACATCAACCTGCCTGGTCTGCCGAAGATGGAGGTGCCCAGCATCAGCATCGACACAGAGTACCTGAAGAACAAGATGTCCTTGCTGTTGTTGAAACTGCCACGGCATGAAATCACAGTCTCCCCTTTCACTCTCCCGAAAACGTTCTCCATTGGTGAGCACACCGTCCACTTGGATGAAATGGCAAACCATATCTCCAACTTTGAGCTGCCAACCATCACTATTCCTGAGCAGCGGATCGAGATCCCTGAGATTTCCCTCTATCTGCCTGCTGGTGTGTTCATCCCATACTTTGGTGCTCTGTCAGCTGCTGTAAAGGTTGATTCTCCCATTTACAAAACCTCTTGGGATGCAAAGCTAGAGAACAAAGACTCCTCCTTAGTTTCTTCCCTCAAGTCCTCCTGCACCTCCACCATTAAGCTGCTGGAGTTTTCTCTGGATGGTAAGATTGATTTCAGACCTATTTACTAATTGTTTTGCATTAATGTTTTCTGATTGTCCACTATGTCCCTTGAAATAACAGAAAAATCCAAATTGATTTTGAGGGCTGGATTTTACATTAACTCTCTCTTTAACTCTCGTGTTCTCTTTTGAAATATACTTAGCTACTGCCACAACTCGCTTTGAAGATGGAACTCTCAGTCTGCTTGGAACAGCCGTGCTGACTCACAGTGATGTGAAGGTGGACTGGCAACAAGTCTTCTCACAGAATATCAGGTAAAGTTCTATGCCGTTATGTGTAGCTGGATAATTATTCCCCCCACAGCCTTGACATTATTAACATAATCTTTGGTATATACCTATACCTTTTCTGTATGCCTATCTATATATTAATATATACATTCTATATACCTGCTTATTTTTATTTTCTGTTTCTTTGGACACAGAGGGAAGCGCCAAGCCTCTTTGGATGCCAGGTGAATATACCAATTTCAAATGGAAATCTTCATTAGAAGTCCTGATCAAAACTGGCTGTCTCTGTTTTTATATTTGTCTTGGCTTTGTCTTTGCATGCATTTCATTCAACAAAAATGATATCAACAAATACAGCAGGAGTACACAGCAGTATGAAAGTGTTTTTCTGACTGCTTTTTGGACTCTGTTAAAGCCGTGTGCTGAAAGAATCTCCAACCAAAATCCTTATCGGACCGCCAATCATGTCGTTCTCTAGCTCCCGTCACACCCTGAACATTGACATCATCAGCCCGACGTTCATCGATGCTAACTTCCGGTACACTTCCCGTAAGGATGGCCTGAGTGCTTCTGTCTCCTCTCCATCCTGTGGATTTGTTGGACTACTTCTTCAGAGGAGGACCCCCTCGCAGGTCTACGCAAAACTCTTCTCTCGCTATGCGGTAAGACTCAGTTTGAGCCTTTGAAACATTCCATTTTGAAATACTACTGCTACTTCTACTACTATTAATAATAATAATTATAATGTCACATAGAACTTGCCATACAATTTTGGACCTTTAGTTGCTTCATAGTTGCAATACATAAAAACTGTTGTCAGGATAAAACAAGAAAGTAACATTTTTGGCATACACAATGGAAATTGAAAAAGTAACATAACACATTATGCAAATGAAGGGAACAACGGAGGTGATTGTTGTGTAATATTAACCTAAAGTATGTAAATATGACAGGACCCTAAACATGATACCAAAACAGTGCTTGGAAAATGAAAGCAGGCCACCTTTTACTTTTTGGAAGTGCATGTTTGGAATGCATACACATGCACATGACATTTAAAAATCACCACAGACCTGAAATATAAATAATAAAATGATCAATACTTTTCTTTATTTCTCCTTTCCTTACCCCCCCCCCCCTTACCAGACCCCCCACACCAACCCTCCTTATGGGGACAGCTCAATTAATATTTCCTATAGTTATTCACATTTTTTTCACTATAAATTGTTTTATACTGTACGATTTTCACCTCTTTCTTTAGCAGCAGAATTCGTATCTACGACTCTCTCATAAATCGTATATATCTTTTTTTGTGTAGTCTGCTCCTGACAAAGATGTGGAGATCCTGAGCTTCAAGGCGACATTGAGAAACTCAGAGAAACTGGCCCTCCAAACCGGCTGGAACGTTCAGGCCCAGTGGGACATGCTCACGGAGCTGAAGGAGAGGGTGCCCGCCATCACGAACGCCATCTTCAAGTTTGCCAACAAGCACCACAGCGCACAGTTCGGAATGGACCTGAACCGTGCTTCGCTGAAGCTGAAAAACACCCTCTCCAACACCATCGAGAGAGCCTACCACGAGATCCCCAGGACCCTGGAATCGGTGCAGAGCGGCCTGGAGGATATCAGGGAACAAGGAAAGGCAGTGTACAAGAGGGCCACTGATGGCCTCCTTGTAGATCTGCAGGAGATATTCAGCAGGATGGCTGACAACGCCAGGCAGCTGCTCCGGCAGTACCAACAGAACATCAAGGTCATGCTGGACGCTGTTATTCAGTTCCTGAGTGAAACCAAGTTCCAGCTGCCTGGATTCCAGGACAAGCTCACTGGACAGGAGCTGTACCAAAGGGCCAGCAGTTCCATCGCCATGGCAATTGACCAATTTGTCCAGAAGATCGCCGACGTCCTGGAGTCCTATCCGGAGGCCCTGCTCGATTACATCAGACAGATCGAGTTTACAGTGCCTGGTCTGGAAGTTGTTGTCAGCGGCAGGGAAATTTTGGACAGCGTGAGGTCCGCCATGCGCGACATCCAGAGCCGAATTGTTGAGTGGGTGCAGAATGTGAAGAATGTGAGACTGGAGCAGATCCTTCAGGAGCTGAGCGACTTCCTGCAGGCATGCATCCAGAAAGCAGAGGAGGTCATCGCTTCGCTGAATCTGCAGGACCTGGAGGAGGCCTCGGCCCGCATCAACAACATCTACGCCGACATCCACAACTCCCGTCCCATGAGGGCGGTCGCCGTATGGATTGAGGATGCCAAACAGTCTGCCGCGGAATACAAAGACCGGATCAAACTGAAAATCCAGGAGGCCTACAACCAGATGACTCTCGATCGAATGAATTCCGACCTGCAGTTCTGGATCGATCTAATTAACTCCAACCTCAACAGCTTCAACAATAATTTCATCGAGTTTCTTCAATTGTCCTCCAAGAGCTTACAACCTTACGTGAGAGTGACCAACAAAAAGATGGACATTGACATTCCACTTCCCTTCTTTTGGAAATCCTTCAGTGAGTGGCCAACACAGATCCGATATTAAAGCCTTATAAACACTACCAGATGAATGGGAAATACAGAATGTCTGCCTGCAAAAGGACACTTGTTAATAACACATAAAATCTTAAAAAAAAGAATTTATTTAAAGCTGTTATGTAATAACATATATACATCTTGTTAAAGCTGCTGTTATTCTTTGTATGAAATTTAACAAACCATGACTGGTTATGCTAATTTAGTTCAGAAGGTTTGAAAGGAATACTAATTGTTTAGTGGACCTTTTTTCTCTTTATATCTTTGTTTTGCTATTTAAGATGCAGTGAATGGGGTGTGACAATAAAGACAATTTGTACTGCATGAAGTATCCATTTTTTTATCTTTTTTACTAACACTCTTTAAATAAATTCTTTATTTTCTTGTTATCAAAACTTGTCATGTTGCTAATGCTAACTTGGCAATGGCACATGGTATATTAAATGCCAGAATCAGGCGGACTTATTTTGGAGATGTTTAGAAGTACGTGGTCGCTTTAGAGAAACCAAAATGTTATTTGCAGAAAATACTCATAATATTTATTTTTTCCATTGAGTGTTTTTTCCCACGGTTATTTTTTTTTAAAGGAGCTGTAACGGATTTTAAGGTCAACCTTCCAAATAACATAAACACAAACCTCCTGGCATAACATAAAGAATCGGTGTCATGACTCCGTGATGGTTAGCTCAAAAAGTTGTTCTTTTTTGGCATCAAGCTGCCCAACAGTGTGACAGAGCCGTTCATGGACTTTAATGGCTTTAACAGCGAGAGAACCATCTTGTTATAAAAAAAAAAAAAAAAAAAAAAAAAACGTTTGAAACATACATCAGAGTATGTCCAATTCGGGGATTGAATGTTTTGTCGTGAGCATCTGTTGAATGGTTGCTCACATTGCAGTGCCATCTCAAAAGAAACTTATGCCTCCAGCATTTTAATCATAATCAGGTATGGACTAAAGTAAAATCAATGTATTTTTTTAACAAAATATAAAATACTGAAAACTCTATAACCTGCAATGATTAATGCTGGAGGTATATTGCTTTGCAGGTAGCAAAGATTTATAAACAACACAAAAATGAGTAGCCTTTGTCCAACGCTCAACACAATTATTACATTCTTCATTTTTATTACAAGATCACATCATTATTACATTATAAATAATAATATAAATTATATTAAAATAAATAAATTATTGCATAGCAATACTGTACAATTTTGCTGGGGCGTACTCTGCTAATTAATCAGCTGTTAGATTTTGTCATGGTGTATGTGTATATCTAGTTTACATTTCTACATGGAAAAGAGAATAAAGAGTTTCTGGATCCAGATATTTAATGATGAATTAATCAAAAGGAAGAGGCCATGATTAATGGTTATATAAAAATGATTCAGACAAATACAGATTTAAAATGCCTCAACATGAATATGTGAATAAGTGATACATTTACATTAAAACAGCACAGGCGAAGGATGCTAACTCAATGGTCTAAACATTCATTTTTCTGAAGTGAAGGTAAGTGATATCGGTTGACTAGTGTTGTGTATCCGTACAACCATTGAATAATTATGATAAAATTTAATAATGACTGGATAAGCATTTTCATTTGCATGTAAAATTAAGTTTATTATGCATCAACTCATGACTCAAAACATTTTTCCGCTCACCGTCCTCATTGTCTGTGTCACCCTGTAAGATAAGCAGCGCCATGGTGATCTTCATTTCCCTCCGTCCACGTTTAGATGTGACATTATGCTCTTTCGCCATATGGTGGCGCTGTAGACAAGCTCATGATTGCATGATGGTCCAGCTATTCTAGACTCTCCCTCTGTTTCCCTCCCCCTCCAGCCCTCACCCTCACCCCCTACCCCCACCCCCATCAAACGTGAATGGCCTTTTAGCCTCCCTATTATTGCGCGTCAAATTCCCTGCACTTGTTCCCCCTGGTTACCTGGTAGGAAACTGTACCCCCCCACTGATATTTCATATACTCTCCTGAAATGGACCCATAACAAATGTTGCTAAGCAAGGAGGCTGCCACCTGTTAGGAATCTGGGGTCTGGGTGCTCGCTCGAGCGTGCTGCTGTTTCCCACAGTAGTCTGTTAAAAGGTTATAGATCATCTCAGTGTCTCGGAGGCCCCGGGCACAGACATGTCCTCCACCGCCGCCGCTGCCATCACCCCGATTCGCTCTTTTTAACCCTCTTTTAGTTTTTTTTTCTCCAATGGGTACCGGTTTGCAGGTTCTAATGTGGGATCGGTTTGGTTTGGTTTGGTTCTGCCCGGCCCCACCCTGAACTTAGTGTTTCATCTTACCCACATGTCACCAGCGACCTGCTATTTACCCCACCCCTACACCCCAACCCACCCTTGTTGTTAAGGTCTACCATGTTGTTTAAGGACAGGTTTTCTGTTTCTGAGAACTACTGTGCTCTGATTGTAATATTGTAGTCTGAGTGTTCTGTTGTTGAGAACTACCATGGTATTAGTGTTCTATTGCTTTCCCATGTATCCACAGCCATGTTGGGTAGAGGGCTGAGAATAAGGGGCCATCAGACAGTGGTGTCCAGTGGGTAAACTCTGACGGTGTTATTTCCCAGAATTCCCGGCATGCCAGTGCTCCTCAGGTGACAAAGGGTAACTGCCACAGTGGAATGTGGGAATGCGTTTAGCCAGACTGATACACAACATGCGGCAGGGCCGGAAAGGAACGGCGATCAACAGAAGCAGCGGAGAGAGAGAGAGAGAGAGAGAGAGAGAAAATAACTCTCCCTAAGGCACGGACGCTCAACATCTGCAGCTTGTGAAGGTGGAAAGGTGGAGTATTTACTCTGAACTTTTAGCGCCAGTTTGATTTCCTCTTGGGGGCGTTGGTGGGGAGGGTGGGAGGGTTGCTTGGGGGTGGGGGTGCTGTGAGAAACTGCTCCTCCAGGAGAAACCGAGGCCAAAGGGGTCTCAGGCTCAGGCGTGGAGCGGAGTGGAAGAGCGGCGGCTAAATCACGGCATTCCCGAAAGACGAGGGCAGCAGCTTTTTAATCTCCGCCGCCGTCATGCCCCTCCGAGCGAGGCTCTTCACCTCAAATGCTCCAGTAAAAGTTCGAAAGAAATGTGCCCCTACTGTGATCCCACTGAGTCACTCCAGCCACAGGAGCCTGTTTAAAAGTAATGGGAATGTGGAAAGCAACCTGCAACATAGAGAGGAACAGCTCATCGCCCGAACACGTCATCGCTCACCTCTCACCGCAGAGGCCAGCCAGTGACACTGAATGGGAATCAGTGATGGGCATACTGAGGGTCGATGGTTCTGTTTTTCCTGAAGGCCGGGGGTTTGAGCCAGGGGGCATGTAAAACAGCCCTGCCCTCAGAGAAGCTGCCCCGTGTTCCTTCTCTGCTCTCCTCCTTTTCATTCATCGAATCTCCCTGTGCCGACTGAGTCTGACACCACTCTGGACTCCCACAATTCAGAGCATTCCAAACCTGATTAAAAACAGCCTAGCGAGATCATAGTAGCGCTAGTTTTTTTTTTTTTTTGCCAATGCTGAGTGGTTTTACTTGAAACAATATATTAATTCAGTGTTACTTTACTAGACCTATTTATGATATTCATAAATATTATTCAACAAATGAATGAATGAATGCCTGAATGAAAGAAATGCTTAAAATGTCTTTTTGTAATACTCTAGTTGCAGCCCCATCACAGTGACAGCTTAATTGCAAGAATGCATGCAAACACCCACTCACAGGTGAAATTCCCTGGTAAAAATCCCTGGAGTTATGATACATTTTAATAATATTCCTGAACTCTCCAGAGGTTAGTTAACTCAGATACTTTTTATGTTTTTGAACCTAAGGAGACACACAACTGCAGCCTAAGCTTTCTTTGGCTGAATCTCCAAACCCATGCAGGCAGGAATGGTTATGGGTACAGATTCTTCTCGTGAAAAGGCTGTTAATTACACTTATCAAAACACTTAATTCAACTAATTGACCAAAACTTTTCAATCAAGACCTTGTTTAGTAGATTTAGGTTATTAGTGCTGTGGAGTGTCTTTGTTTAGTTATGAAAATGCCCTCAGCCTTCATAAAATTAAACTATATAAAAAAAGTCTAACTACAATATTTTTTGCTACTTTCCTGAAATTGTGTTCTGCAATGTTTTTTTGTTATGTTCTTTGATAGACAGAAGTAAACATTACCTTTCCATTCACGGCTGACAACACCATTTGAACTCAACCAAAAAAGATCTCTCCCTGAAGTCCAATATTGTACCTTGAACATAAAAGAGAAAATATACTACATATTTGTATTTCACATGGTACACACATGAAAAAATTACATTACGCAAGCAGAATACTTACTGACAGGTTTGGAATGGTATAACTCTTAATTTACATTTTTCTCTCATATAACCTCATAAAGACCTTCTAAAAAACCCTAATATGAAATAATTAATAACGTATTTCAAACAACGATTTGAAAACAATGCCATGTTCTTTCAAGGCAGATAATGAGACCCTGCGCCCTAATATTACAGAAACTCATTTGGTCCAAAGTGCATTTTAAAAATTTCACTTCTAAAAGAAATGGGCGATAATTTCCTCTATAAAAAAGGTACTTTCCACAATATACCCATTTAGCGGAATGAAATACATATTTTCACACCGATCCGAAGTGCTCTGTGGGGACTTGTAGAGGAGGTTACTCCATGCTGGAGTGGTTCACACAGTTTGTGTTATGTGTCACCATGGGCTTAGGGGCCATAAATTGTCAGTGTGATGGCCGGTCTTTGCGCGCATGAAAAATGTCCCCTACAAAATCCCAGACAACTGTTTGATTACAGTTTGATTTGTTTTTCTTTGAATACCCTCAGTTCATTTTTTTGTATTGTGTGGATGAAAGAGTAACACAGTAAAGTAGAGGCCTGGGCGGTCAGTCTTGCCTTTATTACACAAGTGACCTAAAAGAGGAACAAATCTTGCAATAAGGGAAAATCCACGGCTAGCCTTCATCCAATCATTCATATATTGTCACTACAACATAATGCATGGTTGCTAGGCTACCTCCTACCCTCTCACTCTCTCTCTCTCTCTCACACGCACACACACACACACGTACACATGCAAATATGTGGGCTCCCATGGACAAACACAAACACAGACACACTCCCATATACATGCAGGAACACACAGACATATGCACACATGTACCCACACACACACACACACATAGGCACATGGGCTGCCTTTCATATACATAAACACAGACATGCTTCCATATACATGCAGACATACACACAGACACAGGCACACTTGTCCACACACATAAACACACACACACACACACAGACACACACACACACACAAACACGTGGGCTGCCGTGCACATACATAAACACAGACACGCTCCCACATATATACAGACGTGGACACACTCACACACAAAGGCACGAATGTGTCATGGAACAAAGCACTAAAACAGCATCGCTCCCTTTTCTGTATCATTTCACCGGGAAACCATTAGACGTAAGTGGGACCTTTGAAAGCGGCAAAGGCCTGTTGATGTATTGTACACAGAACGGCCGGCAGTGCCAACACCAACAGATTTCAGTTTGAAAGCAAAGTGAGAAAGGCCTCGCGTGAAGCCGACTGCAGCCACACCAAGGTGGGGAGCGGTAGCTGCAGTAATGTCTCAGACATGAGGCCGCATTCAGGCCTCAAACACAACACAAAGATAGATCTGGCTCGCTAATCACCGAGGGGTGTGTAGGTCCTCAGCCCATGGAGCCGAACAGACTAAAACATTTACACAATGATATGAGCAACGCAAACATTTTCCCCCTGTATGAGAAAGATTATTTAAAAGTTCGTTCATTATTCCTTCAGTGTAAAATACCATAATTCTGGATTATGTTAAAGCTAGTAAGTTTTTTTTTATGGCTATTTCCAGGTGACATAACAAGAAATTGTTGTTGTTATGGTGATTATTGTGATCTTTTTATTAAATATACTATGTATTAATTATTTATAAGTGTTCGCTAAGATTTGCATTTTAACTCAAGCAAAGAAGTGTTACTCAACAGTGAGATTACTCCATTAGTGTATTTGACAAACTTTCTCTCTTTCAAATGCTCTCTGTTGCCCTCATGACTTCTAGCTTTACCTTTCTCGGGTGTTTCCCGAGTTCCTGGAAAACAATAGTTCATTTCTCAGTGCTTTTTTTTATTTATTTATTTGTTGTTTGTTTTGCATGTGTCATCTGATATGATTTCAGGTTCTCAATTCAGTGTTTATGAAGTCTGGTCTTTGGAAAGGGGGTTGTATGGAGGTGGGGATCGAAAGTAGGAAATGCCAGGGGGAGAGATAAAAGTGTCTGGTGTGCAGCGTTGCGTGTTTCATAAATAAATAATTACTCCGGACAGAAGGATGAGTCATCCCTTTGGGGGAGATGTTTTCTCTTGCGGTGATGCGGGCGGGAAACTGACACATTACCGCTGTTTTTTGTCTGATATCACGGCAAGTATCGGCAGGATTCGATATCAACATCCACCTCGTGGGGACACGGCAAGGGGAACTACGGGACGGGAGGGACTCATTCATAAATCGGTCCCCCCCCTCCCCACTCCCTCAAAATGATATACAGACTCGCTACATTCAGAAAGCAGAACACTTTGTTTACGGATTCATTTTGAGTGATTTATTTCAATCTCAAAGGATTCTGGCGCGAGCGTTGAAATGCAATATGTTCGTTATGTTTACTGTGAGCTCAAGCACAGACAGGTGAATTGTGGGTCCTTATTTGACTTGTTCTCTCAGAACTGATTTTCTTCATTCAGGGCCTAATAACAAGATGGTAAATAGTTTTGACCTTGTAACATGTTGCAAAAGTTCTGTCAGAAGTTTGGTTTTGTATATTTGCCTTAGAAAGGTTTTGGGCCATGTTACGCAAGAATGAAGAATTAAATGTTACATACAAAGAGGTATTGCCTATGAAACATGCTGCTCACAGTCCCAGGACAAAAAAAAGCCTTGGAAAGAACTGGCCCTGTTTGATTTTGTCCTCACTGTCCTTCACTGTGAGTGCGAGAAACAGCGAGAAAAGCAACATATGAATTAATATGTTCACTGTCAAAAATTCCCTACAGAAATTAATTCAGAGAAATTCAATTCCAATTATAACAAAAGAAAAGGTGAAAAATTCATACTTTTTCCTCCCAAACATCTGGACCGTACACTAGTTTGTAGCACCAGGATTAAAAACTTCATTTGTCTTTATGTGGAGGGATACTCCCAAGCTGAGAAAAGCCCTCTCCGTCTTTTTACGGGACACATTTATGACACATCTTTCAGACCTGCTCTTTTTGTTGAACCTTCTGAGATCGCGATGGATGAATGTGTTGCGGGATGCTGTTTGGCTGAACCTCGGACATGGAGTGGAGAACACAGGGAAGCCTCTCTCTCTCTGTGGGCCCTTGTCCATCTCGAACGCTCTACAGTCAACCTCCACCATTAGACCTTGCAAAGTTCAAGGAAGATTACTGTTATAAGCAATTATTAAACGCCGCGACTACCTCTAGCAGCTAAAATCATTTAATAGCTGAAGATCGTTTAAAGGTCTAAATCGCAGTTCAATATCAACAATATCATAACCAACTCACTTCCCAAAAAAAAAAATGTTTTGGGGTGATGGGTTGTACACATTGAGCTCAACTCAAGTGGTACCCTCCACTTGATTCTGATTGACCCGAAAACCCAGATTTGACCTTTGACCTTTGCAAGCATTGTGGTGTGGAGTGCCAAGTGCATGGCCAAAATCTTCCTCCACTTCAGAACATGTATGTTTTATACTGTCTGCAGGGAGAATTTATATATCCAAGAAAGGATATATAAATTAAATAAAGGCAACGGTGTATCGTAATGTCAGGGAGCTGTGACTGCAGCTTCGAGGTTGCAGGTTCGATTCCCATGGAGGTCTGTTACTCCCTTGAGCAAAGTACCTCCAGTATGTGCAAAAGAACAGTGTAAACATGTGAGCTGATGAGTCACACAGGACAAGTGTGTCTCCCAAATGCGAAATGCTAGCTGGTCAGGTGGGCAGGCTCAACCAATGACTCAACATTCTCCTATGGCCTCTGGATCTCCTGGTGCAGCGTAGGCCTGGAAACAAGCCTGATATGGGGAGCACATGGCACCCACTCCACTGTGTATTAGTCTATCTATCTATCTATCTATCTATCTAGAATGGCTTGTGGACACTGAATTTATTCTTCATAATCACATTGCATCATAATTTCAAATCCAGAGATAGTGCTTAATTAGGTCTAATCGGTGAATGTAACTGAATGTAAGTCTGCCTTTATCGCTTTCCCTTAACCCCTGGTGTGAGGAAGGCATGGTGTGCTGGAGTTGCAGGGCTTCTATGAACACTAGACCACTGCCACTAAAATATTTGTGCGGTGGATTTATTTTCATTTCCTGGTTTATTGACGCCTTTGGGGGCATTTTATGGATCTGTTAATAATTTCGGCTCTATTTGTGAATTACATGCCATTTGTTCGTCAAGTGTGCATCGATCAGATATAAGTCTCCTCTTCAGAAGTGTATTTCAGGTGCGAAAAAATATTCTGAAAAATAATGAAACCCTTCATAGTTTACATTAATCCTAACAGATCTTATATTCAGTAATCACCTCAATTAAAATGAATGTATAAGAGGAACTTTACTGAGCAGCCAAACTTTTTGAAACCCAGATACCACACTGTACCTAGGGGTGTACATTTCTTTCTATAAAACAAAATGGTGGTACGGCATTTAGGGCATTGGGCTAGAAAATCAATGACTGAAGATTAATTTCCCACCCAGGGAAAGTATGGATTACCTCCTCAGATCGCCTCAATTCACCTCCAGCTGTAGAGATGGATGTGCGAAAATGCAGAATGCATAAGTGCTCGACATAAGAGTGTTTGCAAAATGCCTGAAAACAAAAGCCGAACCTTTCACAGGGGAAATGAGGGCACAGCTGTTTGTTGCAGGTATGCTTGTTTAGAAGAGTGAACAGTGTGCCCCCGTACAAAACAACAACATCTTTTTTCTGTTTCTCGTAAAAACACATGCTCTGTGTATTTATTTTGATTCAGTCCAAAGATCCTTTGTTTTTTCTCTATGGCAATGCCTGTGTCCTGACTAAATGCCACCGACAAAGGAACTCTTGTCTGCAGTGGGTGTAAGGCAAGAACAGATCATATTGTTCTGTAGGTGGGGAACCTCTTTGAGGTTTATCATGGGACTTTCAGGTAACAGTCAAGACATTTCATTGCGCATTTGCTTTGCATCAATTACAACTGGGCGACAATATCAGATGACTGCTTCATTGTGCATGTATATTAATGTTTTTGTTTTTGCTTTCTTCATTGACTGGGATGTGTCTGGAGAGATTTTTGTTATGACCTCCACCTTCACAACGATAAAGAGCACAGCAAGGCCATTCGGGCTTACCCAGACCTAAAACAGGGCACCTGACTGTCATACTAAACCCTAATGGCATCCGTGAGACCGTCGGCAATTTCACACCTATTTCCTGTAACCATTTGACCCACATGTAAGTGCAGTTTAAGGACCTGTAGGTGAGACAGTGCTATAAGTGTACCAGTGTATGAAGTAAAACAAATGAATAGAGACTGGCAGGTATTGTCTCCGACTCTCTGTCACTAAAACCCATATGGCATGTCCATTGTCAGAATTAGATTATTTTGCAACACCATTTTCAAAGAGCAGGTGTATGATAAATATGTTGAAACATATTAGGATGAATCAAGTGAGCCTTTGAGTGTCCAAAAGATCATTTGTAACTTTCTCATTGGCAACCTGGACCCACTTTTTGTTGCCTGTCTTCATACTTTGCACCAAGACTACAGCTGGCCAAGCCCAGGTTATAACAGGCAATTTGCGGGGCAGCTAAGTGACCTTTTCCCAGGGTCCTTCCTGCCAATACAGTGGGACATAGTAGGTGCATTCCAATAATCATATTTTGTCTCCTAGTCTCCTCCACTCATCTCCTCCATGCCCCAGAAACTTATTCATGTCCTCCCTCCCTCCACTGTTCCAAAAAGGTTGGAGATGAGATTTTGCATCTCTCACCTCTGCATCTCCTCCAAACGAAAGATACGTTGATGTATCATACAGCGGAAGTCTTTTCACATTTCTGGGTGACATCACTGTGCTCACGACCAGTCAGATAAAAAGACCATCCCACAGAATATTATGATTGGCTTTTGTATCCTCAGAATCAGTCGAAGTTACATGAGTTCATCAATAGCCGAGGTCGACTTTGATGATGGGCTAATCGGATTAGCTGTTCCAGTTTTAATTTCATCTCCTTGCTTCCTCATCTCCTCCACTCATTTCCTACTCACCTCAACTCATTTCCTCCCCTCCTTTCCTCCACATACTTCTGGGGTAGGAGACGAGTGGAGGAGACGAGGAGACGAGAAAAACTATTGGAACGCACCCAATAGCTGCTAAAGGAGGTGAGGTCAAAGGGTCACACTCATCCATATGAAAAGACATGGGTTTAGGGAGTGCAAGTAGATCAGATTCTTCAAGGAAAGTCCCCACAAAACACCAGATACAAAATGGAAAACCTGTGGCTTTCCTGGCCTGCAAAAACCCTGTAAACCAACAATCAGGGAAATACCATCACCAAATTATGAATTTAGCACACTGGCACACGCACACACACACACACACATACATGCACAAAAAACACATGCATACTTCCACATACAAACACATTCACGTGCATACACACGCACGCATGCACACACTGAGAAACAGGTGCGGATAGCATTCTTGCCCATGGCCCAAAACGTAATTGTTTTTGACTGTCCATTTGGATTTGATTGCCAATGACTTCACATGCGGTGTACACAAAGATCAAAGGTTCATAAAAAAATGTAAAAAAGAAATAAATAAAAAATAAAAAAATAAAAATAATCTGTAACTTATAATAAGCTGTTTTGAAATTCTTTAACAAATTTTATTTTGAATCGTGCAGCACAGAAGAAGTCAGCTCCTTGAAAGCACAATGGAATTTACAGTGGTGAAATGTGGGTATAGATTAGTCACATCCATCTGTTTGTGTATTTAGGCAATCAGGGCACAGATGCAGGGAACAGTGACCTCAGTGGGAGTAAAATACACGTCTGATTGGCCAGTGCTGGGGTTTTACACGCACATTTATCACCAAGAGCCCAAATGAGCCCTGCTAATATACACCCAGTCGCAGTTTTATTGAGAGTGTATATCCCCCCGTCTTTCAACGGAGGTCAATTTATTTGGGCTCCACGCCGGCGTGACATCACTGCGCCCGAAACCCCCAATGCAGGAAATGTGAATGTGGTGACAAGCTGGTGACATTTCAGCCTCTGAGGTTCTCCAGGCCCATGGCTAATTTAACCCCCCAACCCACTCTCCAACCCCACCACCCCCCCACCTCCAAATTGGCCAGAAGACATCACTCACTCAGTCCCATAGAACTTACCCAAACCCCTCACCCCCCCAAATCAAAACAACTGCTATGTTCAATGTTGCTAAACGGTGGCTCAATATCCCTGAGACAGCTTGTAACCAGACCCTACTCATGAAATAACGCAGAATAAATCATCCGCGATCATGCAGACGGCATGCAAGATGCCACTTTTGGGGGGTGAGGGAGGTGGGGGCAGTGTCTTTTTATGAAATCAAATTGAAATGCTGACGTCCTGAATGATCTGTTTTATTTTATTTGTCTTTGAGCGATGGTGTACGATTTCAGACGTTTCTGACAGGTTGTCAGATGCATTGTGCCCAACGTAGCTACAGGCTAATTTTCATTGTCTCGTGACAGCTGGATTCCATACTGTACATCATTGCACATTAAAAAAAAAAACAATGCCAACAACAATAAAACAACAAAGAACGATAGGCCAGCCAAGTTAAATGAAGATTTGACAGAAGTTTTATTTTGAAATGCTCCGGTTTCTTTCCCTGTAAATGTTCAAAACGTTCTGTCAAGAAAACACTATTACTTATGCGTGTTGCGTAAATAACTAATAAGGAAGGAGAGGGATGCACTGAACTGGGATGATGGTGTTAGCATTCGGGCTAGCGAGGCAGACTTGAGCCAAAGAGTCAATTACCTGGACCGACAAACAAGACATGAGCTGGAATCAGCAGTGGAGATAATACCACACCATGAGACAGACCAGCACCTGGCAGGGTGCTACCTCAATGCTCTGGACCTTCATGGATCACAACATTGACCATGGCAGACTCTGTAACCTGACCCAGTTCTGGGTCTATGTGTGCCTATATATGCCTTGGGAATAGGGAGTGGGGGCATGTGGAAAGAGGGATTCACATGTAAAACTGACCAATACATATTTTTGACCAGATTTCTGCACTCAGCTCATAACGATGTAATCACTTCCTGGGCAACAACAAAGAGTGTGACTGGAAAGCTATACAGACTCAAAGAAGAGACCGGCAGCCAAAACGTGGGCCAGGTTGCTACGGTTGCATCATCCTGCTTGATGGACCACAGAGACGTATACAGTGTGTGAATATGTATGTGTGTTTGTTCCACGTCTGTTCTTTGTCTCAATGATCATAATAAATTAGGCCCTTCATGTCTGAAGTCTCAACACAGTACTGGATGAGTGAAAAGGGCTGCAGACATTGAGTGATGTCCAGTCAAGGCCAGGAGAAAAGCATCCCGCCTGCAGCACATTGTTACATATTTGTATATGTATTTTTTGTTATCTGTTGTTTTTGTCAAACTAATTGTCTCTGTCAATTCCTCTATCAGCATACGGTCATGTGCTGCATAACGTCCATTCGGGCAACGTCCAACCGCATATTCATCCGTGGTCCCAAAAGGTTATAATAGAGCTCAGAAATCCCCATCGGAGAATGGGACATGGCGGACGTAACCTATTTTAACCCATATATTACCTTTCCAGATACAGGTACACTGCAGTATCCCATACAGCTTTGATAATATGGTGTTCGCACAACGTCCAAATCACATAACGTCCTGTTTCACAGAACGTATCGTGGATGTTTAGAGATGCATGACTGTATTTACTTCTTCTCAATTCAGGCTATGCTAATGCATTTTTAGTGGGTACAACAGTGCTGTACCCTCCCCTGGATTGAAGCCCATGCACTATCGCCTATGAGCCCAGGTTACTAAGACATTACTGCAGTATCCGTGTTGGGTTCAGAGGGTGAAGTTCATTTTAAAGCAGTTGGAATGTCGCTAAAAACGGCCCTGTAACTTACATGCTCCCGGCATGAAATCGATGCCTCATAGTTTCGAAATAAACAAGGCAGCAACAACACAAGGTAAAACACGGTTTTGACTGCAACAGCATGAATTTCAACCTCTTCGAAAACAGATCCCTCGATGTTACAATGGTGACGCTGTGCTGAAACTGTTATTGAATAACATTTACTTGAAAAATGGTCAATGTTCTGGGAGCTGCAAGCCTGTGTAATTATTTTATTTAATTATTTTGAGACACATGGAACAGATGTGTGAGCCAAGATCAAGCCATTTACAAGTGGTTGCTGTTGTGACTGTATTCAGCAGGACTGGGGGAGCCCCCCCTCCCTCCTCCCATCTTATCAGATGTTTACATTGCTCTGCTATGCTATTCAGAGCTTGACAAAAGTATATTTCTAAAGGAAGGCGAGCTGGTCCATGGCTACACACATTCTGTTTTGCTTTTAAGAGCTTAGTCATCCTGTTTCAAGTAAAACCAGATGTTTTCTTAAAGTGAAAGCCAATCATTTCTTTTAATTATGTTCACTGGTTAGGCCACCAGGGATGCCCATGTGTACACACAATGATCTGATTAAAAATCAAAAGACATCATCGCGGAGACGGCGACCATAATGCCAAGGACCAGCAAATGACAAGACCTCCGCTGACCCACACGTCCTGACAGTAACATGCAGCTTTTGCTTTCCTTTCTCTCTCATTTTTCATCTGCCTGACCTCTTTCTTTCCTTCTTTTCCTCTTTTTTTTTCAAGAAGAAGGCCAGACATCCAGCATGTTATCAGAATCAGGGGTTCCCAGTAAGTCTTTTTTGTGGCAGCAGTTAGTGTGTAATGTATTTTTTTTTTATCCCATGGAGCTGTAGTGGGTGAAGTGGAATCCCGTCTTGAGTTCTGGAACCTCTGCAATTTCTCTCGTTGAAGGTGATGAAAACCTCACTGCTGTAGGTCTAACAAGTGTCTCCTTTTTTTGTCTCTGGCCTAATGGGGGTTAAAAGGGTGGACCAGTTTATGCATGTCATTATCGACAGCATCTGCTAAATGAGCCTGCTCATATGAACCAGGAGTTGATTGTCTGTGTTATGAAGAGAGTGTAGCAGACTGTACCGACAATGCCATGGTATTGTCCTGCATTTATGACAGGATAAGCTATCTGACTCCTGCCAAAATGTCTGGTGTATGGATGTACCCCAAGACCTAGTATCAAATCTGGACCATGCCAAAGCTAATCATGTTTGGCGGTCTTACTGGGTGACAACCAATGCCTGTAAGGACACCCAGGGAGGGAGGGATTCGGTCTGAAGGGATGTCCATGTGTCAGCACTCACTAGCGACCCATTCTGGTTGGTCAGCTGCCCGCAGTCAACCTGCCTGCACGAGCTCATCTCGCAGACTGTGGCGTGAAAAGAAGCAGCTGCTTGACATCATATGTCTTGGAGGAGAGCACGTGCTTGTCTGCGGAGGACTTTTCTAACTCTCCGTCAGAAATGTATTTGGAAAACACCGCGGCACATCATGCTTCAATTGAGAACTAAGTTGTTTTTGAGCACTCTTGAGTTCTCTTGTCATCCATGTCATCTGTAAAATAAACCTCTGTGAAATAGCTTTTGGTCTCATTTATTTACTTATTTGTACAATGCGTAAAACAATATGTCATATTTTGAACAATACTAATGTCAGAAATTCAGTTTTTATTGCAGCATCTGTTCCGTGACTAAAAAACTCTGTGGATAAGCTGGGTTCTGTTTAGAAACTTGAAATGACATTAGACAGTTATTTTTCTGAGAGATTTGGCCGTACCTTATTCAGTTATAGAATGCATAATGAAGGTATTCCATGCCTAAAGCTTTCTCTTTACTTCTGTGGATCTGACATAGCCTCGGTTGCCCTCTTACATGGACACATGCAAAATACTCAGACAGACAATTATTATTATATATCATATTTGAGGCCCATGTCCGCTGACTTCCAAAAACACTCAAAAAAGTTCCTCTCAGCAGCCTTACAGGTTAAATATGACAAACGACCCTCAGGGTTATCTCAGAACACCACAGTGAACCTTTTAGGGAAAACCGAGATGGGACTTGAGGAAGGTTTGGGGGGATTAAGATGGGCCATGTCAGAAAGTCACTCAGGAATAAATTATATTTCCCTCAAATATATTGCCTGTCTTCACAAGCAGAAAGAACAAACTGGAAAAGGAATTTTCCCGAAAACGTTTTATACACAGATTTTTTTTAAATGATTTTTGAAATACTTATCCATCAGACATGCTGTCTCTCACTCTGTCAGACTGATCAGCTCCTGATTATTGTTGCTGTTTTTTTTATCTTGTAATGAAATGGGGGAGCGGCCGAAGCTGGAGGAGGCAGCCTGTGCACCTGCCTCTCCCAGAGACAGGCAAGTGCAGCACAGCAGCTCCCAGAGCCCAACCAATCAGGAGCGAGGACTGCTTTCTGTCAGGACTCGCTTTATCAAAACACCCAATACAATGGCAGCACTGTTGTTGAATAGACTTCCTCATACATACTTGTTTGAATCATGTATAATATATATGTATATCAGTGGCGGCAGGTCAACTCTGCAGAGTTTACCTTTATACCAATCATTATGATAAACCTGTTCCCATTTATCCTCCTTGATTAATAATAAAACAAGTCATTCACGGAGTAATCAACACCAATTGATGTAATTGGATTAAAAAATGCCTATGGATATAACAAATGTAACACTAGTTTGCAAAGAACAGCAATTTTATTACAAATGGAATTGGTAACTATTTACTCTATTTACATCATGGTGCTGATTACTCCATGAATAAATTGACTTATTGTTAATCAAGGGGGATGAATGGGAACAGGTTGAAAGTGATGATTGGTTTAAAGGTAAAGTTTGCTCCTCCCCTGTTTTGAGCTCACATATATATATGTATGTATGTGTGTGCTGGGTGCATGTGTGTGTGCACGCGCGCACATGTGTATGTGTGCATGCATGTGTGCATGTGTGTGTGTGTGTGTGTGTGTGTAGACAGTGGCTAAATCCTTGAGTCACACTGAACTCCTGAATGGATACAGTTGAAAGTTGACCAGGAGATTGTTTTACTGTTTTTTTTTTTTTTTTTAAATCTGTTCCTCCACACTTGATAAACGATTAGGACAGAAGGGAGGCGCTGCAGGTCCACCTTTTCCCCGGGTCCTTGATTGAAAAGATGTGTGACCTTTGACCCCTCCCTGTCAGCAGGTATGCTACCTGCCTGTTCCTGGAGATTTATCCACAGCCCTTTGGATTTCACCATTTCTGGGTCACTGGGATCCCAAATTTCCTCCAGAGCTCATGCAGCTGCTTTTCGTGTGTGTGCATATGTGTGTAAGTGAATGTGTGTGTGTGTGTGCGTGTGTGTGTGTAAGTGAATGTACATGTATTTGTATATATATCTGCATATACGTATGTGTGTGAGAACATGTAAATAAGTCTATCATGTATGTATGGGTGCCAGTATGTCAGTTTACTTGGATGTGTTTCCATGCCTGTATATGTTTGTGTGTGTGTAAATGTAAACAAGTGAACAGGTATGTGTGAATATGCAAGTTTATTTGCAAGTGTTTCAAAGTCTGCATGTGTCTGTGTGTGAATGTGTTTTTGTGTATGTACATGTAAATGAGTCAATGGGTATGCATGTGTGTGAATGTGTGAGCTTATTTCCCAGTGTTTGTGTGCCTATATGTGAGAGTATGTGTGTTTTTCTGTGTGAGTGTGTGCGCGCATGCTCAGGCATGCGTATGTGTATGCATGCGTAGGTGCTGCAGTGTCATAAAAGCCCAATTTAATGAACTCAAACAATGAGATGCATTATGCAACTGTTACTGCAAACAAAACAAACAACGACAACAACTGGGCCTGGGCCGGCTGTGACCCCGCCACTGTGGGCGTGAGGGACTTCCACGGATTAACGACAACGAGCGATCCGTTAATGACAACGCCAATCCGGCGAGAAGAGACAAATGCTGGACGAAACAGAGACGGCTGGTGCTGTCACCTGATCCCTTGACCTGAGACAAAAGCAGAAGTAATGACCGCGTAAAGCTTACTCGCATACGTCTCATTGAATCACATAACATGATACTTTTAATTGTGGTTGCGTACGTTATGACTTCCATTAGTAAGAGAGATGGAGTGATACCTGATAGGCTGTACATGAAACAGTGAGAGGCACGGTTTGGGAAACGGGATACTTCCTCTGTGGCCTAGGCTAATTACAGCTACATGACCGTGCAGCACAGACCTGAACTGCTGAGGGCTTCCTGTCTTCTGCGATATGACAGAATTACAGCACTACAGATTGTGGGGTTGATAGACGGAGGTAGCAGAGCGCAGACAATGACTCTCACTGCCGTCGTATTTCCCCCCCCCACCCCAACTTAAAAACAATACCGCCATTCACAATATTTTTAGGTGACGAAGATACGAGATGAAGATACAATGGGATATGTTTCCACAAAGGTACAAAGACCCGTGTTCCCTCGCGGAGGTGAAATGATTAGACCAGCACGTAGGCAACAGACGCTTCACTGCATGACACGGGATTTAACAACAAAGCACAAGAGTACCAGATTTCAACCAAGTCACCTTTTCCTCCCAACGTCAATAAGGCAGACAAGGAATTGATTTCAAAACAGTCCACATTCCTAAAAAAAAATTTTAGTTACTGACACAAACAAAGCACTTTAAAAATTCTGTTTAAAATATACACATTCTTGAACAGAACTGGTGCAAAATAGGAGTAAAGCAAGTCAGTTAAAACCATTCTCTAAGCATCAACTGAAAATGCAGCCATTACCCTTAGTTACACCAATGAATAGATTTTTTTGTGATAAATCGGTTATGTGCTGTGCAGGTATATACAAAAAAGTTTGGGGCGAAATGTTACATTTTAGATATACATGTATGGAGAAGTTTCTCTTTAAAATATGACCATTTTGGAGCAAAGTAGGAGCTGGTTGACCAAGTCTCAAGAGTACATGCCTGAGCTGTGATCTCACTCTCCAAACCTCCTCTGAGCGACCCCGGAATGGAGGCCATGTTCTCACTTTGTTCAAAGGAAAGGGGGACTTTGGCCTGTGTGGTGGTAATAAGCCGCTTGCACATTACCCACGTGCCTTTGCAGCGCAGTCCATTGTAGCAGGTGTTTGAACAACCCCGTGGCCCCATCGCAGCCCAGCCATGGAATGCAGTGTGACCTCCAGAAACTGGGGTGCCCCCACCAACCCCCGGCCCCCCCCTCCACCCCCTGTACCGTGCTCCTGCTCCCATCAGGACTCTGTGGAGCTAGAACGGACCCTCGGTAAATCTAGGAGGCAGAAGAAAGAAGAAGGTGGGAGAGGTGAGTCATTAAATCAAGCTGCCCCCGAAAAGGAAATAATTAATACGCGGGATAAATCACGGCGGGCCGCAGAACTGCGGCGGCTGCTTTCTCAGGGTCGGCCTAATTCTTCCACCGAGGCACCTGGCCCAGTCGGAGAAAACCCTCAAACCAGGGGGAGTTTATTCAGTCAGCGGATGGGGGGTGGGGGGGGGGAGTGGGGGGCAGTCAGGCCAGGAATTCAAAACTTTGACCTCCCTCCGCTAAACACTGCCTACAAAATGGGTTCCGTAGCATTTGTTCTTTTCTTTTTTTTTTTGAAAAATTTCCCGGGTCAAAAAAGGTCAACAAAATGTTACGTGTAAATGAGGTCATGTGCATTTTCTTCCTCCTTTTTCCTTTTTTTTTTTGGGGTCGTGATTGATTGGGAGAGTGACTGTGGTGTTTTAATTCAACCAAGCTGCTTAGGGTGAGATACAAGGGCGGGGAGGCTAGAGAAGGACCGACATGCTCCAGGCCGAGCCAAACCGTCAAATGTTTAATCAGCACTGATAGATTACATTATGCTCTGATAGGGTGGGTACACTATCCCTATTTGACTCATATTAACTCTGAAAACACTGACTCTAATTAACACATGGCATTCTACAGAGCAAATAATCACGGCAAACAAACTCCCTCTCCCTCCCTCTCTTCTTTCACTTCATCTCACTCTTTTGCCTTCTCACAAACACACATACACACACACACACACACACACTCACTTGCTGTACACAGACACATGTATGCAAACTTTCTTGCAGCCTTTCTTTCTCTCTATCCCCCTCCCTCATTCCCTCGCTCCCCCTCTCTCTCCGCACTTCCTGTCTGGAGGTGTTCTGGGGGCCCGGAGCCTGCCAGGAGAGCTGGCGGATGGTGGGGCAGGTGTCTGGGCTCTCAGGAGGCTGGAGGTTATTGATGTATCTCACCTGGGATCGATAGCCTGGCCCGCTGGTGCCGTCCGCCTCCGGCCCTGAACGTGTCAGATATTAACGGAGCTGAGTTATGTGAGCGTGCACGTCCCGGGCCCCATCCGTCAGGGCCCGGTTTCGGAGCGAGGCGCGGAGGGTATCTGCTCGACCGCTTATGCGTATCCGAGACAGCCCAGCGGCGGGATGGTGGGGGGGAGGGGGTTGCGGTGGTGAAGAGACCGCGATTGCTTGGCGCTCCGTGCCCCTAGCACATTTCACGCACCAGTAACTCACTCAGGAGGAAATAAAGAGACGCTGGGTGGTTTTTACACCTCCCTCCAGCGGCTCCCCCCTGACCCGCCATGGATCTTACATCAGGGGAAACCGTCTCCGTGACTCGGTAGGTGTTTGCACCTGGGTGATTTGTTGCACGATATGGATACACCATAAACAAGGTGGATTACAATTCATTTGTTTTGCTTCTGTTACATTATTCTTTATGACCACAAAAATAACGGGCGAGTTGATGGACGCTATTTCTTCTGCTGTCGCGAAACCCACCAAACTGTAGTAATGGTGTGGATTGTTCAGTGACTGTACTTGGTGATTGGGCAAACAATTTAAAATATCATAGAGGCTATGCACTGTGTAATCAACTGTAGCTTCTGCACCTCAAAACAATTAAAGAGCATAGTTAGATCCAATTGTTAAGTCCTTCAGGGCAGGTATCTTTCTGGATGATTAATAAGTGTTACATAATTATACAAATTTGAAGACTTGAAGTCCCATAGCCTATTTGGTCACGGCACAACACAGAACATTAACATATAAGTTGTCTCTTTAAAAACAATATCATACAAAGGTGTGCAGTAAATATATGCATTATTGTATAATCAATTTCTGCATGAGACAACCAATATAAATATCTTGGAATAAGACATATATCTTATATATTAGCAATATTTTTCTTTAAAGATGGGCAAATTTACAAGTAACTACACCATGCAATGTTGAACTTTATTGAAAAACATTTAATTTACATAAGGGGTGACTAAATGTTTGCTGTGTCCAATTCCCTTCACAGCTGTCCAGGCTAAAGTACTTCCAGGGAGTATATCAGCCATTACACAACTAGACACACTTCCTGCAGATGCCACTGGCGGTCTGAGCAGGCAGTAGAAATACCTCCTGTTTCTCTCAATGGGGAAACCTTTGCGGTGCAAGGTCACCGGCTCACATGCTACTCAAGTCAATGAGACCCGTTCAAGCACGCAGGTACACACACGCACTTGTGAAATCGCTCGCCTCTTTCTTTCACAGCTGAAAAGGAGGGACCCCCACCACCACCACCACCACCACAGCCCTCACCCCTAAACCCTGACTCCCTGTACTTTTCTCTCCCGGTTTCCTTTTTTCGGAGGAACGAGAAGCAGTGAACGGTGTGTGGCACGCAAAGCTTCACGCTGGGATCAAACACCTCGGCCCATTTCCCCGAGGGCACCCGGCACTTTGTTTGCAGGGGGAGCAAGCAAGCGAGAACGTTCCCCTCCTTTAGTGGAGCCAGGGAATGTGACATGGTTCATATGGGCCTTTGGGGACCTACAGTCAACACGGCAGATACATTTTCAGTGTTAGTCAAGGGGGCCGAAATCGCCCTCCTGCTCCAGGTCTGTTTTCCTCCTGACAATGTGTTAATGTGCAAGAGTTTTGTTTTTTATGATAACAAATTTGTTACCTAGTCAAGTAAGTCACTTTTTTCCCCTTTCTCATGTCAAAGAACGCTGACCTAATTCTGTCTTTTGTAACAGAACTGCTTTCTTAAATTGCTTAAAGTTTTTTTTTTAAGTCCATATGGTCCACTGGTTGTACAGCCAATGGTTTTCAGAAAAGGTAATTTGCAATCTGTGTAGCAGACAGAGCAATGGGTGTGTGTGTGTGTGTGTGTGTGTGGTGTCTGAGATGATGGACTCAAACAGAGAATAATTAAACTTGCACATCACAGTCTCTCTCTCTCTCTCTCTCTCTCTCTCTCTCTCTCTCTCTCTCTCTCTCTCTGTCTCAGACCCATATCTCTCAGACTTGCTCATCATTGTTGTTTTCAGCGTTTACATTTCTGTAGCTATTTCTGGTCTTTAACCCCCTGGAATGCGTTACATCGTCTAAAAGCTCTGTCTCCTCTCTGTGCAAAGCTGCAGCCATTCTAAGATCTAACAGCACACTAACAAGGTATCAATGTGCCGTGGTAATTTGGGACTGTTCCACTTTGTTCTGATCTGTATTAAGGAAAGGTATGTATGTGAAATTCATGATGCGTGTCCACCTTTGTGTAAATCAAATAAAACATTAAACTTCCATCACCTATGATATACTGTATATGAATCATTGAGTCTAATCAATGCACTTCAAGCACATTGAACGCACACACACACACACACACACACACACACACACACACACACACACACACACACACACACACACACACACACACACACACAAAATATCTTAAGGCCGACTCCAGCCAAACATGTTTTCTGATTTTACTGGAAAAAATACTCTTAAAATGAAAGCAGTGACATAAGAGTTCACAGAAATGGCTGGAAAAATAACGCCCCCTCATTTTCTCCGAAGGTAGAGATCCAGCGTTTACGTCCAAAATGCTTGTGCTTCCACTGACATGTCCATTTCTGGAGCTGACTCATTGTGCAGTATCATACTGACACTACAGAATCTGATAAATGGCTGGAAAACGTCAGGATGAGTCAAGTGGGATCTAGCTGGATTTCAAACTGGCAACCCCCGGAGCACCACATGGCACATGCGAGCGTTGAGCCAATCTCTGTGCCAAAAGTCCCAGGTGTTGGGCCGGGGGGAGGCAGTGACGACCCCGCCTTGCCCCTTGCATACTCCCGGGGTGTGACATCACCGCCCATAACAGGGCTTCTTACGCAGTGGACTGGCCTCCTTAGCGCCTAGGAAAAATAAAGCCAGGGATTCCAGCCAATTATCCACTCAACAATAACAAATGACAAAACTTGCCTCCTCTAACATGTGCCCACCAGAGCGATGGAGTGTCCACAATGTGGGGGCTGGGGAAGAGGGGAGTTGGTAGGTCAAGGACAGTTTGTGATGTTTACTCATATCCAGCAAAATTCTAAATATTGATATTTAATTCATAATTAAAATTCTTTTTTTTCATATAAGTTATTTTTAGTGCATTTTTTGAACTTCATTCGCACAGATCTGGGGGCACACTGCAGTAAGATAAAAAACAGTTCTTCTGAAATGAAACCATGAAGCGGTCATGTGAAATACCAGATTGACACTGGAAAGCAGGGGTGGAAGAGTGGATGTTGTTTTGTTTCCCCCACACTTCCAGGATCAATCAAGGTGATTAGTTCGCATACACCAGTGCTGGTGAACTTTAGGACATGGTAAAGCATGTCATGCGTGGACTGGAGTACAGTCCTTAGCCACCATTCAAGGAATGTAACGTTAGCTTAACGGCCAGATCACATAAATTGTTGGCCTCATTCTGGGCACCAGACTTAAATGCTTTTGGGGTTATACCTTAGGAGGAAAGCTCTCAGATCCATAATCTAGGTACAGGCATTTTGGCGCTGTTACCATTTTCACATATAGGTATTTTACCCGAAGGAATTCAGGTGAAATACCATGCTGAAAGGTACAATGGCAGTGCCCTATTTAGGATTCAAACTGGCAACCTCTGATGTTCTGGTTTCCAAGGTACTTGGAATGTCCTTATCCATGCTAGCTTACACCAGCAGTGTGCTGTGTTTGTCCAGTTTAATGTGTGTGTGTGTTTGTCAAGTACTGATGAGGGCAGTTCATGACAATTGCAAATGAGGACAATTATATTTGGGGGGATTGCTAAACAGATGAAGTCTGGAACAGACTGTAAGGCTGTGCTTGATGTGAAAAGACACAGTCTGTAGTGCAGTCATATCCAGCAGCGCAGTTTTCAGGGGAAAATTTGCTCAAAAGATGGTAAAGTCTCGAATACTAAGGTCACAAATTCCTCAAAGCTGAGATACGTATATTAAAAAAAATAAAGCCAATTTAATACAATAAATCTTTTTTTAATATATATACATCAAAACGAGCAAAAGGAGTATCAGTGCATTGTGTCATCGCAAATTACAAGTAACATGTTCTGGAGAAAGAACAGCTTTCCCTCGATTTTCAACAAAAACATCACCCACACCCCTCTACATATTTACCAGGAAGTGGAAGAATGTAGCTCTGACAGTGGTTTGTAGTCTTTCCCAACATCTGAAACGGAGAGCGGTTTCAGCGCCTCCGAGCAGGCCGGTCGGTGCAGCTCCAAGGAAAGCACTGATTAGCACCGAGATGTCAGTTCAGCTTTCCTCACGTGTCCAGTGGACACCGTTCTGCCAAGCCTGTGTGAAAATAGAAATTTAAACTCAGGAAAAAGGAACGGTGGGGGCATTAGAGGTTTGGGGTTTTCTTTAGCAAACGAACAAGGCCAGGCCTTGGCGCCGATGCGGGCCTCCACACAGAGATCCTCCCCAGGAGAGCGATTCTGGTCCGTCCAAACGGCGGGAATTCACATCCACTGCTTACCCACGATGCAATGCGGCACCAATCGGTCGAAAAAGCACTCGCGATCGACCCACGGGACTATTCGTGATGCGGGAACTTTACACTCGGAGAATGACTTGAGGTTAGGGAACACGCCCAAAAAATTAAGGATATTTCCTTTTTTCCCCAAACAAATAATTTATGTTAAATACAATTCCTGACACAGCGGGACAATGCAAATGTGAAAATCTCATCACCAGTTAAGAACAAAGACATGACTGAAGGAAAATGATTGGGTTGACTTCACTGAGTCAATGTTATAACATGAAGCAAGGGTGGGAAACAAAGTCACTGTTTTTTTTTTTCTAGCCAAAAGCTGAGTTGATTTATGCCCTTCATATTTCATCATTAAACCACCTACCCCCCCCCCACCCCCACATCAGCAAGGCTTACAGAGAAGTGATTATTAAAGCTGTGTTTGGAGATAGGGTTTATCACACACAGTAAACAATATTTAACGTGATGAATACGTTGCGGTTGCTGGAAGCTTGATAAACCCGGAGCTCGCTGTAACTCAAGACGCGGTGCAGATGTTGTAGCAGCCCTCAGAGGTCATTAATAAAGATTTCTATTGTCGGGGTGCCCTCCGTGCTGGATTAATGCCAGCCTTGTGTAATCTGGTTTCTGTGATGGAGTAACACTGTCTGTTAACGAAAACAAAGTGTCAGAGAGTTATAGGGTGTGTAAACGGCAATAAAAACATCATCTGTTACACCTCACCCCCCCCCCCCAAGCTCCCACCCAACTCCCGCACAGTGCCAGCTGTTGGTGGAGCGCGCTCAGATACAATCGTGCATAATGATGATTTCATGCCATTTTGCCCTCCCGGACAGGGCCTGACCTTCATCCGGATCAGATGGCGGCCGGCGCACCGCCGTTGTCTGGCATTTAGGGCTCTTCAGCACCTCGCGCCGGGATCATATTAAGCAGAAGGTCACTTGTCATTCCCGCCGAGAGCCTAATCCCCTGGACGGTGGAGAAGCGGCAGTTTTGACAGGAGATGGCGGGCGGCGAGGGAAGTGAACACCTGCGAAAGTACATCACTCCCGCTCCCTCCAGCCCACTGCTCCTGAAGACCAGCCTCTGCTTTCGCATAAAAACTCTGCTCTGTCAAAGCAAGTGTTTAATTTAACGACCTCACACACACACGTGCACACACACACACACACACATATACAAAGACACATATTCTTACGTATACTGTACATGCCACCCACACGCACCTCTGCATTCACAGATATATGCACAAACATACAAACACACATACATGTCAGCACATTCACTAATGCATGCATACACACATGCATAGACACAGACACACAAATACAAAGGCACATATGCTATATGCACTGCACATGCCACACACATAGTCATTCAGGGATACAAGCACATACATACAAACACACATACATGTAAGCCCACACACAAGCAAACACAAATGTACAAAGACAAACACATGCATGTATTCATGCTCACACATATAGTACAAGCCACACACAGTCATGCACTCATATCCACATACATATCATCCACATCAGTACATACATGCATATGTAGACATACACAAATCAGAACACACAAACACACACATACTCAGAGACATACAGGCAAACAAACATGTTTCCTCACTCTCCAAGGCACGGACACATAGCCAGTTTCGTCCATTTGAGGTGAAATCTGCTCCACACTAAAATGTCCAGTTTTCATTTAACACTAACAGTGTACATATGAGTCCAGGTGTACTCGTATGAAAGCCGTATGAAAGTCATATAAATGAAAGTCAAGTTAACGCTTGACATTTTACTGTGCATATTTCATAATACTCCACCCTATTATCATATATCTAAATGCTTTGCTTTGCTAAATCTTTCTTAATATAAGTTAATGTAAAACACATTCTGAGACTTTGACTGATGTAAAAAAAAATGTTGTGGACAAATATGGCCGAGGCTCACCCGATGGGAGATACACACTTCTGAGAAATCTGTTTCTTTCTTATGTCCTCCACACCGTTTGTTTTATTTTTATTTAATATTTACTTTTACCAGGAAATCCCATCGCAGTTAAGAGTCTCTTGGTGTCACAGAGCGTTGCTGAAATAATTGCGATGGTATCCAGTTATCTGTATCTTTTTTCTCGTACCTCTGTGAATATACACAAACCTGGTTGGACGTCTAACCCCGACATTACCCATACATGGAGCGGCTGCCTCCTGTTTATGAGGTGAGAGCGGCGGGGCCACGGTGAGGATCGGCCCCCTGGTGCAGATCCGCGGATATGACTGCATTCCTCAGCGACAAATGCAGACGGCTGGCGAGAGCAAAAAAGCAACGCGATTCTACCCTTGACTTTAGCCTCATCCGTTTTCACTCTAATGTCACTGAAGAAAAAAAAAGCTAACTTAAAAAAACCATGTGGTCCGAACTTACAGACAATATTCAGTGGGTTGAAGTATGATGACATAACTGCAGGAGACTGCAGTCAGTGTCTAAACGGGAAAGCCAGAACGATTTACTTCAGAGACATAGAGACATATTGAATGACCAACAGGGGGCGAAAATATTACTGCCCCATTAGTCCAGGTTTCTGAGCTGTATACACGACTGTCTGGGGCTCTCTTCTCTTTCTGTGTGTGTGTCTGTGTGTGTGGCCTCGTTCAAGCGTTCAGGCAGGGCGAGCGAGCGAGTAAGAACAGAAGAATGAATGACACGAGAAGCCGGGCGCGAGGTTGTGGAAGACGTTTTTTCTTCCCCTCCCCGGAGCCTGCGAGGAGGAGATTGACACAGTTGCAACACCTTCGGCGTTAACAGCACGTGGGAGTCCCCGGGCTTCTGGGGAGTTGCGCTCTCAGACTCTGGAATGCATTTCGTATTTTTTCAGTTGCTGCATAAACACCATTTATGATTTTCCCAGCTGCTGTCTTAAATATGCATAGTCTCCTCTTTTTCACTTAGATTGAACCTGTGTTGAATGCGCACAGATGCATTAAATTAGAAATAATGTTTTTGTAAAATTCATAGATCTTCATCTACAAGGATAATACCCATTTGACGGCGCTCAGCTGCTCCGTAAATCACGTCCCGTGTCTAAAATAGCATGACTGATGAAACAGCTGAACAAATACCAGCATATTTTATTATTTATTCGGAGCTAGAAGGTGCTTTGTTGTTTTTTTCTTATTTTCTTTGACATTCCTGAGACACTGTCCGGGGATAACATTTGGTAAAGCATTTAAATGTACATATTACAATATATTATACTGAAACCCCTTTACATAAAACCTACATCTATAGCTAAATTTAGCATTTAAAGACACTCCTAAAAAATCCTCAACATATAATCTCTCCACGCGACTGGGTCTGAGAACTTATAAATTATGATGGTCTGCAGCCCCACGCGCATATTTTTCATTAATATGGTCGTAATAAATAATGAAATTTTAGCAAAGGAAAGTGCTTGATTGATAGCAGGTATGTTATTCATATGTGGCACGTGGTCATTGTGTGATGGATTTACATTAGCACTATTGATGAAATTGGAACGGTAGCCGTTAATACATTTCCTGGACGCTTCTCATGCATAACGTCAGGGCTTAGGAAGCCAAACCCAGTCTGTCATCCTCATTTCCATCCCCAGATTTAAGAGAGGAAGGTGTGTCACTGTGGTGAGTAACTGAAAGGAAGTGTGGATTTACAGGTGAATATTAGTTAAGCAGTGCTGAAAGGCAGTCTAGCAATATTTAAGTTATGCCATACAAATTGCATGACATCTTAAAAACTAGGTTTAAAACATGCAATCACAACAACAACAGCAACAACAACAACAATAATAATAATAATAGTAAATGTTATTATTATTAGTAATAGTATAAGTATTTGTAGTAGTTTTAGAAGTATTAATAAGTTGTTATTATTATTATTTAGTTCAGTGGCCACTGAAGTAAAGAACATTGTGTAAAAATGCCCAAAAAGCTGGCCAAAACTGTATTGCATTGTTTTATTGTATTGTGGGAGAAAGTGCACACAGCGTATATTGATTCCTGATGCTTGGCTATTGGAATAATCCATTTTATCCTCATTGTTTCTCTATTAGCCTCATATTAAATTCATCAGGACATGGCCTGCACCCCACAGTGCTGTCCAGCACTAAATTACTTTATGACTGTGCTGTCCTCTATCACTCTATTACCAGTGCTTTACTTTGGATCTGCTCTCTCTCGCTCTTTAGCTGGATTTCAGTGACATCGCACAGTGAGAAACAGAGGCACTGAGAATCCACCACACGCCCAGAGATGGCGAGCTCCCAAGAAAGCTTGCACAGCCTTTTTCATCGAACTGAGAGATTAAAATTAAAATCGATAATGGCACGCTGTACAGACCAGATACATGTCAGGGAACGCGGCTCAGATCCCGTGCCCTTTTCATTGATGCACCTCACCTTTTTTTTTTCCAACGGTAGTAAAACGACACCGTTGTGGCGCTAACATGGCACAATAGTCGTTCTTGTGGCAGACACATCACAACCAATTCGGAGCAGCTTGAGTGGAAAGCTTTTTTTTTTAACACATTCTATAAAGAGGAAAATTACAAGCAGGCTGCGGTCACAATTTATCAGCCTTTCCACGGCGAGCAATTTAATCAACATTAACAGGAACCAATCCTCCAGCTTCTCTTCTCCGCGAATTCCCAGGGCTAAGCTGGCAGGCCGGACAATTGCAGTTGCTATTGGTTTCAATTTGAATGTCTGAGAGGTAATAAAGATCTGGTTGATTAAATCGTTCCAGACGCTTCGCAGGCAGGAAATGGGTCAATTAAACCGAACCTAGGACATCGTCAGGCTGAAAGAGCAAAGCAATTTTGTCAGGAAGAGAAGAGAGCGAGAGAGCGAGAGTGGGGGAAGCACCAGGAAGGCAGGGAGAGTCCATTACAGTGCGTCTGAAGGCCAGGGTGAAGCCTTTCCGATGGCTGTGATGCTCCAGTCATGTGACCTGTCATCTCCCTGTTTCGGGTACGAAGAGCGAGGGCAAATTTTCCTTGGGCCAAGCCAATAGAAGGATCTCTGTAAACTGGCAATTAAGATGCAAATGTCACGTTTACCATTTACTCTGGGCAATACTTCCTCCACTCCCCCACTCCCCTCCGCCCCCCCACACACACACACACACACACACACACACACACACATACCCAACCTCCCTCCCCAGGCTAGCAAACACAATTGCACAGACAGGCAAATTGAAAACCACATACAGACACACAAACAATCACATTCGCACACTCGCTCAATGTATGCACACAGACACACAGAATCACACACGCTCTCTCTCACAAAAACAGACAGTCGCATAAACTCCGACAAAAATACACCTCACAGACAATCACATTGACACATATATCCTCAGAGCACAGAGAATTGCTCAAACACACAAATACACACACATGCAAATAGGCAATCTCTGCAAAGTTGTTGGACAGCAGGCCACCTAACATCATCTATATACTCTCTGCTTTTATCTGTTATTTTAGACCGTGTGCCTGGTATAGGAGGGCCTACAGCATTGACTGGTGATCGGTTTTCTGGAACTTTCAAGAAAGGCATCGGCTAAACTTTTTCAGTTTTCAATCTCGAGGGATCAATGATTCTCGTTCATCCATCACTGACGACTACTCACCCATTCAGCCTTCGCTCACATATTTGATCACTTGACGGACTGCCGCTGTCTGGCAGAATGATGTGTTCAGTGTGCTATTTCATGTCGAGCAGTGCCTTAACAGTGTGTCGCACACAGGCCTTCCCTGTACCACATTTCCATTTCGTCCACGGCACCTTTACTTTTACAACATGAAATGTATCACAGTAGCCTGCTCTCCGTTGCGCTGAATTTCATAACTTTTTATGGCTCGCAGAAAGGATCGCGCACGCACACTGCGCACACCTGTCTCTAGTAAAATTGCCAGGAGCCTCCTAGGGAAGCTGAGAAGGAGAAATGGAGAAAGATATATCAAACCGTATGAGCCGTGTGCGCTCTCTCTCTCTCTCTCTCTTTCTCTCTCACGCGTTACCTCCTAACACCCGGGTCAACACAGATGCTCGGCAGATCTCTGATATTTCTTTTTTTTTGTGTGGGGGGGTGGGCTGGGCACTGCCTCAGCCACAGAGACTTATGATGGCATGGTGGGCTCACCCCACCCACCCCTCCGCCCACCCCCTCCCCATCTGTCAGGTGATCCGGGGGAACTCTTTTGACAAATACGTCAGCTGCGCTGCTCCGACAGTTCACCGAGCATCCAAGAGTTCACTTTGGTTTGGCAGCGGCGGAGTCGTGCGATGGGTTCGGCTTAAAACGCAATTAGCACACATATGGAATGCTTTACTTTTTCTTGGCTGAGAGATTGAGAGTGAAGTGTCCGCACCCTTCTGGGCCTGGCCCCTGTCCTTTCCACGGGGCCGGCTCCTCTTCAGAGCAACCCAGTTCCATTCCTCCAATCGTAAATCACACTGTAAAGATCATTAGCATTTACAGCCTTGATGTAAATTTAATCCAACCTTTGAATATTTTCCCTGAAAGCCCCCCAAAAAAAGGAGGGAAAAAATTGAAAAGCCTTAAATTCGATGTGACGAGACCCATACTCAGCTCAATAAAGTTTTACATGTGACAGGTAGCTCTGGAGGAGGAAAAAAATCCTTTTTGGCCAAACCCAACGACAATTTGACTTGAATCTTCAATCATGCACTTATAAAATGGAAATAAATTTTGGTCGAAGACCTAATGATCCTTTTCCACTGAAAGCATTACGAGCTGATACGCATGTTACGGGTGATTCGTTGTTGAAGTTCTCTCATCAGGACATTTGTGCTGAAGTAGAATAAGGAACAGTAGACTTAAAAAAAAATTTGAACTTACTGACAAATGTTCATTGAGACATTGCAGGCTGAAAGAGTTTCCTCATGTGGCATGTGGTGAAATTTTGATTGCATTTTAAAACGCACTTGTGAAAACATCCCTGTGGAAGGCTGCAGCCTTTGCAAGGCCACTATTAGAAGCAATGATGTGAATAATTCCCATGTTACCATTCCCATTCTCCACGTATCAAGGGGAGTTCCTGCCTTTTCCTCTGTCTGTGGTAGTGCCGTGATATGTTCTTACAGATCGAAATTAAGTGCATTTAGTTTCCTTAGTGGCATATGTAATTCAATCAAAACAGACTTTGCATCACAATGTCATTTTCTTTGAGTGTGTTCTGTTTTAACAGAGACAAGCAAACACATCCTTAGAAGCATTTATTTACATTCCAAGGTAAAATAACAATTGCCCTAAAACAGACTAATTCCCATCCGATTCAAACGCATGCGCCTCTGAAAGGGTCTGAGGCGTCGGTTTATTGAAGCACTTCGTACATGCCAAACGTGCAAGTGGACCAAAAGAGCATGTGATTGGCTGAGGCAGTTTGTTTGATCCAGGCACAAAGTCATATCACTGATTCTGCATGAGTAAAAATTCCAGCATGTGTTGAAGGCCTGATAAATCTGGCCCTGAGAGTGCTTTGCTGAATCTAGTCCCTCCAGTTTCCAAAACATTCACTGTAATGGAGTGTGACAGCTTTCACAACTAACAACTTGTAAAGCGGCGGGGGATGTGAGCCAAATGCATCTCCAGCACAAGCGCGGTGCTATCGTTTTTATCGGCCACGTTTTCCCTCCAACACATCATCTGGCTGCAAATCATCAACTTCCAAGAAAGCATTCAAATAAACATTTTTGGATCCCAAGGTTTGCTCACCCTTTTTAATTTTTTTTTTTTAAGTGTTTTGCTCTTTGCTTTTGAGCACCTTTTCACCCCACATTTTAATGCTAGCTGTTCCCAGAAATGACCAAAGAAGTCAAGAGATAGATAGATAGATACTTTATTAATCCAGTAAAGTAGTCCAAGTGGTAATTTTAAGGTCTATCTATGCTGAAGGGAATATCCTTTTTGTGCCTTTCTTGTCTATAATCTGATATGATGAACTGTGATGTATTATGTGGGTGCCCTAACATTCAGCCAATCAGAAATACTTCAGAAATCCTGAAGCACAAATTGAAACTCATCACCCCTTTTCTCTCTCTTTTTTAAAATGTAATCCACCAATGAGACTACTGTTCTCCTAAAGGCAAGGCCTGCAGGCCCAAAGTTCCTAAAGACATCCGTGGCCCCGTAGATTCCACATGACTTTATCAACCTTTTCTTTTCCTTAAGAGGGAATGACAACGATTTGGGAAAACATCCCTGCCGTCCATCCATGTCAATAACCCACGCCGGCAGCTGACGAGGAACATCAAGTGCATGTGCGGCACGGCTTTGGACTCCAATCAAAACAGCCTGACCATTGTTTGTGACCACGCCGGCCACAGCCTCGGTACACAAAGTGATTGGTAACAGCTGTGACTGCAGGCAGAGGGCTGTGTACTGTACAAACATCCAAAGTCAGACACACACACACACACACACACACACACACACACACACACACACACACTTGCACACGCACACCCGGCATTTAATCCTATTTGTGGTCGGGCACAGCAACTTGCCTTGATCTTTCTCCATGCACACAACAGTCTTGTTTGGTCACCATAATGCGAGCTGTATACTAACAGTGGCTGAGGTGAGGGGTGGGATTTTCGGGGTTTTCTCATTGGAGCTCTGCTGTTGTCTTTTAAAGGGATAGTTCACCAAAATAGCACATTTCGATAATATATCATATACCTTGCAGGTCATCTATAGACCAGTAGTGATTATAATTGTTGATGAGGCAGTTGATTGTACTCACACATGAAGAAACCATGTTCCTCGATGGCGTAGGGTTTGGCTGGCTTGGGCATACGTTGCTGGGATACAGTAAAGAAAGTTCAGAGGAAGCTTGTTCTTCTCCTGCATTGATTTTAGCTGAGGCACACTGGCACATCATCTGCACATCTGCAGGAGTGCAGAGCAGTCTCTACCTGCTGCAGCGCATTGCTGAGTATGCTGGAGAGCCATGCGATGATCATGGCAGCTACAGGTGGGCCGCAGGTGCAGTCCCAAGGTGATGCCATGGCCAAAAATGCACCCCACCCCTCCCCTCTCCACTCCACCAATGTAAGATGGCCAATTCCTGTTGGTGTAGCTAGCATTAATTTCCTTACTGGGATGGATCTAACTGGCATGAGAAAATTGGGTGCACCACCTGATAACCCCAATACTCAACTTTAGTGTAGTTATTGCATACAAATTCATCACAAGAAGCTTTGGAGCAGCTGATAAAGTTTTATTCAAAACACCATGTGACAAAAGCGTGACCAATGCATTACAGCGTGATAATAAAACAATTTTTCATATTTTGAGAAAACTCTTTTTTTTATGAGATCAACTAACTTTTTTAATATCACAGAAAGGGTCATACTTAAGAGGATGATATCTTCATACTACAAACTAGCAGCACCTCCTCTAACTGAGTGACATCTCCATGGATCTGAAACATGGCCTTGCGTCTTGTCATGTATCTCAAATTCCTTTTTTAGGAGCATTATGCAGTATGTGAACATTATCTTCTTTTATGTGATTTATCCTCGATCCAGCACCTGCATAAAGATTTTTTTGGACGGGCGCACTTTTAAACCTTTTTTTTTTCTTTACAGAAAAGGTCATACATACATACAGTCTACTAAATGAATTGACTCGGGCCTCTTTCATGCTCGGGGGAAAGGGACATCGGCCGTGGCACTCCACCCAGCTCCGGGCTGTGCCAGAACTACGACTCGCTGCGAGATTCTCCCCTCCCTGCTCCGTCCAGATGTGTACATACTGCACAGCAAATGAACCCTTCACCAAAACGGGCCTGTCGCTGACCAACCCCCGCGCATGAGAAAACAACATATAGATGTTCAGAACAACGTCGGGCCCGGGTTTTGATGTCTGGCAGTCGTTCCGCAGTTTGGCACAGACGGCGCTGGAAGTACCTTCTGCTTGTTGGGGATGAAATATTGGTTCTGCGAAGCCCTACGGAGGGCCTTTCTGCGCAGCCCTTTATAAATCTTTTTACAGCTTGTCTTTCACGAGTAACGGTGAGGGGATTTCCCTCCTCGCCTCGGGCCGACACCCTCCAAAGCGATTCTCAGGACTTCTCTCTCTCACTCTCTCTCTCACTCTCTCCCTAGCTCTCTATCGCTCTCACTCTCTCTCTCTCTCTCTCTCTCTCGTTTGCCATCATGTGTAACGCCATGACACGAGAGGTCACGGGCGGTTTACGGCGTTATAATGTGAGAAAAAAAGCCGCCTGACATTAAAGATTTTCTGAGGGCCCATTAGCGCTTCTTTTCCCCACCCGAAAGGCTCACAACCTCAGGAATGCCACTTAATAACTTTAACCCTGAACTTTTCACACCCAGTTCTGCTTATTACTCTATTCCCTTAGCTGACAAAACCACCGTGATTTAAAATATTTTTATATTGCCACGTCCTCTTATTATTATTTTTTTCTTCTTATATTGGGATTCCTTCTTATTCCTCTAAGGCCACTCAATATTCTCCTGCTGTTAAAAACAAGTGGTAACCAAATGAGTTTTGAGGAGCATGACCCCATGGGCGCTCAGCTAACAGCTAAACACTGGATCAACATCCAGCATCATACAACCCCCCCCCACCCAACCCTACCCCCTGTGATGTCTTGTGTTTCTCAAAACCCCCTCAAAACAGGGGTGGAGCTAGGGGTGGGGTCAAATTATTTGTGACTGGAGGGGATAATGATACTGCAGAGAACCTAGCAGCTTCAATGCCCCCAGTCACCACCCCCACCCTCCCATCACCAGCACCCACTTAACCCACCCCATCACCAGCACCAACCCCCCCCCCCCCCATCACCAGCACCAACCCCCCCCCATCACCAGCACCCACCCCCACCCCCATCACCAGCACCAACCCCCCACCCCCATCACCAGCACCAACCCCCCCATCACCAGCACCCACCCTCCACCCCCATCACCAGCACCAACCCCCCATCACCAGCACCCACCCCCAGCACCCACCCCCATCACCAGCACCAACCCCCACCCCCCATCACCAGCACCCACCCTCCACCCCCCATCACCAGCACCAACCCCCACCCCCATCACCAGCACCAACCAACCACCCCCCCCATCACCAGCACCCACCCCACACCCCCCACCCCCATCACCAGCACCAACCGCCCATCCCCCACCCCCCATCACCAGCACCAACCACCCACCCCCAACCCCCCCCATCACCACCCCCCACCCCCCACCCCCCGATACACAGAAGCCCGGGCCGGAGCTCTCAAACTTCCGCTAGCAACAGGAGGGAGCGTCCCCCACAACCGCAAGGCTTTTATTGGCTCTGCACACACGTGGTGCGGGTATCTCCTCTCCTCTCATCTCCCTCACCCCAGTGTTTAACGGCTCCCCCAAAGGAGCATTTCAGGCACTTTTTTTTCTTTGCCTTAACAGCATTAACGCCACTTGTTCCCACCCTCTCTCTCTCTCTCTCTTCTCCTCCTCCCACACACACTAGCTGCACAGTCCTGCCACACACACACACACACATACACACACACACCCCAAAAAACCCTCAGCCCCACACCATTCCCCACCCCATGGTGCTGGCTCAGTGCCAGCCCGTTTCCAGGCTCGGTTCTGCTTGAGGTCTCGGCAGCTGGGGTGAAACGACTTGCAGGTGTCTCCATGGGCAGCACATCACAGGGTCTGCGCAGCTCGGCCCGCGCGCCCCCCTCAGCCGCCACTGGGGGCGCCACCCTCACCAGTCCGCTGCCGGCCCCGAGCAGAAGCAAAGCAGGAAATGTCTGACAGCCCCTGGCATGAACCTGAGAACTTGTAAGGTTGGGTGGGGGTTGGGGGGGAAAGACTCAAAGGAGAGAGAGAGAGAGCAAGAGAGAAAGAAGGATAAAGAAAGAAGGGGAGACACTAAGATAGAGAGGGAGAGTATGAATATGCATACAGTTTGTGTGTGTAGCAAAGAGACAAATAACAGTAACACAAGAAGGAAGAGAAAGGGAAAGAAACAGAAATAAAAAGAGAGAGGGAAAGAGTAAGAGAGGAAGACAGAATGCATGAGTCTATTTGTGTGTTTGTCGGGGAGTATGTACAGTACATGTGACAAATAATGTGAGGAAGAGAGAGAGCAGAGACAGAAACAGAGACACTCAGACTTAGTGAATGTTATTGCTGTAAAGTGGCTTCAGAAAAGGCTGCTTTGCGGGACAGTAATCCGTATCAGGCCCACAGATCTGAGGAGCTGTGAAGTTTAAATTTGGATGGTGAGAACCAGATGAGGCCCAGAGCAGCCCGGTGTCAAAGCCTCTGCTGTGCCCTCCCCGATACGCCCGATACTCCACAGGAAGTAGGACACGCTTTCAGGCCTGCACAGCACAGAACAGCCCACAGCAGAACAGCAGAGCACAGAGCAGCTCACAGCACAGAACAGCCCACAGAAGAACAGCAGAGCACAGAGCAGCTCACAGCACAGAACAGCCCATAGCAAAACACAGAATAGCTCACAGCACAGAACGGCCCACAGCAGAGCTCAGAACAGCTCAGCGCACAGAAGAGCCCACAGCAGAGCTCAGAATAGCTCACAGCACAGAACAGCCCATAGCAAAACACAGAACAGCTCACAGCACAGAACAGCCCATAGCAAAACATAGAATAGCTCACAGCACAGAATGGCCCACAGCAGAGCTCAGAACAGCTCAGAGCACAGAAGAGCCCACAGCAAAACGCAGAACAGCTCACAGCACAGAACAGCACAAAACAGCTCTCAGCAGAGCAGCAGAGCATAGCACAGAACAGCTCACAGCACAGAACAGCACAGAACAGCTCTCAGCAGAGCATAGCACAGAACAGCTCACAGCACAGAACAGCCCAAGTTAAGCACAGAACAGCTCATAGCACAGAACAGCACACAGCACAGAACAGCTCTCAGCAGAGCATAGCACAGAACAGCTCACAGCACAGAACAGCCCAAGTTAAGCACAGAACAGCTCATAGCACAGAACAGTACACAGTGCTAGCGCTCCATTAGCTACTCAACTACCCTAAGAGCCAAAGGAGAACAAGAAAGATTACACTGGTGTCAAAAACTATCTACTCTCATTATCACTCTATATCTTTCTCATTCTCTTCTCAGTGCTCCCTCCCTCTCTTTCTCTGTCTCTCTCCTCTCACTATATCCATTCACCACCCCCACTACCCCCACCCCTCCCATCCACCCCCCCTCCCCGCTCTCTCTCAGTAGAGTTAATAATGTCTCATCTGCAATAAAAATTTATAACGCGATGCACGATACCATGGGATCATGAATAGTTTCTGTTTTTAAAAGGGCTGAATCATTTACTCTGAGTGAGACGGGCTGAAGGACATTACCCCTCAGTCCCCTGGGCTTGGGTCATTGAGAACCAGGATCAAATCGCAGCGCTTATTCTTAATATATCTTTAATATTTTAACATGATTGACAGAATTTTGTATTTCCTCAGAATTAACTCTTATTCTTAAAAAGGAGGCATCTCTCAAAATGTAGCAATTCAATCTTAAATAAACATTTTTTTTTAATAATTTATATATATATAAAATTACTTGACTCTCCTGCTTAAAACTGTGAGTATTGTGCTATTTTCAAATGTTCTCTTTCAAATAGGATTGATGAAAAAAGCATAAGATATCCAGGAAGGCTGTACTCTTAAGGGAAGAATCTCATTTTCAGATGAGATTTTTAAATATTTTGTGGTTTTTTTTGAGATTCGGTATAAGTGTACAGCAAGCTTAGAGTTCTGACATTTTTGTTTTGTTTTGCTATAATTGACACCAGGTGCTACATATTTTCAAAAAACCCAATATGTCTCCCTCCACCAAAACTCAATCTACGGGGGATAATTAATCAGCCGGAATATAATACCACATAAGCAGGAGCGGAGCTCGACTAGGCTCACTGTCTCCTTTTTGAGCCCAAGCCAACGCAAGCATCCATGCAACCACTGCGCCGCGCATCTGATATCTATGGGAAGTGAATGTGAAAATCTATGGGCCAAGTTATGACAGCTCTCAAACAACAACACACACACACACACACACACACACACTCGCAGAAATAAAAAGCTGAAGGGAATATAGTGCTTTGAAACATGCCACGTTCCTCTTCTCCGAATATCCTTTTCTCTCTCTCTCTCCCATCTGGATCCACCTACGGGAACGGTAAACACCTGTTCTCCTTCCCCCCTTTGCACCCGACACACTCCGCAAAGGCTTCGGACCCCTTAGCGGTCTTTTATGTTATGCTTTCAAATAAAAAAAAAATGAAAGAAAAAAAATTATGAAAGGCATTTTGGTCTCCAGCCATCGTGTGAAACTGCACAGTAAAACGGTCGAATTCCTCAACAAAGTTGCGCCGCTTTATTAAATCTGGCAACCCCAGCATGCTACATGGAGCAGAACTTCCTCCCCCCCCAACCACTCAAAAAAGGGAACTCAGTAGGCGGCACCCAACCTCCCCCACCCCAAACATCCCCATTCTTCCAACCTCCAACCTCCATCCCGCAGCACAGAAGGACAAAATCTGTTGAGGAAGGACTCGAAAAATTTCAAAGGAGCTGGAAGATCCCCTAGAGGGGGAATGAGCTCTCAGGCTACCCTCGACTCCCAGCCGCAGGGGCAGCAGACTATGGACCTCACTATGTCCACAACGTTGCCATGTTTGCTTATCACAACTAGCTCTGCCGTTGACATACTTGCGCAATTAAAAAAAAAGAATACATAAAAGAATTAAAAAAGAGTACATAAACTTGGAGAAAGAGACTTAAAGAAAAGGAGTTCTGTATAGTAAGGTACTATATGGTGCAGTCTGGGGGACCTGGTAGCGCAATGCTAACGTGCTAAAAGATATCCTATTGCTCCAAGGAGTCCATAGTGGCCTAGATAGGAGGTAGGAGATAGGAGGAGATAGATACAGATGTGGGCTGCTGCTCCGAAAGACAAGAATCCACAGTTAAAAAGTCAACCTAAAGGGCAGATGAGGAGGGCTGGCAGAGGAGATGAAAGACAGGAGCCATCTGGAGACCTCTTGTAGTGGGTAAGCACGTCCAAGGAGTGTTCATTTACTGAGCAACACCTGAACACCTGGACATTGGGTGGAGATGGAGCACAGGGCCGCTGTCTTAGGGAGATCTGTGATCTGTGATTTCTCAGGGAAAGCCAAGCAATGTTTAGGCACCTTTCTGGGGTCAACCTTAACCTCTAAAAAGGAATAAGATCGAGTACAGTGGAAAGCAAAATCATACTGCAGCATCCTTACAGTCCATCAGGAGTACTGTACTGTACTGTACGGCATATCACAATGAGTCCGGTAAAAGAGGTTTTATACCATCTACAATTTTGCTTTTAAAACTGCAAACTTCGGTTCATATTGTTGGTAAAATGCTACTGTAACAGCACTGACATTTCTACACTACATGCAGCACATCACAAAAGTAGTTTGAATACCTTTATCTTATAGAGGGCTTAGATTACCCAGGCGAACCCAAGCACCTCTTCCCATGTCGAGGCTGTGCTCCGGGGGGAAACAGGCCAGCTGACAGTGGGGATAAATCGCACATGAGAGATCAGGACTTCACGAACTGTGTCCATAAATCTAGACTGCCACAGGTGGAGTGTTTGGCCGAGACAGCAAGCTGTGAGTGCACTGTGTGTGTGCATGCGTGAGTGTGTGTGTGTGTGTGTATGTGTGTATGAGCTGCATACTTGGTTATTGACCAATCAGCTCTTAGGAACAGATCTTTATGATAAACATTTAGTGTGCTGCATACCGTGCACACAAGGTGATTGTGTGACAGCCGGTGACAGTGACACCATAGCTGTGTCTGTCTGCCTCTCCAGGCCAACGTCTGTGACTTTATGATACACACAGTGTACAGCATCTCCAACCCCAGCTCCTGCTGCAGGTCCAGGCCGTGCAGATCCATGAGGAGGTCCAGAACACAAGGTGTAAATCTCACATCTGTCTTTTTTTTATTGAAGAAGGAGAAAACACACCTGTTGGAACGCCTGACGATGTGAGGCGAAGCGAAAGGGTTCACGGGGTGAAAAGTCACCACAGCTGAGTGACTGTACGTGCTTCCTATATGTGTCATGCTTGGAGAGAAAGAAGAATGAAACAGTTACCTCTTAAAACATTTAATCTGCTTATAAATCTCCTCACGGTTTTATTACACAGCAGTAAGCAGTTATAAAGTATGAACTACTCATGTAAAGTAAATAATGCTTCATAACTTAAGTATTTTGGTTACCTAGTTCAAGACATCACTTAGAATCAAGTTTTCAGTCAGTGTGTCAGACACAGGTCACTGGGAATGTAACACACCTCTTCTTGTCGGTGTTATTTTATGTTTGTTTAAGCAAAGGATTGATGGGAAATGCATAAAATGGTGTTAAAAGCCAACAAGAACATTTTAGTATTTTCATCTCTTGACAGCAAAAGTTTGTTAAACTGGATCATGCCCAGACCCAGTACAGTGACCCAACAATACCCAGTAAACGTGACTTAGCTGGTTCAACGTTTCATATCACTGAAATCAAATGAACGTGGGGGACATTCGCTGTTGGAACACTATTCTCACATCGATGAAATGCTCACATCATAACCGGAATTCTGCAAAAACAAATATTCAATAAGCTCAGGAATGTTTGAGCTGGAGGACTGAAGGAAAAATTTTTCATTGGGTTAATCTACAAATTAAGCAGCATCATTCAATATGGGTAATTATGTACTTCCACCAGGAAAATCAGCAGAAACAAACCTACATACAAGCATGCCCACCAGAGATGGAGTTGCCCATCTCTGACTTGATGTTAAGCGTGCTTAAGCGCGGTTACCAGAGAAGCCCTCTGAAGTCTGTTGCCCTTCCAGTTTCCCATGCCTCGGGCAACATAAGGACGGTTACCTGACCGCAGTCTGTCTGAGCAGTGTCTGTAAAAGAGCGGTTTTTCTGGGCTCCCAGGCTCTCAACACAGCCCTGAAAATGGCAGCCGTAGTTCTGGGACTCTTCTTTATGCTGCTCAGACAGTTGTCTTTTGTGCTCGGGGCGTCTGGAAAACAGATTTGATACATTAAATTTTCTGTGTGATTAAGAAAAAATGTCAGTCTTAAACCTTTGTGGTGCTCATAAAACATTTTTTTTTGATGTCTTCGCTAGCTACTGTAAATAATAAACTTAACACTCTTCCTCTCCCCTGTCAAATGTGTCAACACATTATGACAATAAAGCAGAGCTGTAATATAATGTTGCTATGTTTCTGTTTAAACATCCACTGTTGCTATGGGCTTTAGTTCATTTAGACCAAAGCCCAGGCATGATTTATTATTTCATGAACAGCTCGTATGTAGATACTGATTCATTCATTCATTGTAATGTGATTATGAGGATAATGAGATAAACATGATAAGAGAAAAACTAAACGTGACCGCTAGCAAGACAAATAAACCTAATGTCAGCATTTGTGAATGTTTTATTCTTTAATTACAAAGATGTACCACTTTACTTAAAACCTGGAACATACTGTACCTTCAGCATAACATTGGGCATTATTTTTCACTTTTTACTTAAGACGTTATTAATTATTGAATTGGTTGCCTCCAGGGGGCATTATTTAAAGAAGTGCATCCCTGAATAATGCACATTATGTTATCTGAGTTAATAAACCACTGATCTGGGAACAGTGATATGAACATGTTGCATCATTTAACTGCAATATGACTGGTCCTCATTTAAGTCAATATATACGTAATAAACAGCTTACTCAGGGCTTGCACACACAACTTGCACATTGACAGAAACAGACATGGCAAGTTCTGCATCATTAAAAAGCATGCAACCTGTATGTCATACTTCTTACACAGTGGCTTAAAATTTGTATACATGCCGATCATGAATGTCAAGGTTTATTTTTTTGGTAAGAGAGCTATTCTCATATCAATGATAAATGTATGACTGTTATATTTTAGGATAAAATGTGTGTTTTTGGGACTTTTTGAAATAGCCACCAGACAGAGCCAAACACTCACCCTTAAATATGGGTTTTATTTAACTTCCCTCACAGAACCAGCATATGAATGCAAATCATTTATATGGCTTTATATTCAGCAGCTCACGCACAACTGCATTTTCTCACTTAGTCTCGCTAACCCAAACCGCTCCCGTCCCCTTTTGCAATAATGTTGACTCTTTTTCTCAAAGTGCATTGTATTTCCAATGGGTTAGCCATTCAGGTCCGCCAACATAAACAGTGACGTCTAGATACCGTCCCCCCCATTTCACCAATTGGTGCTGAGCAAAAAATAAAAAAAAGAATGAAACCAAATGTTCCGACCCTAGCAACAACTAGGACATTGTTTTTCATTTTTATTCCAGATGAAACTATTGTTTTGGTTTACAATTTAAAGTCATTACATTGTCCTCAGGTATTGTGTTAACCTATTCAGCATGTCACTGGCATTGAGATTAATTCTGTGACCAACTTTTTTCAACCATACTTGCACACACTGTATGTGATTCTAAAACCAATTTACAGCTGTAGCAGAAAAATCTTTTACAAAAGTATGGCTAATGGTATTTGTGAGGTAAAAACTCACTGCTACCTTCTATATCTATATCTATAGCAATATTCTCGGCAAGATGCTTTTTAGTTCAACCACACAATGCAATATTAGTTTTCGCTGGGTGTGGCTCAGATTCAGTCCGTGTGACATGAGAAATCATTTTGCCAAATCTGGTCACATTTTAATGAGATTTGCATGTCTACCCTGGCTGTGTTCAAACTGAACTCGGACAAAACAAGGAAGCGATGTGAAGGCGATGTTTCTATTGTAAAACCCTCTATCGTGCCCAGTTTTCTAACGAGGAAGGTCCTCCTTTGTTGTTGTAGATTGTTTTTTTTCTTGCTTATTTCCCCAGAGCTCATCTCTCTCGCAGTCCTTCGCTCCTGCAGCTGTAGGGGTAGTGAAACTGAAGCATAAGTGTGTGTGCTTTGAAAAAAAAAAATCACTGTGTGTGATTTTTTAAAATTGGTTCACAAATTATCTCCCGCTCTAACCCCCCCCCCCCCACACCCTTCCCCTCAAGTGTCTCATGCCGCTGCATTCTCAATCACGCCTCTTTGGTGGGACGTCCCGATTGAATCGGCCGGGGGAAGGGGGGGTGCGGTGCTCCCTTGTCTCCCCAGCAACAGGCCTTTTTTGTCTGACTGCATATTCTTGAAAATCATATGCAATCTGTGGTGTGTCAGCCAGATTTTTATTTTTTTTATTTTTTTTTTCTCTTTAGCGAGGCAAGTGGCTGTTTATTGTGCAACAGGAATCTTCAAATCATTCTGGCATGCCTAATTGCAGGCTATTTCCTTTTATATGCTTTACAGTATCGTTCGGACAGTCAAATCAAGGCTGATGCCGGTCCCCCACCCCCCCCCCCCCACCGTGTTCCAGATTCCAATCACACCACCCCCCAAAAAAAAAAACAAAAACAAATATGAAAAGAGAGGGAGAGAGAGAGAGAGAGCGAGAGAGAGAAATGACGTTGGATGTGGTGTATCTTTTGGGGCAAGGAGCCGACTACTCCACGGTAACACCATCCATGGTAATGATTTCAATATGGTTATGAAAGCAATCGACAAAGATGTTGAAATGTGAATTTCATAGAGGGAGCCTTTAGAGGAATGGCTGTGAGTGTGCGACGACACGCTGCCTGTGTGTTGCGCGTTGCGGTGCGCTGCCTGTGTGTTGCACGTTGCGGTGTGCTGCCTGCGTGTTGCGCGTTGCGGTGTGCTGCCTGTGTGTTGTGCATTGCGTGGCGCCTGTGTGTTGTGCGTGGCGGTACGACGCGCTGTCTGTGTGTTGTGGTGCGACGCGCTGCCTGTGTGTTGTGGTGCGACACGCTGCCTGTGTGTTGTGCATGGCGATGCAACACGCTGCCTATGTGTTCACATTGCGGTGCGACGCGCTGCCTGTGTATTGTGCGTGGCGGTGCGACGCGCTTGGGGATATCCTCTCTCCAACAGAACATTCGCAGTGGGGAATTAAGGTTGAGCAAATCTGTCTAATAAACATTTCAAGAGGTGGAAAAAAGCTTGTGAGCACACACACACACACAGACACACACACACAAAGTAAAATATATTTTCCAGACTTGTTTTTTTCCCTTTTTTTTGCCTGTGTGCAGGGTGGGCTGGGAGCTCATAGACTTTGATAGATCTCTTTTCATTTCTCTGGTGAGCGCTGACCCGACCCAAATACACAAGACTCATTCACGTTTTGAAATCCTTTAGAGGAATTCAGGAAATTTGAAATCACGCTTATGAGAAATAAGCCTTTTTGAAGATGCTGTGAAGGAAGGGGGTGAACTATCAAAGGGGAGCTGTCCAGTTAGTGTCTGGACAGGGTCAGGTGAGCAAACCTGCAAGTATTAAAGCAGAGGCTCGGTTTGGGAGAGAGGTTGACCCCCTGTGAGAACATATGGAGTCCCTTTTTGGAGCACTTGGCTTCCCAAATCGCATCAACGAGCCTCATTACACCTGTCCCGTCCCAGGCCAGGCACATTCTTCCAAAACGCGATTACAATCAGCTTCCAGCCTCCAGTCTGGTTTTGTTCAGTTTTCAGTGGTGAGGGGCAGAGGGCCACAGCCTTCCGGAAAAAACAAAGATCGATATTTGCATTCTTGAGTGTCGAGTGCTTAACAAAAAGGCGCAATCTCAGGCTCCTTTTAATTTGGACGGCAGCCGTGCGAGGCCCCTGAGAGGCGTGTACAGAAAGCAGCAGCCCTGTCTGTCTCTCCGGAGGAGTCCGCATTCCTCCGCACCTCTGCACAGCTTTGGAGCTCGGGCCCGAAACGTCAGGCCCCCGGCCCGGGGGATTCTGCCAGAGTTCTGCCGAGGTGCGGTAAAAAGCTCCAGAGCACTCCGAAAATTCTGGGAGGGAAGCTGATGGTGGGGGTGGGGTGGGGGGGGTTGCTATACAGAGAATAAAACAAAAAAAAAAATGTAATGGTCATATTGAAATTATGTTAAGCCATATTCCACTGTCTGGAGTACTTCCTCATTGGCTCATGGCCTGTCGTCCCCTTCCTTTGACCCCCTTTGACCCCCCCATCCCTTGGTAATCCCCGTCAAGGGGGCGATGATCCAGACACCTGGGTGAGAAGCAATTAGCCTCTGAGCCTTTTCAATGGTAATTAGATAACTGCTCACTTGTCACCACGGTAATATCACTATAACGACAGCCTTTAAAAAAAAAAAAAAAAAAGCAGTTAGGACTTGGCGCGGACCCGAGAATGAAAAAGGGGACAGGCAACGATTACCATAAGGGGAATGTCTGTGTCTTTCTGGAGCGTTTGCTGCTGCAGCCACCATAGCATAGGGTTGGCTAGTGGATTTGGAGAGTCGGGTGGTGGGGGGGGCAGAGGGGGTGGGGGATCAGGAGGTGTCAAGCGGTTGTGAGGGACGCCTTGTCCAAGTTGCCGTTGGAGGATTAATGGGGGTTCGAGGCACCCCCTGAGCACGCCTACCTGTCAGCCTGCCACTGCTGTAACGGTATCTGTGTTCGGGGTCAATTGTGCGTGTGATGTCCTCCCCAGGGCTTCCCTGTGCCTAATCCACCCCACTCGCCAAGATCAAACGCCCGCCCCAGCAGAGATGTGGCCCCCCCTGGGGTAGCGCCGTGTGTTTTCCCTCCCACTAAACAGGTAACTTTTTGTCTCCTTTTGGAGGTGCAAAAGGGCACCATGGCCCCCCACAACCTCCCCCTCCACTCCTCCCCTCCTCCCCCACTTCTCAGATTTAAACGCTTCCTCCTCAGTTCCGCCACAGTGGGTCTTGCACCTGAGCTTTCAGTGGGATCACACTTTTCGCTGCGCCAGGACTGCGGGAAACCCCTGTGGTATGCGTGGTCATTCCTGCTGGTCGTTCCCGGCCAGTTGTAAATGAGCGCGAATGGCTGAGCCTCTGTGTTTTCTTAAAACTTTATTACACCTTTATTTAACCACATAGGTCAGCTAAGAACTCCTGAGCCTTTTATTGCAGCAATGACCTGGGGAGGTTCTAAGTGCATAGAGAATGCAAGGGATTGTGTAGCTAATCAGATGGAAAAGGGGGGTCATTACATGGCCAGATGGAGGGAGCCAGTTTCTGCAGGAATTTGACCAAGACACCAGGTTTAACGCTTCAGCTCCTTCAGAAAGTGCCATGGGACCCACCATCGCCCCTCCGAATCGCTAACCCGAGCCAAACTCTGCTCAGCTGCAGTATTTTGACATGACATGAGCACAGGGTGGTATGGCTTCTGCCAGAATGATGTGCGGAGAACAGACCTGAGCTGGACATGCGCTATCAAATCTCATGCTTTCTAAGCACGCCAACGCCCATGTTTCAATTGTGTCACACAGTGGTGTCAATACGCATTAACATTTGTGGTAAATATTTATAAATCCTGCGGCCAAAAGTGATTTGTAATCGCATAACAAAGCCCAGAAAAGAAAAGAAAAAACAGATAAAAGGGAAATTCAGTTGTGGGAAAATAATATTTTATCAAAAATATCACTATTGTTTTGAAATCAGTCAATGTGGGAACAAAACCTGCAGTCAATCAAACTGAAAATATAAATCCTCACAGCATCTACTTTTAATTTGTTTTACAAAAATAGTTGAAATAGAATGAGGCTAGAGAAGATTGCAGTAATACCTACATACAATAATATGTGAAAGTGTTCAACATTTTCAGGGATTTAAAAAAAAAAAAAAACTTGTTTTTTTCCCTTAATGCTACCTATGTACGGTGCGTTCAGTCATGTTAGTCATAGGAGACAGTCATGCAAATTTGGGAACATTTAAAAGCAGGTAGAGTGTGAGAGTATCTGTGTGTGTGTGCGTGCGTGTGTGTGTGCGTGTGTGTGTGCGTGTGTTTGTGAGCACGTGAGGCATTGCATTGGTTTATAAAGACTCTCGGACAGAGACCGCGTCCCATGATAAAGTCACTAACACACATTTTCCCACAATCACAAGGGGTAGACATGCTCACTTCTAAAAATCAACAATCACCCCAACACCATGTCAGGGGTTCTGGGTGCAGAGCCAAAGCCCGGAATTCAAATTCAAAGAAAGCAATGGAAGTTACATCATCTCCCATCCCCCCCACCCCTCCAAACCACCACCCCCTCCTGTACTGATCGAGCAGGTATGGATCCTCAGAATCAGTACCCCCTCTCCCCCCTCTCCAAACCCTAATTCCAGGCATGTGAGAATTGATTGACTGCCGTCCCTGTGCGTTTATCAGGTATTAGCTAACTTATAATGGAGGCATTGTTGCAATATTAATGAGATCCAGACCGAGGCAGACCCCGAAAGTAAAACAAACTATTTGTCTAAAATAAAATAAATCTCGCGCTCAAGTGCCGTGCCTTCTTTACAAGTCAGCAGCGGACGGCAGTAAACGTATCAAACATTTCAAGTCATCGTAAAACATACAGTGAGGAGGTGATTATTTTATTCCCTACCTGTGCCATTAAAGGCTTCAGAACTGCTTTTGGATTCGGATGATTAGTTAAAGGTGGATAAATATGAAAGTATTCGTATTAAAGTGTTGAGTGTGTGTGTGTGTGTGTGTGAGGCACTGAGATATGGTTTCGATTTAGTGGGTTATAACTTCCAATGTGCAAAATGCTGGCTGATCTGGAAAATATTATCAGGGTGTTAACAGGGCATTAGAAGAAGTACCCAACGATGATTAATTGGGGTTTAAATGTTAATAATGACTTCAGACGTTGTCATGGGCTGCCCTTCTTCCCGACTTTTACTGGATCTGAAGTCGTGCTGAAAAGACACTTTTTAGAGGACACACACACACACACACACACAAGACAATGGAATTGCCAGTAATCTGGTTGCAAGAGCTCCATTACCACGTTTTGGCAAAAAGTATTGACAAGCACAGTAACATTAGCTAGTGCGGAGATTATTCTAATTACCTTGGACACCTTGTGATTAAGAGAAGTCTGGTGCATGGAAAATGTTGATGAGAATGAGGGGAAATGGACTGACAACATGGTAACGGAATGTAATGTATGTAAAGAATGAGACACATATTTACGCATAAAAAAATATGGTGCAGCTTCTCGCCAAAAGTCCTGACTTCATTCTGCCTTCATTTGTTACTTCGTAAAAATGCAGGAACTTTGCCTTCCCGTCACCTTGTTCCTTTGTGTTATTACTGCTACTAAAAAAAAAAAAAAACAGTTGGGTCGGCACATTTGTGATTAATTTGTTTAATCCAAATGAAAAGGTTTCTGGGTTACTCACAACCAATTTCCACACTCACACTCTCACACTCTCTCACTCTCACACACACACACACACACACACACACACACACACACACACAAAACAAAGCATCTTGACAGGTAGGGTTTTATGTAACAGATTTTTTAAAAATTATTTCTCTCTTCCTTACATGCCTGGTTCTTGAAGTTTCTCCTTGAAGTCTAGTCTGAGGCCCCTGGCAGCTATTTTACAATGTACAGACTGCGATCCGCTTGGCGGAATGCTCCCGGGGTGACATCATTTGTTGTCTCTGTAGCCCGAGGGTGAATCATGCTGTCCTCTTCCTGGTAGGATGAGGCTCTGCGGCGTTAATTACACCAAAACCCCGGCGCTTAATTACACCAAAACCCACTCTCTCACCGCCAGAGACCAGGCCAGAGTTATGTCTGAGCAAATAAATACAGCTGGACCCTGCACTCACATCTCACACACACACACACCAGGCCAGAGCCTGCACACACCCACAGTCACACACAGAAACGCATTCAAATAAATGCATACCCAGTATAAACACATGCATCAAAGACACACACACACACACACACACACTCACACACATGCACATACACACACACATAAACATAAACACTTGCACACACACACATATAAACACATGCACAAAACATATAAACACAGAAAAACACATGCACATACACACACACACACACACACACACATGCACATAAATGGACTCAGATACATAAATACATGCACATACACACACACATATACGCACACACATGCACATAAATGGACTCAGATACATAAACACATGCACATATATACACACATAAATAACACATGCATGTATGCGCATAAACACACATTCACACACACATGTGCATGCACACTTAAATACACACAGACGCATGCACACGCACAATGCGAGAATTCTCTGGAGCAACAAAAAAACCTTATTTTTTTACATTTACAGTACCACCACAACATATGGCTCAGTCACATGGGGGTTTGAACCAGCTTTATTAGCTGCTGAGTTATGAGTCATTCAGAGTGCAAAAGCTGGATGGGAACCGAATTACTACGAGCGCTTGCACTAGCATTTTCAGTACAAAAAAAAAAACAGTTGAAACAATACAAGATAAAAAAAATACACATAAAACATTTCTGGATGTCTGTGACTTGTTCTTTTTTTTTCTAAAGCTCTGGATTAAGAGAGAAGAAAGGCTGATGTTTGCAGAGCACTTTGGGCATAAGCAGGCTGTGTAACAGGATATGACAGTGAAAATGGGAGCTACCAGCACTTAGGCAGTAGGCTCTCGGGGGCTAAGTGATTTGACCTTTTGACTTCATTGTCTGCAGCATGAAGGCATCTGTGGGTGTAGCGGCCTGGAGGCGGGGGTGGGGGTGGGGGTGGGGGGCAGTTTCACCAGAGGAAAATCATTCTACTTGGCGAATGGTCCTCAGTCTCTCGCTTTTGAGAGAGACGGAGAGTGAGAGTGAAAGAGAGAGAGCAAGACAGACAGACACAGGCAAGAGAGTGCGAGAGACAGAGAGACATTAGTGAGTAGGTGTGTGTGTGGGTGTGTGTGCATATATACACCAATGTACAGTATATACCTATTTTTGATTGGATTGTGTTACTAATTGAAATTGTAAACTTGTTTACAATGCTTTGGCAGTACTGTGTTATTTGTCATGCCATTAAAGATCCATTTAGTCTGAATGGAGAGAAGGAGACAGAGGAAAGAGAGAGAGAGAGTGAGAGAGGGGGATTAGAAAGAGCAAGACAGACAGAATGAAAGAGAGAGATACTAGAGTGGCAGAAAAAGCATGAGTGACAGACAGAAGAAAGAGAGAGCGACACAATGACAGAAAGGAAAAGGGAAAGAGGGCGAGAAGATGACAGAAGAGAGGGAGAGTGAAAAGAAGATGAATGTATTTCTGGGGCCATAATTATAAAATATATATTTTGCAAAAAGGGACATCTGAAGCTAGAGAGAATACAGTCTGATCACAATCATGTGTTACATTTAGCATCAATTTACTATGCTGTTATAAGCACACAACTCACCATAATTATCCTGGCAATACCCAGTTATAACATAGCTATAAATAATTGTTTGGATTCCTGGAAGCTGGTATATACTATGTTCTGCTTCTTATTAAACTATGTTATGTAACTGTATTACAACCATCTTAAACACCAGAATTTGTTTATTAATGGTCTGTAAAACAGTCATGCCATGCTCGTGACTGTATTATCAGAGGTTTAAAAGGCCCTGCATGTGTCAATCTCAATCTGCGGTCGATATAAAAGGGAGAGGACCAAAATGGAGGATCACGTGCGATTCCTCTGCCATTACTCATGAAGCTCTGGCTCTGACCGCTGCCAGGCCGCTATGGTCCTTACGAGGGCGTGAAATGCGTATGACCCAATGTTTTCGTGTCAGACCGCAGAAGAACCCAAATTTTACAAGTCCGTTCGTATCCATAAATTCTGTCAGTTCGCATCTAGACATTAGATGAAGATGTTCAACTTGTGAAACTTTCATTTTTACACCCCCTGCCCCCGCCCCCTTTCCCCGGTTTTCGCAAGGAGGTATTTGCAGATTCCTCTGGCTCTCTTAATCCCTTAGGAACTGGGAGCGCAACTTCAGGTCTGATGTGTTCCTGTTTACAAATTAATAAACAAATCAGCCAGCTTGATTACAGGGAATAATCAAAAGCACACATGCGATATCGGATACTGCAGTGTGATGTTTTACATATGAAACTAATGAATGGCTGGCCTCTTGTCATGCCGATTTCCCCTCCTCCTTTTACAAAAAAAAAAAAAAGAGATCGGTCGTACAGGAATTTGATTAATGCAATTCCTTTCCCAAAAACAGTGTGGAACATCTGGGTATTAAATTCATTTATTAAATTATATCAATATGCACTTTAATGAGTGAAAGATACTTACTCTGTCATCCATCAAAATAAATTCAGGAAATACTTAAGATTATAAACATTTTTTCCTGTTTGAAAACTGCTTATGGATCCCACGAAGGACGCTGCGCTTGCCATTATGATCAAATGTGTTTTCACAGGTGTGCTAAACGTTCCCATTTTTCTCCTCACACAGAACGGTTAAAAATGCATTTGACTCTGTGCGGTGAGACGGTTGCCAGTGGTGACCGTTACTCACGTACTCATTTGTACCACAGAGGTTCAGCAGTGTCAGGTTAAAAGGGATCGAATATTTTTCAAGCTGTTGTGACAACAAAATTACAAGCTAACACACCATATGGTACCAACTAAAACCTCTGGCATGTCTTTTCTTAGATCCCAGCCCTCCACCCCCCCACCCCCCCCCCCAGCCCTACCCGCCTGCCTCCCCAATAGATGATAACACAAGATCAGCTTGAATGAGCTAGCAAAAACATCAAGGAAAAGTTTCCTTGGAAATTTAGATTACCTACCTCAAAACAGCAGTCTGCTCCACATCTTACACGTAATCTATACTGAAACATTATGTGCTCACAGTGTGCGCATGTGATTGTGTGTTTTTGGTGATAATTTGGCAACACGAGAGTATTTCCCCTCAGCATTTTGCTTGCCTTCATCAGAGTGGTTTCCGTGGCTCCTGGCCTCACTCTGACTCCTGCTGTCATGGCGACTCAGAGAGGCTCATTCCTCTGCGCCCGTTGTCTTTTGTGAGGCATCGGACACCCCCAGTCATCCATCGTCATCAGTGGACCATGCCTCCTGCTTGTATGAAGATTGACTGGTGGTTTCTAATGCTGTAATTGACTCAGCCCTCCTGGTGTTGAAGCATCATCTCTCTCATGGCTTGGAACTCCCCCACTTTAATTGCCTTAGCTCTGGGGGGTCTCTCTCTCTCTCTCTCTCTCTCTTTCCATGGATGTAGTCAACTCTGTTTGAGAGACTTTTTGCCACGCAGCAAAATGTTTTTGACCGTGGCTTGACCGTGTCGCAAAAGTGTAGAAATGTCCTTTCCAGGTTTTCTGGAAGCTTCCTCTGGAATTCTCACTGGATGGATGGCCTCAAAGCCGTTTCCACGGTTTCTGGAGCGTTGCGTTGAGGCGGACCACGTGCGGCCATTTTTCATCCACCAAATGAGAGGACGGGAACGACGTCGTTCCCCCATGGCATTCCTCTGGGGGTGGGGTTGGGGTGGGGGGGGACATGTGGACATGTAAAGATCGGGCCTCTGAGACAGGGGCCTTGTGTTTGTTGGCGTTAGCCACCGCACTCGTGACCGTACCGTGACCGAGCAACTCAGTGCTGCAGTCCTCCACATCGCACAAGGGACACTGGGAGATTGTGCGAGATGAAAAGTATCACTTTTTAATAGCGTGACCAGAGGAAGAGGAGGCAGAAGAAAGACAAGAAGTTGTTGAGGAAGAGGAGGAAGGAGAAGACAAAGGAGGAAGAACTTGCTTAATAAGAAGAGGATGAGTAAGAACAGGAATAAAAAGAGCGAGATGAAATCACCCAAAGCAGACTCAAGCTGTTTCACGTCACCTGGCTTAAGAAGGGACCGAGTGACTTATTAAAACACAGAGCTGCAAATCTTGCCCTGACGGGACATGAGGTAAACCTTGGATTGCCCTTAACTCCGAATGTTACAGGGTCATTTTAATTAATTCATTCATTTGTAATACACATATTAATAATATAAACCAAGCTGAGATGTCCCCCTCCCCGACTGAGGAAACAGCTGCCCAGAAAAGTTATGGCACTCCAAGTCTCAGAAGAAGTGCTTAACAAGGTACATTTGACGTTGTCCCCTGTACAAAAAAAAAAAAGAAAAAAAGGAAAAAAAAAGAATGATTGATATTGCATGAAACATGCAGATTGCCCTTTGCCACTTTTCAAATTTTATAACCAATTATCCCTTTGAATAATTGCAAGCCAAACTGGAAACTTCCTCTCAGACAGGGGTGTGGCCACAGTTCGCCCTGGGAGATTGCTGGGCCTCCACAGGACTACACAGGCTCATATTTTTTATATGAGACAAATGTTGCTTAACAAATAGAAACCAGGAGTTGCATCGGGGGTGGGGGTTGACAGAAGTTGATCTGATATTTGGCTTCGCTGAAGCAAGTTGAGGCCAGCTATTAGCAGAGTTATGTTAACAATAAAAAGCAGGTCACCCGGGAGGAAATACAATAGTTCTTGGCTACATTCTATTTACTAAAACATTACATTGCATATTTAGCAGAGAGAGACATAAGTCTCCTCCACAGGTCCCATCAACTGGTCGGAAACAGATACTGTACTGAAGAGAAAAATCCATAAATTGTGGATGTGGAAAACGTTAATTCGCTGTGATCTTCAGGGTATTGTGTTCGGTGATTGAAAAAAGCATGGGAAAAAAAGAAACCATGTTTCCATCAATAAAGTTATAAAGTTTGATAGAAAACAGATTGTAGCAGTTTGATGTAGTGGAAGTAAAGAAAGTAATGTAAGGAACATGTTTACAGTAAGGGTTTTAGAAGCTAGTTCACTGTAGATTTTATTTTCTATATCTGGCATTTTACTGCCAGAGCAAAAAAGCAGAAGGAATATAATAGAATTCGGTACAAAGCAGTTCTGCACTATTTAACTCACAAAGTCCATTGTCAACGCTAAGACATGGAAAAGAAATCATAATTATGCGTCAGTATCAATGCAGCCGATACAACCTAATGGGATTTTAAGGTGGACTCCATACAAATAAAACCTTCCATAAGTCACTGGAAATATTAAACACAATCATACAAAAACACAAACTCTACAACCAGACCTAGAATCAATTGATTAATCAATCAATGCACATATTAGTCGACTCGTAAATCATTGACTGAGTGGATATTTAGTGGAAAATTGACTGGGATTTCTCAGTGACAGGACAGACAGCCAGTGGTCTGTGTGTTAGCCTGGGCTGGTTAGGAGCAGGGTCTGGGAAAGTGCTATTTCAGGGGAGCATTCAAGGGAGAGCGTTCTGTCTGGACTCCTTCCTTTCAGAAAGGACCATGGGGGAGGAACTGAGAAAGTGGGTCATCATTCATTCACCATAGAGGAGATAGAGTAGGTTCAGAGAACACCGCAGGCCAACACAAATCAGCGTGGGGTTCACAACTGGAGGATAGAGTGATAAAAAAAGGGATGTATATGCCTTTTAAAGGGGTTTTGGGGGTGTAGGGTTACCTCAGGGAGACAATCGTTTAGCGGCTCGAATAGCCTCGGAGTCGAGCCTGCGCAGCGCAGATGGACTGAGAGCATGGGAACGCGTTGTCGGCAGGGGCGAGTCACAGTGCTGCAGGTCTGAACAGTGGAATGCCCTTCACAGCGCCTGTCACTGGAATACTGTGGAATTCACAAATACAGCAGTCTGGCTTTTTTGACAGAAGTTGAAATCTGTTTAGAAACACTAAACAAGCCACAGGAGGACAGTACCTCAAAGAAGCATCTCGCAGGCCTTGAGTGTGTGAAATTTTCAGACCTGGTCCAGCACCTGGTTATTACAGTACAATTTAATAATTTGTATATTATTTTTTTTCCCCCAGATTCATTTTCCAGGTCAGCTGTTGCACCTGTCAGCAACATATTTAAGCTGAATTTTCATCTCTGAGGATCATGCTAAACAAACATGTCTGCCAAACTAACAGCAATCATTGTAATAACAGCAACACATGAGAGGTTAATTGTGATAACTATGAATAGTGTAGCATAGCACTTAATTTTACATAACACATGTAATCATATGTGACAGGCTATTTGAAATTATAAAAATATGTCTCTACAACAACAAAAAAAATATAGAAAAGATTTTTTTTTTTTGTTCTTAAGGTTAGCAGGCTAGTTTATTGAATTCATATTTAGTACCTTTGGAGAATTTTTGACAAGCCTGCTGTTTCAGTCCATCTGTTTTGATTTAGTGATGTGCTATTTGTTTTTGCTGTCCTGCCACTGAAAAATACTCTGTGTTCTGTCTCTTAATTGGGTGTGGCAGCAGCAGTGGAGATATGAGGAGAAAGAACCCGAGCAGCAACGGCTTCAAAAACAGATAAAGCAGACTGAACTCAGGACGGTAATTCCAGAATTGATCTACGGGGATGGTCAGATACTGCCCATTTCTTCATGACCCCCGGGAAACATTATTGAGGTGAAATGAAAACAGTGCATTTGTTGGCTTAAAGATAAAACATATAATATTATGACATCTGAAAAGACAAACAAAATATTTTGTGCAAAAGAGATACGAGGGAGACAGTTTTTAATTTACTATATATATATATATATATATATGTAGTTATTGAAAGTAGTTTTTTCCCCAGTATTCATAGAGTCCTTGATTAAAGCACACGTGACCGTTTCAGGTCTCATTACATAATGACACAGCTGTGATAGGGACTGTAGCTGCTGCGGTTCGTGGGCCTCAGTGTGTCTGGAACCAGCTGAAAATGAACTGTACATTTTTCAGCTACTTATCCAGAGTAGGCAGCCACAGAAATGAACGAGAACACACCTTATAATAGATGTTTTCCCCTTATAGTTTTCCATACTCCACCACGGCAGTTTGATTGAATCCAGTCTAACATGGTAAATGCCATGAAGGTCTGCACATTGAAAACCCTGTTGAACAGAGGATTCTCCAATACATTCCAGTACTATGGCCCCTCTCTGAAAGACTGCAAACCACATCACAAAGGCTGAGTGTCTCCACTGAGAGAATAGTGGCTCAGGCCTTCGATGAATGACCCACTGACCACACCACCTACCAGCAACAATCTAGACATGTGACTTGAGTAAATGTTTAACTAAATTATACCCATAAAACCTCATAATCCCACTTGTCAGTCTCCAAAACTGGAGCTGACTTTAATAGCTGCTCTTCTAAGTAGTGATTGTCCAAATGTTTATTTTCCTATCATCCAACCCCAGAAACCTCTTGTTTAATATGGGTTTTTGACAAGATTTGAAAAGGCATGCAGCAGGAACACTCAAACAAGATACCACCTGCCAAAAACCATTCTGCTAAGATTGAAATCCTTTCTTTTTCGAATAAACAAGCTGTGCTTTAAGTGGTTAAAAGTCTGACCTATGGACTTTTGCACATTCTTTTCATTTTCTGTGCTTGCTGTATTTTCATTGGCCTGCTTCCAAACATCACACCTGTGCGTTAGCTTAACAATATATTGTAGCAATAAAACATGTTCTTCTTTTGTTTGACTTGGAACTTGCATTGAGTAGGTTTGAAAATACATCTGTAGTCTGATCTTCACAGCAAGCAATACAACCTTAAATCAAATTAAAATGAAATATAATATCAAAATATTGGGCATTATGGTACATTTTCATTGTCTGGCACGACAGCAAACACAAGTATTTGTTAAGCCAAAAAACAAACAACACAGGCACAAACACACACAAATAAAAGAAAAAAAGAAAACATTTGGCAAAAGTATCTGCTTGAGCAACAGGGAAGCTATGCAATCCACCTTGAACCAGTTCATTCCTCCAGCAAAACAATGGCCAAAATGTTTCTCCTGGAAACAATGGAAATTCCTTAAGACTATTTCTGTTGGACACATAGGGCATTCCTGCAATGCTAACACTAAGGTTCAATCTTTGAGTATTGCGTGTCTGCCCCATGCTCCTCGGAGGGTACCACTGATTTCTTCAAACATGAATGGTTCTACTATGTTTTTCTTTTTTTTTTGGTGGGGGGTGTTGCTATAGCACGCACAGCCCATAATCCCTGTTTACATTCATATTTCATATAGGGGGAGACCCTCGGTGTCCTCTTGATATCCATTCGCAGAGAGAAGACTTCGGTTTATTATTAATGTCGTCATACGAAAACACATCGTGAGAATCACAGAATGCTGCCAGATGTGTGCTGGTGGGTGGATCATGGATCTTACATAATTGTTTTACTCTGATCTGAGTGAGTGCCCTGGTTATTTTAAAAAAGGTATTTGCCAATACATACAGTGCACATCTGAAAACAACATGGAAATCAGCCAACTGTAATTTAAAAGTGTAGCACTAACAAAGCATGCAAAAATATGTTTTCCCTGACATTTTCCTATCAGATTATGTTTACATTCAAGTCAGCGAGAGCACATGTGTACATTTTAGTGTCAGCTTTAAATTCCCACTTGGAGATGAACTAAGAATATCTATCAAATTATCCCAGTGATACACTGGTGGTTGTTGTCACTTCACATACTTTACTGACTAATCACTTTGAAGCTTTTTAGCTTCCAGGCAGTGAAGTAATGTGGTCTGAGGGTCAGGGGATCAGGACTGTATAAAAATGTGTTTGCTATTTCAGTAATGGTTTACATTCAAAGGACTCCAGCAGCAACTGAAGTGCACTCATACACATTAGTCAGTGCAGTACCTTGAGTCAGACTATTAAGGCAGCACATATGACAGCAAGCTGCGATGGGAATCCCAGAATATGCTCCATTTTCCTGGACTGCCTATATTTTACTCCCTCACACCGAATGAGGCTTCGAAAACATGTGAGGATGATTTATTGTTTGACAACGTGATTTCAGTTATGACACAGCTAAGACAAATACATTTGTAGGTTCACCATATTTTTATCGCGCATTTTAATCGAAAATGTACATACTTCAAAACTGCAATGCAAACGTTCGCATGTGAGATCAAGCACCTGCATATCTGTTGCTGTAACTGTGCAACAGAAATACAGCATGACCGACAAGAGAGTCGTGCATAGGAACTCATGAGTAAGTGCCCTTATATCACAGTCGGACATATTTAGCAAATGCACCGTGTAGTCATGTGATTTGGGGTTGATAGCTTAGCCATAACCGCTAACTAATTCATTCGCTTAAAGTAAATGTCAGCCTTTGGACATAGTGTTTTGCGTAAGTAAGGACTGTAGTGAGATAGTATTCCTATAAAGCAATATAATATCATGACAGCTTAATTTAAAACTGTACAACAATGCATAACTTTGATTTCTTTCAACTAACCTCCCTGACTTAAAGTTGGCAGGCTAACTAGTCACTGTTATCGCTAAATGGCTCGTCTAGTTGGATACCCCTGTTGAAAAGTCAGCTGATGAGTGTTGATTATGAAGCTTGCAAGCCAGCTTGCTGCATGACATTAACAATTTGTGTAATCTACTGCACAAATGTATCACTTTGACGAGCTAGCGAGTTACAAAAACATATAAGTCCGATAAGTCATTTTCACTCTGTTTTATCCCATAATATATTTTTATTGCGTGCTCGTTGTCTACCTGTGGATGTCAATAGAGCATCTCTGCCTACCTTTGCGGACTCTGTACCTGCCACGTTCCAACTTCTGTCCACAGTGTCAGCAGCTGTCACCGTGCGACTGATACTCTCGGAGAAAATATCAAAGCCATTTGGATCATTTTGTTTCCACTTAAATCGGAAAAATCGCTGCTGCCCTAACTCCAGAGGTAAAACCTTCACTTTTTATTGTTTAAAATTAATTTAATTGCATGTACCAACAACTACGTACACGCTATTCCTCTTTAATAACTGTGCTGCGTTCTTTCCGTTTTGAGAGTGATTAATGAAAGACTAAAGCGAGACCGAACGTCTCCATGTTAAAAAAGATGCTGTCAGATGCTGTGTGGAATTCTGAACTAAGACAACAGAAGTTACCTTGTACCTTGTACACCTTGTACAGCCACAGTAAATTATTTAGTTCACAAACACATGCTTTTTACGCCATATACGACTACGATTGATACGCTGAAAACCACCATAGAATCGTACGATTTGTGCCACTTGAAGTTCGACAGTGTCCAAATCAACATTTTATCAAGACTTGACATTCAGCCCTTCTCTATTGATGTGATGCAGGTGTGTAGAGACACCAGTCTCAGCAAGTCCTGCCCAATTAAAATGACTCGACAAACAAACCTGAACAAATTTCTTCCCAAACTGGCGCAGCCCACTGGTGGCTTTTGAGTCATACCTAACAAAAACGCTTGCTGTGTAACATGCAGTATCCATGCATTCAGATGCATGTAATAATTTGCAAGCTTTCATTTAATATATGATACGGTTTTCTCATCTGTTATTGTATTTTCACAACCAGTAAAACAGCATGTTGCCATCATTTAAACTGCCCTTCATACATTAACATAAGAAGTATTTTGTAAAAGTACAAGTAACACAAAAAGAGGTGGGAAATCCATGCACAATATGCATGTCACGTGTCACACTAATTTCAATGTACAAACAATGTGTTGCTATAAATCCATATTTATATATCAGTCTTCATTTTAATATGGTATTGGTTACAGAAGATGGGTTGTAGCCATGGAATGTCTGAAAAGCACAGCCCAAATAATGGGGAGGAGGCTGGTTTTTCTCTGGCCTGCTCCGGTGTGTTATGTAAGAGGCAAGAGAGCACGGGCAAGCTGAACTTGGGCCTTTGGCACTGAGGGTACACGGGCACAGACTCAGGGTAAGGTACAGCTGACCGCAGCGTCACACTTTTGAACATGTTCCAGGCATGCATAGAGTTGTTGGTATGAGACCTTTGACCTTTGCTGAATTACCTCTGGTTTTACATGTCTGGTGTTGTAAACTGAAGGAAGTTGCACTAATAAATATGAATGTCTCTATTTCACAGAGGTGAGTGAGCAAAGGACATGGGGTCCCCTCCATCTTTATACACAATAAACCTAATCAGTTTTTTAGGGTGTTCTCTCAGAGGCAGATATTTTGTCCCCCTATTGAATCTTAGTTATCTGAGATTCTCTTTGATGCCTTTAATTCTGTTCTCATGTCCCTTCATGCATTCTCAGGTATTTTTTCATTCTTCTGGGACTGTATCATTTGTTATCTTTGGCCTGTCTCCTGAGAGATAAGGTCTGAGTGTTTTTTCTTCATGTACATTAAAGAATTATAACTGTCTACCCTGGAGAGAAGATTCTGGTGGTATTAGAAACAGTGCCAGTGAAGAGGTTGTTTTTATTTGAATGTGGAAATGCTCTTTTTGTCTTTTATGGAGGCCTATATCCATTAGTGCTTTTGGAGCTGGAGTCGAACTACAACACCACGCAATGCACATAATGTTATCCTGAGCTTTACTCTAACATACTCATTTTTTCAACCTTTTTAAGAACATAGAACACAAACCAACATGAAGTTTCTGAGAACTTATCACTTCTGAATTCTGAGTGGGTTTTGATATGGTTTTTCAAAAATTGTCTTGGATTTGTTTGTTTTTGATCGTTAAATCATGGTTTTAAGAACATACATCAACTGCATGATTTGATGCTTATTTGTTGCAAAGTGGAAGAACAAAATAAGATATTTGTTCTTAAGATACAAACATCAGTTAAATTGAAAGAACACAGGAATAAATAGCTGAACCAATTTTGATCAATTAATCAATCCACTATAAAAACTAATCAAATTAAATAATTAACCAATATTTAAATAATTTAATTGGTCTATCACCCAGCTCTGAACCTGCTTTTGGCTATCTGTCCTACGTATAAGGCACTGACTTCTGTATATATAGTAAAATGGATAAAAGCTGTGAGCTGAAGACATATACTTAGTGTCATTTATCCTTCATTTGAACTTCAATGTTAATTTGTAAATGTGCAGCTATATGTAAACATTTGTAGGCTCCTGCAGAGATAAAAAAAAAAAAAAAAAAAACTGGCTTGTTGCAGAGCACTATAAATCGCATGCGTGTTTGCTGGTCATGCATTTTGATGGAGAATTGTCACATAATGATGTTAGGGCAAGAGAAAAAAAAACCTAAAGGAAATGGAGATTTCTCAGCTGTGAAATCAGTTCCATGCTTCGCCCAGTGAACTGTAAGGTAACAAACACGTCTTACATGTTCGTTAAAGTGTAGCCTTTAGGCTACATCCAGGGTAGTGCATAGGTTTTATTTCCTGTCACAGAAAACACAGGTAAATCATTGGCCTGACATCTGAGGCAGTAAGACATCGCAGGGGCCTTGTTACATGATTCAGGCTTCTAAAAAAAAAAGGGAACATGTTTTTTTTTTGTATTATTATACTTTTTGAGCACCGATGTCATATGTTTTCAAAGACCGTGAAAGGACCGAGTTTTTGTTTTCAGGAACTGCCCCAGGTACCTGACTCAAACCGTTTCCTCAGATACCCGGCTCTGCTCATTTTCAGCAAATCATAAACACAATGACATGACAAAGGACCGTTCAAAACCCATCAGCCTCAGGTTAAAATACAGCAACAACAACAACAAAAACACAGTGTTTTGCCTGTGTTTACCAAAGGCATCTATTAAATGCAAAAATATGGCTAATTATCCAGGGGAAGGCGGCAGTAAAGAGTGCGCATCATCGAGGAGGCCCTGCTGTTCAGGTGCCTGACCTCTGAATCACTTCAATAAAGGGGCTGCTTTATCATTTTGGAGAAACTTCGTGACACGCAACGCTTTTATTAAGATTGCCGTCTGGGAACGGATGTGTGGCGGACATCACAGTTATTTCCCCCACCCTGTGCGACCCCTCCCGCCCCTCCGTGCCCCCGCCCCTGTCCTAACCCCTCCGATCCCCCATTCACCCTCTAACCCCCACCACCACCCCGCAAATTAAAATCCATGTCCTCCTCCTCTTCCTCCTCCTCCTCGCTGAGTAGCTGATCCTTGAATTCCACTCTGGAGAGGCCCATTAAAAACCAGCCATACACCCTCTTTCCCAGGACTTTTCCTGGGGGTTATGGGGAGAGAGGGAAAAGCACATAAAAATAAAAGAGGGAAGAGAGATGAAGTGAGAGAGAGAAAGATGGAGAGAAAGGGCCACGCTCCTATCTAATCGGACAGAACAGCGTTTCCACCGTCACTGTTCGTTCTGGCCGGCCGTTAGAGCAAGGGAGGGAGCGGAGGAAACAGAGGGAGAGAGGAGAGAGGGCGGTGAGTTTAAACCCCGCCTCCCTGCACACGCTCAGAGAAAGACATCCCCCTGCAGTGAGACGCATTCTTGTGGCTCGCAATAATAGGCTCAGCAGGTATGCAGCATTGTGGGAACGTATTAAAGCGTTTCTTTCTTCCCGTTTTTTTTTTTTTTGTTACAGGGGGCATTTCAGAATTTAACATCCTCTCCAAAAAAGAATTTAATGAGGGCTGACCTTTAAAAAAAGCTTTTAATCAAGCTTTTGTTTTCTTGTTATCAGAGAGTTTGCATTCATTTACGTCTCATTGATATGGTGTGTTCATATTCACAAGTCAATTCTTGAACACTCATCTCCAGCAGGAAATGTTAGTTAGTGTGGGCAATATATATGATACACCTGAACAGAGAACTGCAATGGAAAAGTTCTACAACATGACCTGAATCGGGATATTCTCTAGAGCAAGGTACTGAGGCAGTGCTGTCCAAACTCTTACTTTTTCATTGTTTTTGTATCACCACTTACCCAGTACACCGTTCTGCTTTATTATTTATTCACTCATGTAAACAGCAGTCTCCTGTGCATGTCTAATGACTTTAGTTTTCACATGTAGAATTTTAGGCTGCTTGATTTTTGCTGTTAGGTGCCTTGTTCAAATATACAGCGTGTGATGGCTCCATTGGGGAGTCAGACTTGACAGACAGTACCTCTTGGTTCTAGATTTGGGACTTTGACCACAATCGTGATCGTTCACATGTTCTCTGCAGCCCACTTTAGTGCCCTTGTGTCCGAGAAGTCCCTTCCTGCCCCATGACATTAAGCAAAGAGGCCCACCCTTACGCTGCATGCTGACTCACATTTAGATTAAAGTTTATTGTCATTCTTGTCATTACAGGTGTAAGAAAAAGAACATAATGTAGTGCCACTGGAACCACAGTGCAATGTGAAAACAGTTGTTAAAATGGCACAATAAAAACAGCAGTAAAGACAGCAATAAACAATAAATATAAACCAGAAAAAGAGCAGTAAAGCCAGCACCGAGACAGCAAGGTGATACAGTCTCACCAGAGGTAGCACATGAAGTCAATGCTCTAAGGGTCTATGTAACGCTTAGAGGATCAGTGGTTTTTCTGTTACTTGGTTCTGCTAACTTGTTGTCCTTTTGACTTGATTAGAATCCCGATTAACTAAATAACCCTCGGCCACTGGCACATATCACCTTCTGCTCTTAGTCATGTGTCATATGATCACAGTCTGTCTTCACATCACGTTGGAGAATCTGAACAGCACAACCTTCAGGGTGGAGGAAAAAACAGCTTATCGATGACTTTGATGTGGACCATGTATGCTTTATTCACTTACTATTATAAGCTATTTTAATTAAAACTCACCTGTTTTTGGGTCTCATTTTTTATCTGAACTTGTCTTTAGTGACTTTATATTCTTGTCTCTTCTCCCAGCTCCTGACATGGAACCCCCCAGTTCTGAAGACAAATGTGAGGGGTACGTGGAGCACCTACACTGTGGAGGTGCTGTCACCGAGGTGCTGAAATTTGGGGCTCGGGACCTGCACCATGCCAGTAGACTTCACAGCAACCCCAGAGTGGTCTTTCTCCTCATTCCAGGTACCATACCGTATCCTGTGTTACTTTTACCATATTAGCACTGGGCTTTGGGTTTATTCTGATACATTTCATTAACATATTCTTATGACATGTTTAATAAGTATGTTATTACTCATTAACTAAATCTTTTTGTGCTGATAGGGGGCTTAAACCATCCTCTTAAAGCATTTCCCTTTTCACAGACATGAGTTACTGCTCCATTTTAAGCACTGTGATGCCCACCTGTTTGACCTCCCTTCAGTCCTTGTATACCAGACTTATATGTCTGTATATGTTATAAACATAGTGTAAGAGTCAGTACAGCTTAGAGCTACAGTCCCTCCCACTTCTGTGATGCAAGCAGTATTTTCTAACCAATCACATGAAAGATTCACACTGGTGAGTCATACATACTGTCAACAGACTGTGGAAAGACCAGAATCAGGCACAGTGTAATAATGAGTTGAGTTGTGAGAATAGGCATGAGTTAAAATGTGATCACACTTCCATTAAAAAGTCCTCAACTTATACAGCCCCTGGTGTCATGATCAGTGTTACTGGAAGTGCTGTTTCCTGAGGGGAAGGTGAGATTGTGCTGAGATCTCTGAAGTTCTGGCCATCTGGGTTATGAGACTGCCCGCTATTTTATGTTACATTTCTGTTTAATTGTGGTGATTTTTAAGAAGAGAACGCAGCCATTTATTTACCACCTGGTCAAAGGCAGGCAGGGTATTGCCGCTATTTCGGGAATCAGCGAGAAAATATAATGGTTTTGTGCAGCTGGACAGAAATGTGGTAATACATTTTTGTGTAGTTCCTAATTTAAACGCACATTGCTCAGAAATACCTGCACAGAGAAGGATTGTTTTTTTCTCTTTTTTTTTCTGGCAAGCCCCGGTGACATTGCACACTCTATAATTGTAATTTCCAATTACGTTTCTGTGGAACACATGTTTGAAAATAGAGTCTCTGCTTTGTGTAATTCCCAGATATTTTGGATGGGTTTTCCTACCTTCTCCTCACTTAAAATAGTTTCACGGTGGTGAATTTATTTGACACTCCTTCTGGTCAGCGCTGACGTAAATAGCCCTTTTTCTCTACACCTGGTCTGGGCCAAAAGGCCGACACCGATGAATGCAGCCTTATTTCTGATCTAAATCCCATTAACATGATGAGCTCCGTCCTCATTAAAAATAAACACCTGTTCATATCTCGCCTTAACCGTGCAGAGGGTTGAATATATACAATATCTTTCACAAATTAGACGGATTTGTGGACTATTGACACAGCAGAACTACACAGATATGCTGCCTCTTGGAATTGGGTCTTCGGTGTTTGTAACTCTGAAAGCGATGTGAAAATGTGAAAGTGGCATGCGCTGAAAACCATTAACCTCACCAAGTGCATGTTTAGAAATAAACAGCTACAGATTTTATGATGTATTTAATATCAGTTCACTAATATTGGTGTTGCATGGTTTGACGAGATAGAGCCAGTAACACAAAGATCCTGGTGTCAACACTTGGTTGGCCTGGTGTAATAACTACAGGGTAGTAATTTCCACTGATTAATTTCTTTCATTAATTGTGAAAAATAAGATAAAATCCCTCAATGCAAGTGTAGTGCTGCCATATGGTCTACTGGCAATATATTTTGTAGCTTGCAATGTTTACCTATGAGTATTTTAGAAAAAAAAAAGATGTTAGAGAAACAATATGGTCCCAGCAGTTTTGCTTTTAGACTAGTCTCTTTCCCTAAGGCTCTGTGGATAAAAACATCAAAAATGGAGCAGAAGAGTCCAGGAAGCATGTGAATATCAAAATGAAGTGAATGCGGTGCGTTTTATTGGGTGACGGGGATATACAGACTATTACTTTTTGCTCTGTAATGTGTGATTTGTTTTCCTTGTCAGCTTCCTGGCCTGCAAACAGTGTGTCATCCACGCACACAGGCTTGAGCTTCAAAGCAAAGAGTTACTTTTAATGGTGTTAAAATGGCATATAAAATAATGAATAGACGGGCTCTGAGGATGTCAGACTTGTTTCAAAGGGACATGATATCAACAGAGTCCTCGGGCTCTTTTGCCCTCCCATAAATCTGTCCCGAAGCCCCAGCTGAAATTGCCCAGGGCTTTTCAGGACTCATTTTATGTTGGGTTGTATTTTTTGTTGCTATGCATTGTACACAAACAAAGTCTCGCTGTGGGACCGGAGGCCAAAGCTACCCACGTACCACTTCTGCTGCTACAGGTGACGATCATGGGGAGGCCCCATTAAATACTGAACTCTGAGGCCTGCTTACTTTCAGGTTGTGGAAAAAAAAAAAAGAAAAAATAAGATTTATTTAGTGTTAAATTGGGGGTATGTACCTTGTTTTTTTGGCTCCCTGTACATAAAAAAATAAAAAGTGAAAAAAAAAGTAGAAAACCACTGTGATTTTTTTTCATCTGCCAGTAGCTCTGTTGCAAATTTGACGTGTAAACTAAACAAAAGTGACCTTATGGAAAAGTTGTGTTGACCTTCTGCAGATGTTAAGGCTGGAAACATATTTGATCACACACAAACCTTTCAAAACTGCGGCCAGGAAAATGAAGAGAAATATCTGGAATTCCCAGGGGGAGCTGTGGCACGTCTTTATTTTAAATTTAAATAGAGCTTGCTCTCCGGGTCGGTTGTGTAATTGTCTTCCTGGTCTTTTAAACACTCCTTAGCAGGCCAGATCTGTCAGAAGATGAGGCTGCTGAAACCAGAAAACTCTTTAGTGATGAAACGCTAATTACAAAAACACATTTTAGTCTCCCCAATGACAGCTAAACATTTTAATTCCAGAGCTTAGGACACTTAAGAAGGACATTTAAATGTAATTCTCACATCGTTTTGTTTTGACTACGATTTGATTTAGACATTTTTTTTGGCACGCATTAGAGGAACAATGAATTCTTCCTTACTCACTACTGTCCTGAGATCCTATTTTAAACCAGGGCTCTTAACTAAGATTCTATTCATACACACATTTGGCTTTTCTTCTAGTAACAGTCTTTCCACTGGATAGTGAAACTAAGAACTGATTTGGGAAGATACTAACCTGCTTGACTCCTCTTAGCAAAAGAAATACATCAGAGGAAGGAACTTTTGGGGGAAAGAGTATGAAGTAGTCAGAGGTCTGTCAATCAATCAGACCACCAATCAATCAAAAAAATCAATTCAAATTTGATCGGTCATCCAGCCAGTCAAATTATCCATCAGATAACCCCCCCTCCCCCCCACTCAGTTTTTTCATAATTGTTTTTTTACTTTAATTTATTTCTTTATTCTCTTTATTTCTGTATTCTGCTTTATTCAAACCTATGAGTGTTCTAGGGTAGCCTACTTGTGTGAACTGTGTGTGTGTGTGTGTGTGTGTGTGTGTGTGTGTGTGTGTGTGTGTTATTTAACAGCAAGCTGTCCATTTTAGTGATGGTTACTTAACAGCACAACTCATTTTTCCTTAATTACATAAGAATAACAGTACCTTGATACATTTAATCCGAAATGATTTTAGTTTAAACAAAGAAATCAGGTTATAATAAATATCTGATCTAACAAAACAGAGATTTGCTTAATTCCAATCCAGTCTGTGTTTCTTTTGGCATCGCTGAAAGTCAAGTGTAGCACTAAGGTAGCAGAGTCAGAGAGCCAAGTGTAAAGGAATAAACTGGTGAAGCTTATTGAAATCAGTACGCTTTTCAATAGTAGGGGGAAAAAACAACAACGCAGAAAAATTATTTTCCCGCCAGTTGCTTCGATGTGTGTATCTATGGTGGAACAGATGGAAAGTGAAACAACAAAGACAGAGAACTCTTGACGGGTGGGATAGACGTCTACACTGCCGTGCTGGAAGTGGCAAATGTTAGGTAGTCCATGAGGTAAACCTCTGAGCTCCCAGCTGCACCTTCTGAGTCAAGCTTCAGTGTGTTGAGTCATGTTTTTGGTTTTTTTTTTTTTCCTTTATAATTTTTTTTTGGAAAGGGAACATTGAGATGAAATATGCTCGCTCGGCACAAATTTACAGGTCCTCCAGTCTTCAGGTGGTTAGGGGTGAGAGAGGGATTCTGGTGAAGGTGTGGCCTCTGGTAAGTGAGAGGTATAGATGGGGCTAAATTGGATTTATGGGATTGAATTAAATCTTATTTTTCCCCTTCAGTGAGAAGAATGAGAATTTGTAGGAGGAAGAGGGGTTCCCCCTCTACCTTTAAATAATGAAACAAGCACCATTTTTTCAATATCACTTTTGTTTCTTATGCACAGTGGTGTCCTTATTCTACCTTGGCCATATCAGCCTCAAGTTGTAAATTGTAAAAAAAAAAATTAAAAGATTTGAAAGGGATTCTTCCCAAATATCGGATGTATATGAAAAATTCCTTTCAAATGAGTTAGAGAAAAAAATGATGCATTCCTAGATTTTTTTTTCAATATCTCTTCATTAGAAGACAATCAGCGTATTTCTGGGTGTCCGTCAAGTTAAATGCTGAGTCGTGCATTTGAATAGTTAATGAAAACGTGAATGTGAAGCTACCGTTCCATAACCTTCTTGCCAGATGGTTTTAACAAATAACTTCTCTTCATCCTGATGGGATGAGAGGAAATTCAGGAATGGAAAGCACTTATGGTCACACCACATGCAGGCCTATCTTGCTAATGGAACAAGCTATCCCAATTACCATTATAAAAATACCACCCATTACTCAGATACAGAGAGGAGTGCCTAAATCACAGTTGGTTTGTGGTGGGAAAGAAAGAGAGAGAGATGAGTCTAAAAATAGGACTGGTAGCAGAGTAAAGAGTTTTTTTTTGAGGGGGTCAAAAAGCAGGGGTATTATTTTTTTGTAAAAGCCATGTGGTCTCTCAAATGAGGTGCTTCAAGCTCACTTGAGGGCAAGAGAGAGTGAAATGTTTCCATTATATATTTTTTTCCCATAAGTAGACATCCATGCCCATATTGATTGCTTCTGACGGGGGTTCCCGAATTTCCCATGTTTCGCAATAGGGCTTAATCAAAAAAACGTAGGCCCAAAACCTCATGCTTGGTCAGGGCCCTGTGGCCGATGACTGTCCACGAACACCCACTCCTCCCAAAAATAGCCAACGTGGGCACTGAGGTCAGCGCGACTGATGAGGTGTCTATTCCCTCCCGTCCCCATCATCGGATCACGAGTCCTTAAGGAGACCCCTGCGCCGCCCCGTGTTTTTTCCCCCCGCGTTTTGGGAGATGTCAGGCGGAGACGGAGAGGGAGAGGGATCCGCGGTGCCCTTTTCCAGGCCGGGTCCTGGTGGTGAGTCAGGCTTGCTTGTTCATTGTCCTCTGAATGTCACTGAGCACGAGCTCAATGGGGGCTTTATGGGCGATGCTCCCCTCCCCTCGCCCCCTCTGCCCGCTCGCTCGCTCATCCCCTTCCCAAATTTAGGGGAGAAACAGCAGGCTCTGCAGACCTGCTGCCTGCCCTTTACCACCTGGTAACAGCAGTGATCTCTGGGTCTCGCAAGGTGCGCTGCTGTCGCCCGCCTTTCATTTTCTTTTCATTTTACACACATCCAGGCTTTTTAATGCTCCATATTTACTGTTTGTTTGATCACTTTGTTCATTTTATTTTCTTTAGATTTGACAAGGATAAGAATCAGAATTAATCTCAGGATTTGTCTTTAAATTCTGTTATCAGGCTTGGTTGGTAAAGATGTCCTTACCAAGGTCCCAACAAAATGATTAGTGACAAAATTAAAAAAAAAGTGACTAACTGAATTAATTAGGGAGAAACTTTACCAGACTGTATCTGTTCATTCACTGCAGATATGCTACTTCAAAGGACCCAATCATTCATACACTATATGAACATAAAGTCAACGATTTACTTTCCATGCTGTGTTTATAGTTGTACATTGAAAAAAAAACAAATTAAAAGTCATGCTGTGAATAACTTCTTCTCATATCCTACAATTGAACAGTTTTTTTGATGAGTTTGAATTTACTTTCATTATTGAGGTTTCCGTCAGCCTGTTTGAATTTCGCAAAACTGACTTCAGCTTATTTTGCTAATACTACTGTCAGTTACAAATAAAAATGAAATCCAATCAAGGCCGTTTGTCTTTCCCACTTTTTTCCAACGCTTCCCTCACTTTTCCTCTCATCCTCTCTCTCCCCGTGTTCCTGTCAGGCCAGTAGTGCTTTATTTTCGGCCATTTCCCCTTTTTGTGGAGGTATTAAAGGCAGTCACACAGGGAAGAGCAGGCTTCTGTTCTGCTTCCATTACGGTTAATGACACAGTGCTATTTCTGCCGTGGCCGCCGCTCCCCACACACTGATCTCATTAAATGATGGTGAATGGAGAGAGAGGTCATTAGGACATTTTCAGACATTTGCGTGTGAATTTGATAAGGGTGAAAGTGAAGTGTCGGTCACCGTGTAAAGTCAGTAAATCCCGCTAACCACCCCCATCCGTTTTTGTTTCCTGAGATTTTTTTTTTGTTTTTAAGTATGCATGCAGCATGTGTCGTAAGGCAGGCACTAATCTGAAGTGATTCTGCTGCTTTGGGGTGTTTTATTCATCATTAGACGGGGAGGTGATGAGTTGCATTCAAGGCGCTGGATCGTGATTGCTCCATGGGTGTTTGTTTTATGGTAAAATGAGCCAAAACCCCTTCCATTTTGGCTCAACAAAGAGCCAAAATGGAAGGGATGAATCCCAGCTCAGCCCATAGTAAAATGTTTGACTTTTAACGTTAAATTCTTTCCCTTTTTTCTCCCAATTTAGAATGCACAGTCATATTCAAATACCTCTGAGAATTTCTTAAATGACTGCTGTCAACTGGGGAAAGCATAGTACACGATGTACGCAATGTCCTCCAAAACACATAATATGGCTTTGCATAACACTGCAGCATTCACAGCCATGGTTCAGAGCCAGATACATCCGGTGTGACTCTGTCCAGGTGGGCTGTGAATGTCCGCTGAGATGTTCATGTTTCATCGCCCTCCAGCAGGGGTCACTAGTGAGTGATGAAACACAGATTCTGTACCAGACTGTTGGCCTTGTCCACACACTGAATCAGTGGCCTTATAGGATGATACCAGACCACAGAGCCCATGCCCAACACTGGAAATGTGCCTTCGCAGGATTTGCTACCCAGCAACCCCTTCTCCAGTAAAACCTTGACCTTTACTCTCAATCTACACAACACATCTGCAAACACATTGTTTCTACTGTATCACTTATTTTTAATCATTCCCTTTTCTCTTTTTTGGGTGATTTTTTTTTGTCTTTCCCCTCCAATATGTAGTATCTGGTATTATTTGAAGGCCAGTGTCATTGCTGCAACAGCCCTCATTGATTTGGGAGGGCGCGGACTAGCACGCAATCTCCTCCAAACCACATGCAAAGGGACACTGCTTGTTTTCTCTGCGCAGTCAGTGCATCTGTAGAGTGCATGACTGGTACAGGCAGACTGTAGGGACTGTAGGCATTCAGCTGACCAGGGGAGTTGACAGTCCTGCCAAAAGTGGAACTTAACCCGGGTTTTGTCTCTTTGCATGGTGCATTAACTACCCAAGTCGAGGGACGCACCCACACACTGGGACCCCATGATGGGGCATTTATCTTGTTCTCACCCTTAATGCTCTCTAGATTTACTTTTACATTTATAAATCTTGGAGCGCAGTATGTAGTTTACATTGTAAAATGCAACATTTATGTTTTGTTTATCATTCAGTAACTTCCAGTGACACAGCAAAAGGCAAAGGTCTTGCAGACCACTGGTTTGGATTCTTGGCTCCAAAAAATTTCCCATCATTAGGAGCTGATAGTGGATGTGGGTTCTGGGTGGTGGTGGTGGTGGTGGGGGGGGGGGGTCAGAGATAATTTCAGGATCGGATATGTTATGCGTGGCAATTAACCATATTAGCCGAGTTCAAAATAAGGAAAAGGCAGTTTATCTCAGCTTCATCAGTATAAAGAATGGTTGCTTATTAAGCCAAATATTAAAACCATAAAAATGCTAAATCAGTAAGAGATCTCTAGCAGCTGTTTCTGATTTGCAACAACCTGCTGTTTAAGCTCCGTACTGGCTGTCCAACTGTTTCCCTGTACCCAGCTGTATTCAATAGCCCTAAGTACCACATTGTTTTATAACTCCTGACTATCTACAAAGACCCCTTTTTTTCCCCTCTTCGTCTTGCAAAATGTATCCATATTTTTCTGCAGGACCGGAGGGAGATGTCATTTTATTAATCAGTTTTGCTGTCCGAAGATTTATGTATTTAATAACAACTGAAAATAATGCTGGGCCCCTTTTCCCCCCTTTTTCTTCTCTTTTTTCCTCTCTTTTTTTTTTTTTTTTGTTCTCATTACTATAAACACTCTCTACCGTCACAGTGAGTCTGATGTTGTTTTGCCAAAAAAAGACACACACAAAAAAAAAGTTCACTATGGAACCTAAAAGGAACCCATCAGCAGTACCTGATAAGCCCCATTAGTAACTTCTGTATGTCAGAACCCAGTGGTACCCTCGGTATTCCAGAAACTGTCTCTATACATCGTCAAAGCGCTCCCGCTGAAAGCTGTAATGCAATAAAGTTTTATTCTAAAAGCAGTCTTCTCTGAAACAAAATGCACGTATATGCGCACACACACACACACACACACACACACACGCACAAGACGTATTAAAGAATCTGTGGGGTGGCTGGAAGCCAAATATCTGTTACTGGTCACATAAAAAAAAAACGAAAATGTGGTGCGACTGCCAGGTGAAGACCACCCTCCAAGCTCTGGTTGATATGAGCCCTTGAGAAAGGGCCTGTGCCCACCGCCAGCCCATTTGGAATTTGGATAACGCACACATCCCGTTGGACAGTAATGCGTTCTGGCTGAAACCGCCTGTAAGTGCGCTTTTGTCCGTTTCAGAGTCAAGTGATCCGATAATAAAGCCTTAATCTGGGTGAACAGGTTCAAGTATATTAAACAAGGGGAAAAAACGCTGGGGCCTAAAACAAGGCTGTGTTTCTGAAATAGGTCTAATACACTGTTTTTCTCTTTTCAAGGATCAGATTAACTTGGCAGATGATTCTGGCTGACACTGCAAGGCGATATGGAAATCCATTTTCATGACACTTAATACCAGAATTTTGCATGTTCTGATTTATTTCCCACATACTTTAGGTTACGATTATTACTGATCATTTGTCACAGAGTGAGGCCTCCAGTAGCAAGTCCAGAGAACTTACTGCTCGCCCCCAACGAGCAGCACTGTAGATTACCGCACAGGATAGTGTAGTTAGTTTTGTTGGAAAGCAAATCTCCAGAATCATTACAGCAGATCCTATGCTGGCAGATGGTGTAAAGAAGTCTAAGTTATGTGGACATAAACTGTCTGTCCTCCGTTTAAACTGGGTTTGAAATTTAGGCTTTGATTGGCAGGTGGATTCAGTTTGGGTTATAATTGTATTTTTGCTTGCACTGCTTTCATGTAAGGTGAAATTTCACAATACTACCTGTGGGGTACCTTCTGTTTGCACTTTGTAGTCTCTCTGTTCCACCACCCTTCTGGCTATATGTGACATTTTTACCTTTTTAATCAGAAAGGAATAAAACGAGGAATAGCGGAAGAAAGAAAGGAGAGGAAAGAGACAGGAGCAACGGAGAGATGGTATCTGTGAGGGGATCTGTGGCATGGATTTGATTAGGTTTAAGCTCATTAGTGTCGCTGTGGTTTGTTTTTTTTTCCTGTTTTTTTTTTTTTCTCCTTCGTTAAGAGTAGTCTTACTGGCTGCCAGCGAGCTGTCCGGCAGGCTAATTGACTGAAACAAGCTTTTGTGTGGCTCTTCCCAGGCCATTGTGCATTTAAAAAAAAAGAAAAAGAACACAGTAACGGGGTGACGCCCCACGATGTGGGTTTTTCTTCTCTCTGGACCGCCCGAAACACAGTGTCTGTCTGATCCCCTTAAAGCCTTTTTAATGAACAGTGTGGGGCGGCGGTAATTACGCGGTGATGGACAGAGCTGAACTCTCGCTGCATGTGTGCGGTGGGGCCTTGTCACAGTCCATCTGGAAGCATGTGTTCTGTGACTAGTAAACAGCGTACTCTGCAGCTGGGAGGGCCCTCTGAGCCTGTTCAATATGGACCCCACTTCCCTTCCACATTAGCCTGGTTGTCAAAGTCAGTAAAGTGTTCGCAATAGATCCCCCACCCCCCACCACCCCAACACACTATGTACTCCCAACACAGTGTCATAGACAGGGAGGTTGAGCAATCGGCAGTGTCTTCTCATTATTTACTCAGCTATGTTGTGTTCAGAACTGAGGGACTGAGAACATTACAAGATGATCTCAGTCCAACAATGACCTTTTTGACCGAAAATGTCCTGTGACTGTCCCAGAATATACTGTTTTTATTCTGTTTTTTTCTCTGCTCTGAGTCGTCAACAAAGAAAGTATGGTTTGGGGGATTCATCGCAGGGTGTTGATGATGCTGATGATGATGGTGATGATGATGATGATGATGATGATGATGATGATGATGATGATGATGATGATGATGTAGGTGCTGATATATGAGGGCAGGGAGTGGGTGCTTAGCAAGCAGAAGGATATCCTGAGCAGTCCATTGCCATTTTCTGTTTAATGTGGTCTTGACTGATATGGTCTTAACTGTGACTTTTCTGAGTGGACATCTGTGGATGGATCTATTTTATAGTAGCTATATGGAAGTCAGACGTGTGTTGTATATAGAGTGGGGGGGGGCTAGATATCGCTCTATCCATCCCACTCCCCCCCCTGCAGGACTCCCATTGTCTGTTGGCGCATAGTGAACACTGATAACTTTTGCAGCACCTTAGCTAATGCTCAGATTCATGCTCGGCCTACTCTCCTTAGGGGCGGTCCCACCTCCAGCCCCTACAGACCCACTTCACTCACCCTGAATTTCTTAGCTATTCAGTACGTTCTGTTGTGTATCGTAAGTCCAACAATCGACATGTCAGCGAAAGGAATAATAACTGAACTGTAAAAGTCGACCTCCTCAAAAGATGCTCTTGCATATATTTACCGGTGTGTCTTTGCAATCCTGTTCATAAAGTTGCTGTGCAAGTGATTGGGTTTATATTTCTGTCTAGTTTTGTGAAGTCCTTGCAACTTTCTGGTTCCGTTGTATGAGTATTTCTTTGATTAAAATTGGGACCCAAGTTCAGCTGGAGTGGATCTTTAAACCGGCCCCACGTTTTTATAGACTTCGTGTGAAGTGGTTTAGTACATAATATGTACACTTGTGACTCTAAAGGTGTAGGTTTACTTTTAGTGGAGCTCTGCCATTGTGTCCTTGAGCTAGATATTCCATCTGAATTCCTACAGTACAATGTCCTGCAAAAAATGAGTAAGCTTTGTAAGTCTCTCATGACAAGAGTGCCATTTCTAATAAATGTGCAGAGAGCAAACTTTTTGCTTTTTAGTGCTGTGCTGACATTTTAAAACTCTTCAAAACCTTAGAAACAGTTTTTATTTTTTCTCATAGCAACCTCTGCTGCTGCTCAGTTATAACCTGTTTTGGGCTTTTTTTGAGTCGGGCCCCGAACCACGGTGGCCGCTGGGGCATCCTGTAGGTAGGTTTCGGGCCGGGCCTCTCTCTCCCCAATGTCGGACTTGGTTCAGTTCCCGGGGCTCTGCCCTTCCTGGGATGCAGGTGTGCGAGGTCCGAGGCTGTCGCCTCTAATCACTCTCAAACGGCCAATTGTTTCTCCTGGGGGCGAGGGGACCCCCCAACACACCCTCCCCCCCACCACCCCCCGCCCAGGTGCATCCACTTCGCACTGACGTCCCTGGGCAGCGCTAACCTTTAACGACGTCTCACGAAAAAACGTCAGTGCCATGACCAGGGCCCAGCCGCGATGCTAACCTTTCAGCTCAGTCTCAGTGCCTGGCGTGACGAAACACAGCCAGCGCACACAATGGTGGCTTCATCGTCTGCCCAAAAAAGGGTCGCGGCATCTGCTCAGTGTGTTCTTAAGCGGAGGCGATTCTTATACAAGTTGTTTTAAAGACACGGTTTCCTCTGTTCTTTAGTGCTGTCCGGTGTCTTGTTTTTGTCTAGATTTTTTTCCCCACCCTCTCATTTAAACTAAACAGGTCGTACCCATTTTTAAATTGAATTATTCTTGTACCTGTGGTCATTGTTCGGCTTGTTGCTTGCCAGAAAGGAATGACACACTGTTTTAAATCTCATCATGAGTCTGTCTGGTGCCCCGGCAACTTGTGTTTTGGGCCCTACTTGCGTGTTAAGACCAGTTCAGATCAAGATTACAACAGCAGACAAGAACTTTTTTTTTTCTTCTTTTAAATACAGACTACACAATCTACACAAAAACAAAGTTATTAACTGACTGATTCCTTAACAACAAGTTGTAAGTTAGGTGAGTGGATCTGTCTTGACATTAAATTTGGACTCAAGATTTATTGCGCTGAATCTTGGAGACAAGAGCAGACTAGACTTGGTGCAGTACTAGATGCTAGGTAAATGAAGAGCATGTCGTGATCCAGTGCTATAATAATAGATACTAGGATTAATAGCCTGCCCTCGTCACTGTATGTAGTTGTATTCTCATGTTCTTAAACTAAAGCAGAGAACCTTGGAGTGATACAGTGCAGGCTTGGTGCAGTATTAGATGCTAGGTAAATGAAGAGCGTGCCGTGATCCAGTGCTATAATAATACATACTAGGATGAATAGCCTGCTCTGGTCACTGTGTGTAGCTGTGTTCTCATGTTCTTAAGCTAAAGCAGAGAACCTCTCCGAGCCACATCTGCCCCTGTGAGCCGGTGCTCTCCAGCTCTTCCCGCATTCTTATCTGACAGTGATGAGTGGGACTCATCAAGGAAAGCGGATCCTTCCTTTATCTTGAAGAAACACGCATTAGGAGGGGGGGGGAGCTGGGGGCTCTGCAGATGGTTACACCGCTGAATAACCATGCGAGTACGATGCTCTGGGGACACTCGCGGCGTAGGCGATAACGGCTGGTCTTTTTATCGGGTGCGTGTGTGTGTGTTTGTGTTTGGGGGTGGGGGGGTTGGGTTGTCTGTTCTCACCCTTATGTTCACAGCCAGCACTATACATAGCTCCATGTTCGATATTTCCCCTGAATGCGCTCTGTGTTCTGGGCTCATATTCGGGAAAGTGTCCCGGAGTCGTGAACACTGTTCTGGGATCAGTTTTTTTTCCCTGCTTTCCGCTTATTGCTTATTTGTGGAAACTGGGGGAAACTGATCCTAGATCAGCTCTTCTGCTCTCAAGGTGCTTCAGTGAATATGGGCTGAAGGTGGGCCACTTGTTGAGTCTCTGCGTTTTTGCCAGATGAGAGGGCCTTTTCTCTAAACTATTTCCTGTAAACTCATTTCACCGAAGCCAAGGATGGGGGAAACAGGGAGCGATATATATTATGGAACAGTAATGTATATGATATTGTAGACTCAATGTTAGTGGAGGATACATGTCTATTTTAAGATTTACTTCCCTCTGCTCTGAGCCCTCCTCATGTATTCTTATTGAACTTTCAGCATTTTGGGTAATCGGTAACACATGTGTGACTTTGCAGTGACATGTTGTATCAGTTTTAAAATAGAGAACATTGTTTCATGGTAGCCAAAGAATTAGCAGTTTATCAACATGCTTCATGTGAAACTGTAGAAATGTACAATATTTTCACTGTAAAAAAAAAAAAAAAAATATGTAGTATTATTCTTGGTAACATACTTGAAAGGGTACATGAGCTGTGTCTTTCAGGATTTGAGTATGTAGGATTGTTGAGAATTAAGGAATTGTTTTGAGGGAAATGGATATCCTTTTAATAGAAGAGGAAAAATGGTGTTCTAGAACGTTGCCGGTGTTCCATTGTTGTACTCCATGTTGTGGACTCTTGGTGTTGATGATGTCATAATGGAGTCATGGTTGGCATGTGCCCGCAGGAGAGTTCCTGCCTGACGTGACTGCAGCGCCATGCAGCCGTGCAGCAGCCATGCATCTCACTGACAGAGGGGTGACGTGCCCACGAGCTTGCACTCTTACTCACGTACACACTCAACGTCTCACTTGCATGCTAAGACACTGACTCACACGCTTACACACGCACTCTCTACACTCACTGCCATGTACATATGAACTCACACTCACACTCACTTGTGCACTTAACCACTCATATTCTCACTCACTTGTGCACTTACACACTCACACTCTTTGGTGTCATTCTTTCACTTAGTCAGTAACTCACTCTTCACGCATTCATACCATTTATAAGTGCCTACATGCTCACATTATTGCTTTTTCTTTCCCTTACTGTCACTCTTTGAGACACTCAAACTTTCATTATTCTCTCTGCCTTTGTCTGCCACTCTCAGTCTATGAGTAACTCACTATTTTTCACTCTCACTTTCTGATTCAAAATCACTGGTGTGCAATCCCCCCTCACGCCATTCACTTACACACACATGCACTCACACACTCATTCTCACTCACTCTTTCAGTCCTTCACTCTCACTGGAGTAAATAGGTGCACACATAAGCACATTCGAGGGAAAGAAAAATGGTGGACTAACTCTGACCAGGGAACAATAGCATATTCACTCTCTTACTTTGTGCTGAGAGAAAGAGTGAAACTGACTCAGTGTAACTGCATTGTCAGCCTCTCACCTATTGGTCCCCAGATCTTCTAATGGTGCCACAGGGACTGGAGCTAACACGTGAGGTGCTGGGGAGATGATTATTGAAATGCATGGGCTTCTTCAGTAGATAGCTACTTTCAGTAGTATAAAATTGTTGCATTGAACACATGGGACGGTGCAGATTGCAAATGAAAAATGCTCTTTTCTGGGTTCTGTGTTATCTGGCATCGTTTGGTTGTTTGTCCTGTATGTACAGATCTCTCTTGAAGGAGGGAAGCCGTTTAAAACCGAATACCACAGCCCCGATCCGTGCACATATGCCTTTTCTGGTCCCTCTAAGTGCCTCCTGGCAGATGGCGTTATGCAGTGCATAGCAGAAATGTCACCAGATGAGAGAATTCTTTAAACTGTTTATTTTCTTAAGCTATTACAAAATGTTTCCCCCGAGGGGTGTTTATGCATTCGTTTGAAAGAAACTTCGGCAGCGTGATATAATTTTTTCATTTTAATTTCTCTTAGGTAATTTTGTTTGTGTGGCTGAATTTCGATGTATGACGGCGATTAAATTGCGTAATGCTTTTCATTTTGCTAATTTGGAACGGTTCCTTTACACGACCTTTAAATCTCGTCATCCTGCGCAACCCATTTTGAAAAAAAAAAAAAGAAAACATTAATAGAGGGAGAGAGGGAGGGAAGGAGAGATGGACAGAGGGAGGGAGAGAAAGGAGAGGGTTTGGACAGGGAGAACAGCAGTGCGAGAGAGAGCAGCACATAATCTCCTTAAAGTGCAATTGCAGCTTCCCCTCACGTCACTGTCAAGTGTTGGCTACTGTATTCAGCCCGGGCCTCTCTGCCCAAACCGCACCTCAAATCAATCCTCAGGTCAAACCCACGCTTTCTTTCTCCAGCGTTTCCCCCTGCAGACTCTGGGAAAAGATGACTGTTCCTTAGACTAATGCAGTAGCTGTGTGTGTGTGTGTGTGTGTGTGTGTGTGTGTATGTTTGTGAGTGCATGCGTGCAAGTCTTTGTATGTGTGGGTATGTGCAGGTGCACATTATGTTTCATGTGTTTGAGTGTGCCTTTTTGTTTGTTTGCATTCATCATATATGTGCATGTCAGGTGTGTGGCTATTGGATAATGACTTTGCAAGTTTTTGTTGCATTTTAGATTCTGTTCAAGAATTGTGTGTGCTTGTGTGAATTTGTGCTTGCACACTAAGCAAATGCATAGAGTATATATATGTTTGAGTTGTGTTTGCATGTGTACTTTTTATCGCTCATAGTTATTCACTTTGCATGCTTTTCATGTATTTCTGCAGGTGTGCATGTTTCTGTATGTGTATGGATGAATATGCATGTGTGTGCATGCATGCTCCCATGGGCACGTATATGTGCGCGTGTTTATGCATGCGTATATGTTTGTGTGTATTTTGCATATGTGGTGTGTGTGTGTGTGTGTGTACATACATGTGAGTATGCATGTGTGTACATGTAACCATACATGTGTATGCATGCATGTGTGTATGAGTGTGTGTGTGTGTGTGTGTGTGTGCGTGTGTGTCTGCGTAGCAGCTCCTCACGCTCAGCTCAGCAGTGCAGGCTGCACCTGCAGGGCTGCGTCAGGGCTGGTCTGGCCCGGGAGGCCGGCGGGTCAGAACCGCAGGGGACGGGGCCTGCTGAATGTTCAGCTGAGCAGCCCCAAAAATTTATAGACTCTGGGAAGACTGCCTGCCGTCTCGCTCCTCTCCCCTCCCTCTCTTTCAGAAAAAATACAGAGGGGAAGATAACAAGCAGGGGGACTGATGAGGAGGATCCCAGAGTTTGTTTTCTTTTTGACGGATCAGAGGAAGGGAATTCGGGGGATTCAGTGGTCCTGTCAGCCAGAAATGGAGGACGGGGGGTGGTGGGGGTGGGGGGCAGGGAGGGGAAATGGTACATCCCAAAACACGATGGGGGCTCCTCCCCTCCTGTCTGGACCAGTAGGCTTCAAAGGCCGGCTGCATCTCCTTGGCTGGTGTTCCACAGCCTACCCACTCCCCAGAGAACATAAATCACCAAACGGGACAACAACATTTTTGAAGTTTTGGGGTGTCTTATTCTCGCTTTGGGGATGATATTTTGTGTCGTTCCTGTTGCACATCGGTTCATGGTGATGATGGTTACTCACTGTGAGGGACGATTTTAAGTATTCTTCTCATAACCCCAAAACTGAATTCATTGACTCGCTTTGACAAACTTGACAAATATGGCTCTTTAAGCTGGACCAAAACCCAGCCCTTCATGACTGTAACATCCCCAAGCCTGACGATTGGAAAGCCTCAGCCAAATTTAATTTTCTAAGCTTAAGGGTTGAATGGCTTACAAATATTATATAAACTGAATGGGAATGAATTGGATGAAATGCATAAGTCATATTTATCGTAACAATAAACATCCTTTAATAAACAGGCTGCTCTGGTTGTATTGGGCATGTGCAGTAGTGATGGAAGAACGAGGCCTAACAAACCCCATGATGGGCGGAGCTGCAGTGAACTGTCAATCACTACTTTTTCTGAATGAATACAAATGACTCCTCCTCTGCAGCGAAGCACGAGGATTGGTTTTAATCAGCGGCTCGCTGATAGCATATGGTTTCTCGAAGCACCGCTCGCAAATCCCCTGGGGTACTTTTATAGACTTTGATACCTTGATATCCATATTTGCAATAGCGAACCGGTCTCTTCGTGATTTCTCCCACATCCATACAGTTCTTTCATTTAACCACATGGAACCCTCCGATGCTGATACGAAAGCAGCAGGGACGACCTCTTAACTCAATCCGGTCCCTACTGTATTAAGCCAAGGTCATTCTCTGTTTGTCACCATCACATGTGTGCTTGAGTAACATTTGCATCCGTCTAAATATTGTCTCATAACTCTCTACCCCTCACCGCTCGAAGACATCAGTTAAATAATAAAAATCACTGTAATAATGTAAGCCTTATGCTCAGCTATCCATACTCTAATCTTGACGCACACAGAGAGAGAATGACAGGTCCGCATATGTACTAAGTTAGGAGAATAGAAGAAAGGATGAGGAATACGTTTTTGCTGTACGCTTTTGGGAGTAATTTGTAGTCCAGGCGGATCTGGAACATGGGTTGGAACAGCGCAGTATGCATTGGGAGCCCTGCCCTTAATGCAACACCTGCATCGCTTCAGTCCTTTTCACTGCCTTTGCTGCCGTTATTAGGTGGGAATTCTAAAATACTGAATTCCAGAATTGTGCTGGAAAACTAGAGGACAGTATCAGTAGATGGGAAGACGCTGTGAAATCACAACACCCTATACGTCAGTCAGCCAGACGTTGAGTCAGTCTATCAATGTCAGTTGATTAATCAACTAATTAATCAGCCAATCAACCGATCAGTCAATCATTTTATTAATTGATTGGTCAATCAATCAATCAATCAATCAATCAATCAATCAATCAATCACTCAGATTATATGTTGGTCTTTTCACACTCTCTGATTTTGTTTTTGATCTGAGATCAGGGCATAATGAAGTGCCAAGGTCCCTCTGTCCCACCCTGATGGTTCACCCCCCACCACACACACTCTGCTGACTCCAGTATTTGTATTAGCCTTTCTTGGAATTAGCTCTATGTTTGGACAAAGCAAGCTAAAACAGCCCCATTTTGAACAGTTAGTTCTGTTTTCCACACAGAACACTCGCTACCGACATTTACCATGCTCTTTTCTATACCAAAACCAGGAAGCAAACATTGGCTATGCTTTCACTCGCTCACTTTTTTTTCAGGAACAGATTGATTTTTTTTTTAAATTTCCTCCATTTGAGAGCAGAACTCTCAGTTCTCTTTGCACCGGGTTAATGACGTTGACACCAATGACGTTACAAACAAGCAAGGGAGGATAATTGAGCTGGGTGTACGTGTGAAGGCCGTTCACATGAGGGATTACTGCACACGGTTCCAGGACTCAAGCATCTGACCCCTCCGTTGATTCATACCTTTTGGCATGTCTGCAAGTGATATTGAATCTTTTATTTCATATTTGACAGACAGGGTTTTCATACTCACGTGCTCTGCTTCGTAAAGAAATCCTGCAGAAATCCCACATATATTTATTTATTTTTTTATTTATTTCAGTGTCAGATCAGAGCATATAAAATATAAAGTGCGATGTGTTTGAAATGTAAAGATGATATATGACACTGCTGGGGTTGACACTCGAAGTTTGGCAAACCGTATTGAAATGCAATAGCGGGGTTGCTTTTGGGTTTCTTTCTGTTGTTCCGTAGCCCCCTATGATATGTCAAAAGATTCTGCTTTCAGGGTGCAGCCGGCGTTTGGCGTGTAGTTCATGCATTTCACACAGATAGTGTCAGGAATTACGGCATTATTTCCAGTGTCTGTCTTACTCTTGGCTTCAGTGGCACGGTTTATAGGGGCCTTCGTTTGGCCTTGACTGTTTGCTGTTATCTGACTGTATATCACTTTCCTCAGTTTTCATGAATTTCATTGTAATGCCAGGAGCATATATTATTATTTGTTTAAAATATGACCCTGTCATTTTTAGGACTAAATCAATTGAATCCTTTTTTGCATGTTATAGAGGATTTTTAATTAAAACAATTATCATTGAATACAGTATTTTGCTGAAGGGTTTAGGAGTAGTGCCCCATATTGGATTTGAACCCACAACCCTCTGGTTAGCATCTTTGTCTTTCCTGATTATCCACATATATCGGTTTCTCAGCCCTGCTGCCAAGATGGCCATTTTTGTCCTGGCATTTTCAGACAGTGTAGGTCAGAGTTGTCATCCTGTGTCTGCAGATTTTTGCTTTTTTCTCCTTTCTTTCATCTGCCAAATCAAGGCCTTAGAAAGGTGTATTTACTTGAATTAATCAGTTAGTTGAATGAATCATTTATGTGTCTAAAAACACCCAGAATAAGCAGACACTGGGGTAATGCAGTAGTATGTCACCCCAGGTGCAGTCGCTAATTAGAGGCATGTGATGGACATGCAAAGAGCATGGAGGATAGGGGCAGGATTCGCATGGCACAGCCTTATGGATAGACAGCGCTCTCATCATGTTATATTTATTTATTGTACTTTCTAACGTATTCCACTGAACTCTAATCAGACTCTTGACTGTGAAGTTTTGAATTTCAGTTTGAAAAAAAAAGAATTTCGAAGTTTAGAGGTGGGGGTGGGGGGGGGCTTGGAACAAAAACCAAGAGCTGTATTTTTCCCTCTCTTTTTTGTGGTCCTTGTGGACGTTATCCAATTTAGCAGCAGAAACACACTAACTCATCATTAAAATTGTTATGGCAATCCAGGGGAAAACAAGATTGAAGCCGCATGTTTTCTGTTTTTTCCCCCCCCGTTCCTTTCTTTTCAATGAGGATATGAGGCCGAGGGACCTCCGCACCCCATAAATCCAGACCTGCTCCCCTTGTAGAAATCATAAAATCTCATAATATCTTTCAGCATGGGTCCAGCGCATTGTGTTTTTTCCAGAAAGGGAAAAGAAGGGAGGAGAGGAAGAGAGGAGAGGATATTGCAGTTTTTTTCGCTGGAAGCCGCTGCGTCGTCAGGGATGCTGCTGAGTACCGGCTTTCGGTGCGCTGGGCTCTTCCTCCCCCCTCCCAGTTTGTTTCCCTCCTGTAGGGGGAGCGGTTTTACCATCGCGCGGGCCTCCAGCCGTCCGCTGTCTGCGCCTCACACCGACGCGGATGCAGGCCCTCTCTGCTGGTATTTGATACTTTGACCCGCTGAGCTCTTTTAAAGACTCTGAAAGTAAACACCTTCTTCCCCAGGTTGAATAAAATACCATTAGGCCCTAATAATTAGTGCGGGTCAGGCCCCTCTGGTGACACGGTGCGCTGTTCACTCCGTCAGTAAAGCAAACACATCCTGTTTATCTCTGCTGTCGCTCCTACACGCTGACCCCCACCTTCTCTTTCCCTCTCTCTTAACTCTGATAACTGTCAGAGGGCTCAAGCCATGTATTTTAACTTTTTCGTTATTTATTTTTAAACCAGTGAAAGCCTAGATTTGAAACGATGTAGGTATTTGCAGCGATTCATATTTGTGTTTTAGTAGTCGTGAGGAGTAGAGTCTGGCGACGGTATTTAGATATTCCCACTAAAATTCCTCCCTGCCTTTTAATTGTAATTCTACAGTGGCACTGTTGTATTTTGCCAGAATAGCGTCTCTGTTTTGATTTTTTTGGAAGGAGGGAGCTGTTTAGAGAATGAGATGAGTGCTCTCTGTTAGAACATACCCCTGTGAGAGGGTTTAGAGCTGTGGTCAGACAGAGGCCTGTGTCTGTTAAATGTCTGTTTTAAATCCATGATGCACACTGACAAAGGTTCCTTTTTTTCTAGCTTTTGAAACCTTTGTTTGAAAAATAAGGGGCGTATGTGTGTTTGTATCTGTGTGCACGTATGTGTGTGTGTGTGCGCGTATGTGTGTTTGTATCTGTGTGCACGTATGTGTGTATGTGTGTGTGCGTATGTGTGTTTGTATCTGTGTGCACGTATGTGTGTGTGTGCGCGTATGTGTGTTTGTATCTGTGTGCATGTATGTGTGTGTGTGTGCGCGTATGTGTGTTTGAATCTGTGTGCATGTGTGTGTGTGTGTGTGCGCGTATGTGTGTTTGAATCTGTGTGCGCATATGTATGGGTGTGTGTGTGTGTGTGTGTGTGTGTGTGTGTGTGTGTATGCATTTGTTTTTGGATCTGAGCCCCCGTGCCTTTTGTTTGTGTGCATGTGTTTGTGTGTGGCTGTACATGCGTACATGTGTGTATGACTATGTGTGTATGCACGTGTTTGTGTATGTGTTTATGCATGTGTATATGTGAAAATGCACAGGACAGAGTGTGAGAGAGAAAGCGTGATTGACAGAGAGAGGATAGGAGAGAGGGAAATGCAGGATAGAGAGGCAATACTGTCATTTCTGACATTTCTCATTGGCTGTGTGCACTCTGACCCTGCAGTGTTTCTCATTCTCATTGGTTGTGTGCACTCAGGCCTCGTAGTTCTTCTCTTGTTATTAGGTTACAGAATCTATAATTGACCTCATGCAGACTGACCCCACGCAGCAGCTGTTCTCATTGGCTGTCTGCACTCTGACCCCACAATGAACCTATACTCATTGGTTATGTGCACCCTGACCTTGCAGTGCTTCCCATTCTGATTGGCTGCATGAAGGGTGAGGTCATGCCGCTGTGGGTGACCTGGAGTTTCCCTCAGCAGGTGCAGCCTCTGGCTACACCAGACTCTCCCCCTCTCCATCATCCTCCTTTCCCCTTGTCTGCGCTGCTCTCTTCTCTCATCCTTCTCTCTGCCCCCCCCCTCACCCCCCGCCTGGCTTGTTTAATCAGGTGAGAGGCAGTGTTGCTAGCCAAATGTTATTTTTCCTCCATTCCTCTGGTCTGGACCTCCAGTGCAGTGGGTGTGTGTGTGAATGTGAATGTGAATGTGTGCTCGTGCATGGGTGTTACTTTGAATGTGAATGTATGTGGGAGGGTATGTGAGTGTGAGTGAGTGTGTATTTGTTGTTATGTGTGTTTACATGCTTGTGTGTATTTATGTGTATTATGGGTATGTGCATGTATTTGTTTTTATGAGTGTGTGTGCACGTGGGTGTGTTTGTATTTATGTTTGTTCTTATGTGTGAGTGCTTCTGTAGATACAGGAGTGTGTGTGCCTCTGTGTGTGTTTGTGTGCACATATTTGAGTGTGTGAATGTTAGTGGAAATGTGTTTTCATGCATGTGTGTGTATTTGTGCGTGTGTGTGTGTGTGTGTATAAGCGTGTATTTGAGTGTGAGTGTGTGTGGGTGTGTATAAGCGTGTATTTGAGTGTGAGTGTGTGTGTGGTGTGTGTGTAATCGTGTATTTGAGTGTGAGTGTTTGTGTGTGGGTGTGTATAATCGTGTATTTGAGTGTTTGTGTGTGTGGGTGTGTATAAGCGTGTATTTGAGTGTGTGTGTGTATAAGCGTGTATTTGAGTGTGTGTGGGTGTGTGTAATTGTGTATTTGAGTGTGTGTGGGTGTGTATAAGTGTGTATTTGAGTGTGTGTGGGTGTGTATAAGCGTGTATTTGAGTGTGAGTCGTGTGTGTGTAATTGTGTATTTGAGTGTGAGTGTGTGTGTGTAATCGTGTATTTGAGTGTGAGTGTGTGTGTGTAATCGTGTATTTGAGTGTGAGTGTGTGTGTGTGTGGGTGTGTATAAGCGTGTATTTGAGTGTGAGTCGGTGTGTGTAATTGTGTATTTGAGTGTGAGTGTGTGTGTAATCGTGTATTTGAGTGTGAGTGTGTGTGTGTCGGTGAGTGTACAGTGTCTGTGTGAGGTGAAGCCAAAAGTAGCTCAAGGCTTAGTGGCTTGTGTCAGGCAGCTGGATCATGACAGTGCTGTATTGGGTGTTGTAGTCACCTGCAAGAGCTCAATTGATTCATTGCTTTTTATTAACTTCTTATTAACTTCTGTTCAGCCTTGTATATCTGTCTTCCTCTCTTTCTCTCTCTTTCTCTCTCCCTCTCTCTCTCTCTCTCTCTCTCTCTCTCTCTCTCTCTCTCTCTCTCTCTCTCTCTCTCTCCTTTTCCCTCTTTCTGCAGATGTAGTGTAGACAGGGTGTGAACCTCATGGATTTCAGTCAAGTTTTTTTTTTTTTCCAGTCTCTAACTGGATACGCCCATTCTGTAGACCTCAAGGTCCAGTGCGTATCTCAATACTGTAGACAAGCAATAACGTGGATGGGGGACTGGAGTTAAAACCTAGATGATATAAAACGGCGGACTTCCAGTCTACACCATGTTTAACAGTAGCATAGGGTGCTGGTTTCTCGGCACTGCCAGTGGTCACAGTCTGTACTCTGCTTCAACACCAGAAACAAAACACAACAAACGAAAAAAAAAAAAAAAAGCTAGAAGAATTCACAAAGTGTGCTGGGTAATTACCTCGAGCTTTCACCGGCCGGTTAATCACAAACTGTTTTTGTTAATGTGTTTCTTCCTGGACGGTGCACCGTTGGCAAAAACAAAGTGAAGCAGAGAATGAGAAAAAAAAAACTGCTCACTGTTTATTTATTTGCATTTGGGGGCAATGATTTTGTTTTAACCTCTGTCAGTATTTGTGTTTTCCATGTAATGACGCACACTGATAGTGGTGACAGGGTGATTGATAAGCTTCCTCCATACCCAGGTGCTTCAGTGGCCCTGCTCTCCGTCAGAATCGTGAATGGCCTGTGAGCGTCGAACCGCGGGAGGGTTCGTAATCTTTAACCGCGTCTCTGCGCAGTCTTCCTTCCCAGGCTCTGTGTCTTATCAGGTCACTCTCTTTAAACGCCGTGGTGAAAGTCCACGGGAATCTCACCTCTGACTCTTCGTCTGCAGCACTTTGGGTCCACAGAGTTCGGCTTGTCTTAGTTATTCTCTGTCCCTCAGTGCCATTCTTTCAGAAATGTTTTCTGTCAATGAGTGAATACCGATCCAACAAAATGTAACTTTTTGCTAATTGATGCATTTTTGCAAAGTTAGTGTTTTTATTCAATTGTTCTTAATTAATAGTTAATAATATTATATTTATAATGTTGGAGTGTACAAAAAAAACAACAACTATGAAAGCTTGGTGTATTTTTTACTTTTCAACTCATGGATTTTGTTGCACTTGTGCAGTTGACCAAATCCAGCTCCTTTAAATTGCTTGCAATTTCACAGCATGTAATAAATTATGAAAAGTTATTTAGGAAATATTTAGGAAATGTTTAACTGCTCCCACTCTGATGCTCTCTGATTGGCTTTTCCCTTCTTGGAGCAAGCCCCACCCCCCGACAGCTGGCTTGGTCAATGGCGGCAGCAGCCAGCGATAGATAGCAGGTTTGACTTGCACTCCACGCGTACTCTAGGCCTCATACGGATTCCGCTTTCTTCCTCCAATCCTCCCGTCAGCTCCTCCGCCTCTCTCTTTCGGGTGTCTTCCTGAACTGAACGGAAGAAGAACTGGAGGAGGGAAAGAAAAAAAAAGAATCCATCTCTTGGCACGCCGCAGAGCTCCCCGCTGCTGTAGGACCGCGGCGCGAGGAAACAGCCGTATCCTCCAAAACATTCCGCCTCTTTTTTTTTATTTCCCAGCGCCGTGACATCACCACCGGACCTCTCAGAAGATGCCCGTAGAGCATGTCGCTTTCATCGGCGTGACGTCCCGGTTAGGACGAGCGGCATTTTTTGGTGGTGAGCGGGGCGGGGGATTGGGGGGGCTCTCTTGCGGTCGACTCTCTTGGAGCAGCGCTCTGAGCGTCTCCACATCCTCCTCTTTCACACGCTGTGACGAGGAGCACCTTCTTTCCTTATGGTTCCTTTTAAAGCTAATCATATTTTGCGCGCCCTGTTTGTTGGGCCTGACAGGGCTGCGCATACCAAGGAGATGACATGCCAGCACACAGAGAGAGCTGGTTTGCATGGGGGGGGTACTTAATGGGGTTCTGTATGATTGACCGGGTTTGCACCATGAATTTTCTATCATTAACCCTCATTTAACCTGGAGGATGAATTGAGAACGAGTTCTCTTTTACAATGATGACACTCTAAAGTGCAGTCACATGCACATACATTGATGCATCAGGGAGGCCGTACATTTGTGTAGCCACACGATATGTGACGGGATGGTTGTTACTCCTGTCCTTTGTGGCCGTGGTGAGGAACTTGCAGAATATTCTCATACTGTCCTAAGACAGTCCAGACCAGGCCATCCTCCCATGGATCTCATGTTTCTGCCACCAGGCCTTTTCGCTGCGGGCTTTGGATGCTTAGTTTGTGTTTTCTCTTTCTTTGTGTGTCAGCACTTCTTGAAAAAGATCGACAACTGTTGCTGAGTAGAGAATCCACAAAAAATACATCCATTGAAACATGCATATATATCTTCATGCACACATACATACATACATGTATACATGTACTCATACATATGTACATGTACATACACACATACATGCAATACATATATTCATACAATATTATATGCATGCATACAGACATTCAACACATGCATACAGCAACATATGCAAGCACACATAAGTAAAGAGTGCTGGGTTTGTTTCCTGCACTGTGAGTTCACACAGCAGATGAGCTGAACTTTCTCCAGATCTGATACAGCCCTCTGTCACAGTTAGGAGTAGAAAATGAGCGGTCACGTCGGATCGGGGACCCGGGTCTTCCGCTCGTGCCACGCGGTTTTGAGGGTCGGTTTTGATTTCCAGCTCGGACCAAACCGTTTATATATCTCGCCGCCCTCACCGCCCCCCCACCTGCTTTGGGATCCTCTGCCGAAGGCCTTTAGAGGACCAGAGGGCTGAGCTCTATCCCACACCAGCCCTCCTCGAGCGCAGTTAAACAAACAGGGATCTTTGTGCCATGATTTCGCTGGATTTCAGGAGCCTTTCGCTGACCTCCCCTGGGACGGTCTCCCATTGAATGGGGGCATGGCTTTGTTGTGGCGGTGGGTGAAAAACAGTGTCATTTCTGATGGAGCTGGCTTCGTCTTGTGTGCGCCTTTTTAAAAAAAAAAAAAAAAGAGAGAAAGAAAAAAAAATGCTTCTTTGAGCATATCTGAGCCATCTGGGAGAAATTAAGAACCTCAGCATGAATAAAAACATACAAATGTATTTAATCAGTTTAAGAGACTGGGAGGGGCGCGGAGCGTAGCTGTGCTGGCCCAACTCGAATCGACACCGTACCCCCCACCCCCACCCACACCGCATCGGCCATGAACACAGAGGGACGGACCACATCGATGAGGGACCGGCAGCGGGACCCTAACAGAGGACATGGCCCCCAGTGTGGCCTCAATTAAGATCAAGATTAACTTTTGGATAAGATTTGGTTTCTCATCCATTTCTTTGGAAGTTCCCTGTTTTGATCAGCAAATGCATACAAGACTTGAGAACAACTTGCAACTGATTATTAAATAAAAAAAATAACAATAATATGATTGCAACTATATCCTGTCAATACATCATCATCAACATAATTATCTTTGTCATCAGCATCATTATCATAAGTAAGACCACTTATTTAATAAACTTGCATTGGAATTAGACTGAAATACCCTGAAAGTAAAAATAAGGGGAAGGCATGCTGCAGGACAGACGTCTGGCTCGTTGGTGGGTTTCGGGTGGGGGGGTGTTGTGGAGAGAATTTTACTTTTAAAGGCTGTTCTGTGAGGCCTGATGGGAGAAATTGCACACAGCTGCTTCGGTCCTTACTGAATATCATGCTATATTCTCAGTCCCTGTCGAGAAAAAAAAAAAAAAACAACCTCCTTCCCATGCAGGGTCACAGCACAAAAGCTCTGTGAGACAGGCGGGACAGACTTCAGTGACCGTGTCCATTGTCAAAACCTCTTTATTTCCTGTCTGGGTCGGTCTTGTCATGGAGGTCACTGTACCAAATAAAATTTGATTGACTGACTGACTGAACTTCAGCATCCTCTGGCAATAATGCTGCAGTGTGTAATGCCGGAATAAAGAAGCACTTTATGTGGGTGGCAGTGTAGTGTAATGGTTAGGGAGCTCGGCATGTAATTTAGAGGTCACAGGTTCAGTTCTCAGGTAGGGCAGTCTTGAGCATTATTCCCTAAATTTGTGAGTAACAGTCCACCTATATAAGTAAATAGTATGTAAGGAAATATAAGCTGAATGTTACTCTGGGTGAAGCTGTCTTCTACATGCTTAGGTATAATAAAATGACCTTTTGAAATTTTAAATATTTGATGAAGTGTCCAAGGTCTAGTGAAAGTGTGTTAAAGAAGGAGGTGACGGTGCTACTTTATTAGCGTATACACAGACACACTGACACTCAGTTATTCCATTACTCTGTCTCTCTATCATTCTCTCTGTCCATCCCTGTATCCATCTGTCTCTGTGTCTCTCCATCTCTCCATCGCTCTGTCTCACTTGCCTTTTTACTCTCATCTCCCGGATCGTCAGTCAGCCCGACCGCTCTGCCACACACACTCATGCAGAGTGGAGCAGGTGCTTCTTATCTGTGGATTGTTTTGGTTGTATTAATATCAACAGTCATGACAATAAAGAAATCCTCATTGGAAATCAAGAGCCAAAGAGACAGCCATGAACTCTATCAACTTTTATGTGGGTAAAGAACCAGAGAGGAGATTAAAAGGAAGACAAAGCCCTTTGAGCTTCATGGTTGCATACACAGTTCATGAACACACACACACACACACACACACACACACACACACACACACACACACACACACACACACACACACACACACATACACACACACACACCTATACATACACATACATACACACACACACCTATACATACACATACACACACACACACATATACATACACATACACATACATGCACATATACATACACATACATACATACACATAAACACACACATACACACTCACACATACATGCACACAAAACAGCACACACACTCATACACAAGCATATATACATATATTACCACACAGACACACACACACACACACACACACACACACACACACACACACACACACACACACACACACACACACACACACGGGAGTTTTGTAGCACTCTCAGCTGTGTTTGGCTCTTGATTAATGACTCAGGATATGTGAATGAAAATATCAAAACGAAACCGGGAGTCATGGCAAGTGTTGTGAAATTGGCCCCACGGTGGGGAGGGTATTAAAGCCACAGCCCTGTGAGTTCTCTTTTTTTTCTGGCTTCCTTTCTTTTCAATCACATCCCCAGTAATGTTTGGTCATTGTTCTGGGGTCGCTAGTGGTTTTTTGTTGTCAGAATAGATCCCTTCAAAGGTTTCATGCAGAAATACACCAGATTGTTTTGATCCCTGAAGAATTTTCTTTCCTCTTCTGAAGCCCTCCTGGTAGACAGACTTGAGAAAATGCTAATGTTTTGCGTTCGCTAATGTCTGCCGGTCGGATGTTACGGTTGAACCCTTGAGAACCTTACCTTAGGTACTCCATTCATTGAAACCACAGTAATTACTAACGTCATGAAATATTTTCCGCAAGGCTGGGTAATTGTGTTTGATCGTCATAAATCGGTGCATCTCCCCGTCACAAGTGTTCTTCATTTGTAATTTTTCGTAATGGGGTGTTTTGGGCATGGCAAAGGTCTTGATGGGGTTTAGTCTGAGGTAGTAACAGGTTGCAGTTGGCTCCTACGCTTGCATGCATCCAAAATCTCAGTTCACTACAACAGTGAGAGGAGCCTAGCTAGCGGTGAGCGTGGTTTCCTTTGACTGTAGCCTGAAAACAGCAGTTGCTGCTTTGTTTGGCGTGTAGCGTGAGTCTGTGTAATTGAACATGTCTTTAAATTGCCTGGATTTTCGGCGCTGGATGAGATGTCGGGCTCCCCCTGTTTTTATTTCCATGCTGCGTGTTTTTTAACATCGCCGTTTAAACCGTCAAGCGTCAAAAAGCATTAAAAGGAATAAGTGGAAACCAAATGTTTTAATAGTCGCCATCAAAAAAAAGAAACCCACTTTTCCCACTATTAGTTTAAGCACATTTTCAAATTGCTTTAACTAATCTCCCAACAGCCTTTAAATCTGGAATATTGCGGCTTGCTGATTGGCCGGGTGTTGTTTTAACACCCCATCTGTTAATAGGAGGAGATGGCTTTACACGTCTCTCCAGAATGTTCTGAGCTGGGCTCCAGCACACCTGTAGCTCTCTCTCTCCTTCTTTCTACCTCCCTCCCTCACTTTCTCTTTCACTCTCTCTCTCTTTTTCTCTCCCCCTCCCTCTCTTTCCTTGCCTCTCTCTCACTCCCTCTCTCTCCCTCTCTTTCTATCTTTTTTTCTCTCTCTCTCTCTATCTTTCCTCCTCCATTACTTTCTTCATGCCTCCCTCTCTCAGCCCTTCTCTCTGTCACTCTTTGTGGGCTGTTAGAAGATGGATTGAGTGGAGTAAGTTTATTTTATTAGGTTTGGTTTTTTTGTTTAGTTTTTTGTGGAATGGTGGAGTAATTTTTGTAACGTGTTGATGAATTTTGTACTCTGGTTTCAATAAAAGGGTATTGAAGCTGTGTGTGTATTTGAGTGTGTGTGTGTGTGTGTGTGTGTGTGTGTGTGTGTGTGTGTGTGTGTGTGTGTGTGTGTATGCTTGCACATCTGTGGCTGTGTGTGTGTGTGTTAGAGAAAGTGTTTTAGTGACTGTGTGTGTGTGTGTTTTAGAGAAAGTGTGTGTGTGTGTTGGAGAAAGTGTTTGTGTGACTGTATGTATGTGTGTGTTGAAGAAAGTGTTTGTGTGAGTGTGTGTGTGTGTGTGTGTGTGTGTGTGTGTGTGTGTTAGAAAGTGTTTGAGTGACTGTGTGTGTGTGTTGGAGAAAGTGTTTGTGTGAGTGTGTGTGTTAGAGAAAGTGTTTGAGTGACTGTATGTGTTAGAGAAAGTGTTTGTGTGTGTGTGTGTGTGTGTGTGTGTGTGTGTGTGTGTGTGTGTGTGTGTGTGTGTGTGTGTTGGAGAAAGTGTTTGTGCGAGTGTGTGTGTCTGAAAGGATAGGGATTATGACAGCATTGGAACTGGCCATAGAATCACTGAAGGTCCGGCGTTACTCAGTGCTTCCAGTAGGCCTGGTGATGATGGAATGAGCCAGAAAAGAGCCGCTCCAAAAAAGTTATTAACAGCTATTCATCTGTGGCATGGTCCTTCTCTCTCCCTCTCTCTCTCTCTCTCTCTCTCTCTCTCACACACACACACGCATGCACTCACACACACAGACATGCACATGCATGCACGCACACAGCACTCAATCTCTCTTTCTCTATCTCTCCTTCTCTCCCACACATGCTTAATGCACTCACATTTTCACTGATATATACACACTCACTCTCACACTTTCTTGCTTCATCTCACTGGCTCCCAATAACCCACACACACACACACACACAAACACACGCACACACATTTAATCGCTCTCTCTCACACTTTTGTAGTTTGTCTCACTAGCTGTCACAGGCACAAAAAACAGTCACATATGTACACACACACACACATATATATGCATACATTCTCTCTCATATATTCTTACACATGCAAACTTGTAATGCAGTTATACAGATGTGCGTCATCCACCCACTGAAAGCCTGCAATTACAAACACACTCTCTGCCATTCATACACACAAACATACGTTCTGTCATGCATACACACACTTGCACGCACACTCTCACTGTGATAGACAGTCTAATCACATAGACATCATGCCCACCCACCAGCGTATGCATATCTTATGCTCAGACACACAGTGCAGGCACACTTGCTCCACTCTTCCTTGCACACACTCAGTATTGACCTGCAGAAACACAGGGCCCTGATTGTCAGAGACACACATAATCATGCATGCATTCTGCACTCACTTGTGTTTGCTGACACGCATCCAAATACACACGCACACTTACTCATACATCTCATATGTGTATACACAATACACCTCTACCTCACACACATGCGCATATGTGAACACACACACACACTCACACACTTAATCATACATCTCACATGTGTACACACAATTCACCTTCTCTCCCTCACACATACACGCATACATTTTCCATTTCTCTCTTACTCTCCCTCTGTCACACACACACAAACACACACACATACACATTCACCATGCCATGTCTGTTCCTCACCCAAACACGCACATATTCTTTCTGACAAACACACTCACATATGTATGCATGGACAGACATACACAAACACACACACTCAGACACACAGACAGACATACACACAAGTACACACGCACACACACACACACACACACAGAAGTGCACACGCACACTCACATGCATGCATACGCACACACATAAGTGCGCACGCACACTCACTCACTCACTCACTTGCACACGCGCACACATACGCACAGAGTCCCTTGTTCTGGTGCTCGGCTCCCGGCCTCAGCTCTCCTGTTATTGTTGTTGCAGCGCGGCCGACCACACAGAGTGCCCATTGTTCGGCTCCAGCTGTGTGTGAAGAGATGCTTTTTGTCTCCTGCTCCGGTACTTATCTCTCCAGGCCGCCCCAAAATAAACCGCCTTGATAGACTATCCCCCATTTACCTGCAGGATAAAAGTATTCCTTTGTCCCCAGAAGACATTAGTCACAAGTGCCGTGAGCTAAATCAAACCCAGGACCTGACAGAGAAGCCCTCTGAAGTGTTACACTCGACTCGGGCTTTTAGATTGATGGCAGGGGCCTGGGACTGCTCTGGGCTGATCTGAACGCCTCTGTGTTATCCTGCATTACCGTACAGCCGCAGAGTCAAGGGGCCAACACAGGTTCTAACAAGGAGGAGAGGGTGGGGGGTCGCCGGTGGTGTTGGTGGGGGTGAGTGGAGGAGTGGGGGTGTGGTGGTGGGACAGAGAAAGAGGCAACAAAAAAAAAAGAAAAAATGAAGGAAAATGGATCTAACAGTTTATTCGATGACAGAGTTGAGAGCGAGAAGGGGTGTTTGTTTAAAGTCACTTAAACGGTTTCCTGCTAAAGAAAATCCTTTTAGCGCATTATGTTACTGGAGGGCCCTGCGAATGAGAGCGCGGCCAGCGCTCTGCATTGTTTTGGTACAGTGACTGACGTGGGTGTTTCTTTTGTAACTTGTCGCGATGAAAGACGGGCTAATGCTACACTTGTACTCCCTGCCATCTCCCTCCCAAGTGAAAAAATGTTTTCTAGGTACTGCTTTGGTGGGGCACGCTGAAATTTAATATTTGGTTCTAGCTTTGTGTCCTTTGTTTCTTCTCTCAAACATCTATGTGTTAATTTTAAAATACATTGCAACATCATTCCAACGTTTGATTGATTAAATGCAGTGAACAATGTTTCACCACAAGCCTGTCAGGTTACAGTAGCTGCATAGGACATGGAGACATGTATTTTGCAATTGCGTAAAATCTGTATATAGTGGTACATTCATTATTTGAGTTGCAAACCCAACATAACTAAAAGTACTGCAAGGCTGAATATCCTAAAAATCATTAGAAAATTACAATACACTGCTTCAAATCTAACTCACTGATTCAGCTCCTCATTCTAATATGGTTCAGTGTTTCAAACCACTAATTAAAGTTTTCCTTCATTCAATTCACTCACAATATTAATTTACAATATGATGTAATTAGGCCAGAAAATGACACGTTCACATCAGTATAAAAGTTATGAATGAACCCTATCTGGTAGATAGCCACCTCTGTTAAGGTTGTTACGTGAGTATGATGTACAATACTATTAATTTTGTTTCTGTAGCTGTGCTCCTTTTTGTGTCAGTCCTTGGCAGTATGGCTGAAAAATTGCTCTTGAAATATGAGTGCAACGTGAGTTCAATTTGGCAGATGTACTGCAGCGAAGCAATTTTAGCTTGAAACACGTGCGGTAGGTTTTGTAAAGCAAAGCACCTGTACTTTTGCTAAGCAATGCCAGTTTTGGCACCACTGGTCCAGGTGGCAGTCACTTTCAGGCCTCAACCGTCTCAGGTGTGAAGCCCAGGTGTGTGTGTGTGTATGTGTTTTTTGTGTGTGTGGTGGTGGTGGTTCTGTGTTCTGTCTTGGGTAAGACTGATTCTCTTTCCTGACAGGAAATATGCCCGTTTCAGGAAGTTTCTCCTCTCTTTGCCTCCCTGTAAAATTATAAAGTACCCACGTTTATGCAGTGAATTCTCACTGACCCGAAAACAAGCATGGGAACATATAAAAAAAAAGTCAGAAGTCCTGTCAAATTCCCCATTTGTCACTCGTTAAACATTTTCCATGCTTAGGACTTTTTTGGGTATTGGGTATTGTGGTTTTTTCTGTTCATTAAAGTAAGTTTCCTGGGACTTCTTGCTTATGGTATTAATGTATTGAGATTCCTTTTGTTGTCTTAGCCAAAGCAAATGGGCAAAAGACATTAAAGCAATTAAAAACATACACCTGGCGGGGTACCCATGCTTATCATTGTGTAACAGTACTCCAACCCAATAATTGGTTCCTCATGAGTGTTAAACATTTTAATTGTTCACTTAAGAGTCCTGTTCATGTCCAAGTCAATGCAGTTCACACGACTCTGGCTAACGCATCGCACGGTTTTTGTGAATGAGGAAAGCTGTCTCGTGTCGAATATTAAAACGTGTTTCATGCCCAAACATTTCCCACATTAAATCTCGTCAGCTAAGGCTACTCAAAACGCAGTAACGCTGGCAGCACGGCCTTCTTTGTCATTGGCAAGCATGAGCCAAACCAGCAGGGACTAGTGTGGAGAAGTGCGCGTGTTAAAATTTAGCACGTTTCTGCATTTGGCTAGGTGTGACTTGTACAAAAAAGAGCGTCAGCTTTCCTAAACATTGAAAAGTAGAGCGCTAAAGAATTCGCAGCCATCATAAACCTCAAAAGACATTTCTGTTTTTGATACTTTTCCATTCCGAGACATCAGCTTTATAGAAATATATTGAGGAGGAGGGGAAGACAGCAGGAGGGGGAGGGGGATGGGGGCCGGGGGGCGGTCTGCCCTGTAATGCATGTTTGGAACGAAAAAAGGCCTCATAATTTGCCACGTTTTCCCAATATTCACGTTCCACCTCTTCACGAGTCAGAAGGGACGGCAGCTGGACCCGGCACCCGCCCCAGTCACACACAAACACGTTACAGCATACTTTCCGGCTCACTTTCCCAAGACAAGTGCCTCAGTAAACGCTGCACTCGCCGCACGGCCTTTCGCCCTGTTTTTCTCAGCGCTAGGCAGCTCTCTTTGGAGCTGCCCCCACCCCCACCCACACCCAGCCCGCCCCCTTTAAGGAAGATAATTAATTTATCAAATCCCTTTTTGTTTGTGCTTTCCGTTTGTGCTTTCCTCCTCAGCGTCCTCCCGCATTTCTGCCCCCCACCCCACCCCCTAATTCTCTCACACCAGAGGAGAGAGCGTCTGTGAGAGCGTTCACACTCAAGGCTCTGCGTCTTTCGCTCAGAGCCCCTGGTAATTTTCTTGGCAGGAGCTCAAAGCAAACAGAGCCGTGGCCATCTCAGGAGCGGAGAGCATGACACGCCGCTGGTTCGGACCAGGAAACAGAAAGACGGCGGAATGTTTGGTGGTGTGTATGTGTGTGTTTGGGGTGGGGGGTGAGTGAATGCCTCTTTCTGGTGACCCCAGGCCCATGACGTAATGGGTTCTGACCCAGGTTCTGCTCGACTATTTTTTTTTTTTTTGGTTGCCAGAGCTTCAACCCCCATCCCGCACTCTCCTCCTGGCCAATGCTGTGTCCTTAACTCATTGGAGGTTGACACAACATTGACCTCTAAATGAGTGGAGCTACCATCTAGGCAAGATTGAGTAAAATGCACATAGTTTCTTTGAGGGCGTATGCAGTACTGTCAAAACAGACTAGTGTATTGAAGGCCATATGCCATTCAGTTACAATGAAAAGAGTACATCACTGTGGATATGTTTGCTTTTTCCCAAAAAAGTGTATCATACTTGCAGAAAGTGGTTTGGTAATGCAAAGTGTGCTTGATTGGATTCAGACCCCTCAATCCCAGTGCTTCTAACTCAGTTTTGCCCATCCATGCTTGTCCTTTCTGGGGTCAGTATGCTTTTTCTCCTGACTGCAGTATTCCTTCTGTCAGTTCCAGTTACACCAAGTAGAGATGGTCACATGACAGTTCATGACACCAGAAATGGGTGGAGCTACCATATGCTTCCAGTGCCTGGTTGAGTTTTCCATAACAAGCATTGTGTTATGGAGAGCAAAACGTTTTGATTGGGTAAAGGAAGTGAATGACAACTCACTGTAGCTCCATTCCATTCTATCCTTATCCTTGTTTTTTGAGGAAGGTGAATTGAGAATCAATTCTCATTTGCATTGACCACAACATAGAGGGTATGAAAGTGGCTGCAGAATGTAAAGGTTTGTGTAGGGGAATGGTTTGGGATTTCCATATTGAGAACACCTGATGTCTCGTCTGTTTGATTGATTAGCTGACCGATATCCTGTCCGTCCCCTCTGATCCCTCCCTCCTTCGTGTGCGAGGATCCTCCCGCCTCTACGGCCAGCTGAATTTGGCCCTCCCAGGAAATCGCAGCCTTTTCCCAGCCGCTCTCCCAGCCCTCCCTCCTGCTCATTTCCCAGCCAGCTTTAATTTTTTTTTCCCTCTCCCTGTTTTCTCCCTGTTGCCACAGGAAACCCAGGTGTGGTCGGCTTTTATGGCACCTTCATGCAGACCGTCTACGAGGCCTTTGGCCGGCGTTTTCCGGTGTGGGCAGTAAGCCATGCAGGGCACTGTGATTCCCGGAGCTCTCTGCGTGTGACTGCAGGTAAGCCAACTTCAGCAACTCTCAGGATGGCGCTAATGTTTTTTTTTTTTTTTTTTTATTTACAGCTACAGTAAGCTTGACAAAAAGGAGACTTGGTTGGGTGGGAGTCGGGGAGGTAGTCGGAGGTTGATTGAGGCTTTTAAACTCATAAAAGTTATTAAGAAAGTGCAAGTGATTTTTCGGGGTGAGTTCTCTTAGCACAGCAAGGGCTTGCCTCCCAGCCTGAGGGCATGTGTTGCCAAGCGACCTCTGACCTCACAGAGGGCTGGTGTTCTTCCACTGTGATGTCATCACCCCCATTCCTTCTGCTGGTGACTGGTGATCCACATGATCTGGTTCTGTCTTAGGAGTCAAAGCTCAGGGGCCTGATTCGCACATACCTGTCATCTGATAGGTGACAGTGTAGTACAATGATCAGGGAGTTGTATCAGGCATGTAACTCAAGAATAGCAAATAGGGCACTGCCGTTGTACCCTGGGCAAGGTACTGCACCTTCACCTACGGGGCAGCCTGTAGTCTAGTGGTAAGACCACCATTGCCCTTAACCCCTTGGTTAGCCTAATTAAGCGTCGGCCGCTTTGGATGAAAGCATCAGTTAAATGACTGCGATGTATTGCAGTATGATACTGTATGAATGGATATATAATATAATATGATACTGAAATGAATGAGTATAAAAATGTAAGTTGTGCAACATTCTTTGGGTGTCAGCTAAATGCCATTATCTTTGTCATCATTATCCAGAAGGATTTACAACCAGGGAGAACATTAATTCAACATGAGTTAAAAGCAGCAACTCTCCCAGACCAGAGAGTGCAGGTACTGCATTGCTAAAACGCTAACGTAGTTAACTATGCCTTCCTATAACCCAGACTCAACTCAAGATAAAATCGGTAGTACCATATGAAGCACAGATAAGGCATCCCCACATCTATGGAATAAGGGGGTTTAACCAACGCAGATGGAAGGAAAGGGTTTAAAATTTGTAGTAATGAAATTGATATGTTTTTTTTTTTGGGGGGGTTCCCTATTTTACTGCCACTCCTGTAGGTGATCCTTGGTGAACATGGTGTGGTGATTTTTAATTAAAAGTTTGGCCCTCCTCTGAAACTCTTGATGCGTGTATGCTTTTATTTTCTTCCTTATTTTGCTGACGGTTGTTAGGCGGTGCAGCCCTGCTGTTGACAGTGTCTGTGAGACTCATTCAGCCTCTTTGATTGTGGAGTGGGTGAAAACGCTACTTTGATTCCCCCTCCCCACCCTTGTTGTTGTGCGCTGTGTGTCAGACGCCCCCCCGGCGGGGCGATGACATCACCGCTGTTTCCGTGGTGTCAGTAGATGGCAGCAGCTGATTAAAGAGGCTCTGCAAACTGGCAGACAAACAGCAACGTGCGCAATCTGCTGTCCGTCACGTCTCACCTGCCCGTGCCAAAGCGCAGATCACTCCCTCGTAATCACAGGCATGCGGTAACTGCCATGGCGGTTTGTGTGCTCGCAACAAGAGTTTGTCAGTCCAGGCGGAGTGATAATTTCTATTCAACTACCTGTCCTCCGTATTTTTTGGAGCTGATAGATTTTAATGGAGATCCCATTCCTCTTCCAGTGTTTCCCTCAGCTCTTGTCACTTCATCTATCCATTTATTGACCTAAATTCAACAGTATCCCTTAAAATTGGCTTAAAATATATCATTACACACGTTTATCAGTTCAAGAAACACCAGTTTGTTTCACTGAGAGTCAAAAGAGGCAAAGTTATGTAGAGATGTGGACTAAATTCCATTCCTGTACCTGTCCCTTTTGTGTGCTGTGTGAGGTCATTAGTTTGCAGTCTGCGACCGCAGTTTGACCCAAATGGACACTAGCGCAGTTCCTTTGGATTCGGTATTTACTGCCTTGATTTGGGCACGCACTTCTGCCATAAACACAGTGCCTTTTAGACAGGGGGCTTAACTTCCAGCCTTGAATGCCGACAGGGTTTTGCAGTTTCCTTTCAATCGGCATCCAATTAAGATAAAGTAAGAAAAAAGGGGCTAGATTCCATCAAACACACTTTGTCACTTAAAGGACGTGGAATTCAATCCAAACTCCAGACTTTAAGTGTCTTTAACGAAATGTCATATGCTTTTTAAAAAATAAAAAAACACATTCCAAAGTAAGTTTGCTTGTCTCTTATAAAACATCACATACTCAGAGAAAATGGTGGGGTAAAATAGTGTCTGTTTTGATTGAATAGCATATGCCCCTAAACAGACCAAGTGTGTTTGATTGAATCATGCCCAAGGTGTGTGGACTCTAGCTCTACTCTAGCCAATCAGTAACGTGAATTGAGAGCATAAGTGGTGGAAAACTCGGAAGACCAGCAGATGCTGTGGACCCCCCTAGGATTTGAGATTCTTCCTTTCAGGAGACTTTTCGTAACCTGTGTGTGCTGTTGGCTCACACCACATTCACCACGTGGAGGCTGTGCTGGGGTCTGATGAGTATGGCAAACGGGGCGGGAGGGAGCTAGGAGAGCTAGGCGCCTGAAGCTCGCCAAATGGGGGTTGGGGGGGGGAAAGGGAAAGCCCAGCCAGAAGCCTTCTCCCTGTCCTTGGAAGGAACATCAGCGTGTAAAAGTACAGTATATTCATCCATAAAGCGCGGAAGACGTTTTTATTGTGCTCGGTACGTGGGAAAGACATTGCCGAGGCCTCACCTGAAACGAGCGCAATTGCCTGCAGATGTCCGAGATCTCTAAAACATCTCCTCCCCGGGATAATTTGATGGATATGATAGGCCTGCTCTCCCCGCCAGGTGGATGCTGTCCACAACGGGGCCCGTCTACGCAGGCGAGAGGCATTGAGACGAGGCTTACGGACAGAAGGGTGCATGTTGGCGAAATGGGGCCTTCCATCTGTACAACTTTATGACCAGGTTTAAGGAAAGGCATAAAGACACAGCTCAGCCGTTATTTATGTAAACATTACATCTCAAACAGCCACATTACTGAGCAGGCGAGTGTTTAAAAAGTCAGATAAGAGTTTAACGTGGAGCCCAAAAAAAAAAGAAAAACTCTCTCTGCTGCGTACAGCAACGATTCTGCACCCATCACCCACGTAACGAGCAAACGCGTTTTCTGTGACCCACCCTTTATTAAAAAAACAGCCTGCTGTATGGAATGTAGATACAATATAGAATAAAAATGTGTCTAACATATGTCAAAACAGCTGCGTTGGTCGTGATCATAATGGAGCAATGTTTAATTTTAGTATGAGTTTGTGTGAACATTGATAGGAATTGTGGAATATACTGCAGAGGATGTGTATTTTTTATTGGTATCTCTGTAACCTTTCTCAACACTAATGAGAGGGTCCTGACCCATTGGTCGTGAACCGCTGGCATGCAAAACAAAGGATCTTTATGAGCGTTGTACTCAGAGTGGTGTCAGGGTCCCAAATGCTCGTGATCACATAGTCATTGGTGCAAATTTAAGCACTGAGCTGTTCCTATTTTATTTTTTTGATTATGACCATAAGACACATCCTCACAGATTGCAGCTGTCATAAATTATTCATAGACACGCAAGCAGTTTCCGGAGATGATCCATATGTTTGTGAGATCTGTGACATCAACGTTGTGCCAGCGAATAGGTTTTTTTCATGTCATTTATTTATTTTAATTTTTTTTTTTTTGAGAGGGGCCTTGTTCTGCCTTCACAGATCACAGAACGATGATTAAAAAGCTAAAGCCCCCTATCTGGATCGGCTCAAGTGCGTGGTGGACGACGACTGGCGAAAGCCTCTGCCAGCGATACACAGATGAAAGACGAGACGAGTAATTAAAAACTTAATTTGTCCTTCGAATTCAGGATCTGAGCGACACACTCAATTAGCATCACCACCGGGCCCCTTGGGTCTTGTGGAAAGCTGGGCTGTAGGCTGTATCAAAGTGATAGGAACAGTTGTTCTGTTTCTCTTTGTTCGATGGATGCCCTCAGGCAAGGAAAATTTGCGTCGCTGCCTATGTTTTTTAATCATCTCTAAAACTCTAATCATAATTTTTAAGAATTATTTCATAATTCACAATTGATACAAAACTGCTGGAATTTCACAACTCACATTTAGCTACATCCCCCCCACTATAACCGTTTTTCGTAAAACTGGATGTACAAAACAGTTTATGGAGGTCCGATGGCATACTTAAAATTTGTTTATGGTTTGCAAGGTAAAGGTGGTTTGCAAAGCTGACCATTGCAGAAATTAGCACCAGAGCTATCATACACTTTGGCAAAAAGCAGTTATGAAAGATGTTTTATTATATAACACAGATAGGCATTCTTTAGCCCCTCACCGTGGAGCAATAATGGGCCTTTACTTTAAGAAGCCTGGTCACACATAGGATGGGGTTTAGGACCATATCAAGCAGCCAATCAGATGGGGGCCCTCAGTCTGCGTGCGGCATGGTATACCCCCCCCCAAACCCCCGTCACCTGAGGAGGAAAAGGAAACACCTCAGATGTTTCTTTTTTCCCCCCTCCTCCTCCCTTTTGTGGCTTTCACTTCTGGTCTCCATCTACTCCTTTCCGAGCTGGCTCTGAATGGTCACATTGATTTACACCTGGTCAAAGAGTACTCAGTTCAGTGACGGTCACCCGCATTGTACCATAGCACCTTCGAACGACCTGAAAGATGTCAACGAAAGGCCACCTCACAGACACAAAGACAGAGAAACCTATACACCATTGATGTGGCCCCTCTCTCATTTTTTTTTTGTCCACCAGTTCCAGAAAATTAAATAGTGGTAGTGATTAACAGCTAATATGGAACTTATGAGGAAAGATGAGGAAAGAAAAAAAAAATGGTTCTTCAGTTTTTTTGGAAAAATAAACAAAAGAAAAAAAATGAAAAGAAAAAGTGAAGCGTTTAAAGTTTATATTTCAAAAAAAAAATCTTCCATATAACTGTTCCTGTGGTGAGCAATTTGCGCTTGATGTTTTTGATTACAGTAAAAATATCTGTTAATGCAAACACGAGGAATATTTCGGCCCTTGCCAATGTCAATAACCCTTTTCGGGTCAGGCTTCCCTGGTGGGTAGAAATTTCATTCATTTTGTCAGAAAGAGTTTGCAGGGCTACCACTCCAAAGCCATTTTTCCTCTTTGATATGGCTAAATTGCCCTATTAATGTCCAGACTACTAAAGCATTCATTCAAAAAAATGTCATTTTCCTTTTCGCCAGACTCGCCAAGGTCTAATAACACAGCGAATGGATATTAATGAGAAGTTTTGTTGCTGTGTCTCTGATTCCAATTACTTTCGCCGCTTGGGTCAGGACCATACTCGTTACTGCTGATCGGAGCCGTGGATATTGGTAGATCATATGAACATATCTTTTGAAAATAAACATTGAAGACAAATGGCAAGGAAAGCTTTCAAAAAACGGTCAATATAATGACTTTTAATGTTAAAATTCACCTTTCCTGTTTACGTCAATTTGTTGAGTTTTGGTCCAGTGCCCAGTTTTTCCACATAGCACACAGATACGTGATCTGGGACGCCCCCACCCCCACCCCGGCCCAGACCCCTCCCTGATAGATCTCACTTTGTGTGACGTCTTAAAGTGCCACTACCGTCGTTGCTTGGATTTTGAACCTGACAGCCCTGAGTGCATGAGCAGGTTTCCGCAGGGAGAGAGCTCGCTGGAGGTCCGCGGGCCGACTCCTCGTCCCCGAGCACAGATTGGAAACACCGCTCGACACCATGTGAACATGACACACAAACAGAGCTGTTGTTTAGATGATTCATGGCGGGAGACTGTCAACACGCGCCTCGCGTCCGAGCCAAAAATCATCTCCCGCTCCGACGATGTCGGCCTGCTTGCCGAAGAGCTGCGCTGCTCCTTCAGCGGGGGGGGTTGTGTATTTCTGATGCAAACTAATAATAAAATAAAATAAAACATTATATGGAAAAAAACAGGAAGGGCAAAATTTAGAGTAAAAAAAGAAGGGAAACGGTAAACTGTGAGATGAGTGTAGGATGCACTGCACATTTGTAAAAGATGTCGTTTAGGTCTATCCTCCAGAGCCCAGGTCTCTCTGCCAGAAACGGCCCTTATTTAGGCTGGGGATCTGTCTTTGCCATATGTTGTGCTTTATTGGCCCATTAATCACAATTTGCACTCGATTTGTTTTTCTCTTGTATGCATATATGTCCGGATAACCCCGTTAAATGATACTTGTGCAGAACATCTTGGGCCAAACACTGGTTGTAGTGTAAAACAACAAGCCCTTTAACCAAATATTGTTCAATACCAATTAAATTTCTTTCTGGAAGTGATTAGAACTTTTTTTTTCCCCTATTTTTTTTTTTTGGAAGTTGAAAACGTGCTTGTATTTCACAAGTCCAGTCTGTTGTGAAACCTGGGTACCAGAACTTTGGGTTGGCGATGGAGTGAGAACATTACCGTCACCCACGTGTTAATCTTATTGAGTCACATACAGAGATAAGTGCACTGTGTAAATGTGGTCCCTCCAACAAATCGTAAGTTGCAATTTGCTGTACCATGTAGCGGCTGGCTTCCTGGGTTTTCATAATGTTAATTATCTGTCATTGTATATTTGTTTCATCAGTATTTAGGAAAATCTCCTCAGAAATTGGTCTCAACACATCCAAGGTCAAAATGTCCAGTGAAATAAAAAAAACACTCACTCAGCTGCAGTCCATCCCCAAAACATTCAGATAAAAATCCAAATGTTTAAAATCCATTATGTTTGTTATGGAAATATATTATTGATACTACAGAGACATAAATATGGTCTAGTGCAAGTGTAGGGAATCTACCTCCTGGAGAGCTAATGGGTATGTTTTTGTTCCAACGCAGGGCTAACAAACTTGATTCAGATAATGTCACTAATGAGCTGTTTATTAGTTTGAGTCTTATGTGCAGCAGTGGGTGGGTAAAATAACCTGCACCCCATCGCTCTGTAGGTACAGGTTCCTCACACCTGGTACAGTGCAGCATGGCAGTGGGTGAGAGTTGATTGGTTTTTGCAAACCTGTGACTCCACTGGTCAGAACCAGCGGTAACAGGAAGGCGCTGCCGTAACCACGGCCGAGAACAACGAGGTAACATGAGACGAATCAGACTGACGAACGAGCGGTTGGACTCAGGTCATACCTGAGACGTACAATTCCACACACATCTCCTTTTCATTCATAAATCTCCCTTTCCCCATATTTCAGAGAGTTATGCTCTTTTTTATTGCCGTGATGTATGCGTATAAAAGAACCCTGACCTCTAAGGTCACACATGTACATAAACACCCTCAAATTTTTGGGGGATTCTGAAATCGCTTTTGGGAAAAGTAAAAAAAAACCAAGGAGCACAGAAGCCGCCGTGTGGCTCCTGTGTTTTGATGAACTGGGTTTCCGATTGAAAAAGAGTGTGCAAGTGAAGTGAATTATGACCACGCTCTGTAAAGTGTGTAATTAGTTCTTTACATATCCTGCCTGTAATTTTTGCAACATGTATAATGTGCTACTTGTTATGGGCCTCTCCTATGATCCACATATGGCAAATGTAAATTTTTTTGAAGACCCCCACCCCACCCCACCCCCCCTTCCTTGTTCTCTCTACAAGGCGATGCTGCAGGGAAGTCTCTCTGTGCAGTATGCCACAGTGTCTACTCGTCCGTAACACCAACTTCCCCTCTGTCACCTCAAGTGCTGGAATGAGACGATAATCCGCACGCGGAACAATGCACAGACTAAACCGACTGAAAGCCACCAGAGTGATCAGGATGAGACGCTGAGAGTCAGACAGACTGCTTGTGAAGTATGAAATGTGGAATGTTTGCACATGGAGAAAGATGCGTGGGTTTTTAAAACGCGGATGGCTGGCCTGTAATGTATCCTGTATAAAGGGCGATTATTATTTCAAGGGTGAATTCAAGTAAGGGAGAGTAAATATTCTTTGCATAGAGATGGTGTGAAACTTGTTCATATAAAAAATACATATGTAAACATCCAAATATACACAACCTTTCAAAAGTTTGAATCAAAACATTGAGCCATATTTAATTTTTAATATGCATTTTTTTCCAAAATCTGAAAGATTAATTGTTATATGGGGCGGTTTGAAACAGGGTTTTTTCTTTGCGCAGGTGATGCGTCTTGCTGATCAAAGCCCTGCCACGGAGCAGCCAGAAGTCGTTCTCAGGATGTTTGTTTAGTGTTAAGCGTGTTAGGCGCTGGGCTTCAGGGCCCTAGGGCCCCCAGCTGACCTCAGAGCCAGGGAAAATGGGGGGGGGGAAGTGGGCCAGAGCCGGGCTGGCGCTGGGGAGACCGGGGGCTCGGCAGGAGCACAGCAACGGCAGCCAGGTAGCGCCTTCACTGGGGATTGATTGGGTGGTCCTAACAGGGGTCGTTATTAGGCTGGGTAAACGCTGGAGCTAATGGTGCCGGACCCACTGAACCAACACTGCCCTCTCTGTGAAGTTAAGTAAACACGGGGGCATGTCGGGTTTGGAGGCCTGAAGCTAGCCTGGGGGAAGCCCCCTGAAAGAACCGCACTGAAAGACCGTTTGGGTTTTCTCAGGCAGTGAAAAATGTGATGTGCTTTAAAAGATCATAGAAAATAACCCCGATGCCAAGTTAGAAATAAGAAGAGGAAGCCTTAAGTTCAAAAAGAAAGCTTACTTGTGTCGAGAGAGACAACTCTTTTTCGTTTTTGCTGTGCTATTTAAATACATTTTTACCCATTGTTGTTACGGTCGATATCAGTTTGACTCTTGTTAATGCACGATAGATATATTTTGGAAAAGTTGCATTTTTATTGTGCTTGTTAGTGTAGTTTGGTATCGTAGAGCGTATTAACTCCAGTGGCTGATTAAATCTAATGGCTACGTGAGACTCTTAATTAAGCATTTCCCAGACGGCTGTGTGAGGGTGTGTTGCTAACTCTTGGGGGGGGGCGGGGGTCAAACCGAAATCCCAGAGTCCCATCAGAAAAGGGGTCTCATGTAAAAAGTGAAGTCACTCTTTCTTGGAAACCGAAGTCACTCCTTCTTGGGAACTGGGATTCCTGTAAAAGTACTGGTTTAGGAAGTAGTGAAGTAAGTTTAGTGTCAGGAAGAGGCGGGGGCAGAGAAGGTAATTTCCGTGGAAAAGTGTGTGTGTGTGTGTGTGTGTGTGTGTGTGTGTGTGTGTGTCTGTGTGTAAGTTTGTATTCATGTATGTATTTGTTTAGTTGTGTATGCATATGTGTTCTTTTGTGCGTTTGATTGTGTGTGTGTGCATGAGGGAGGCCTTGACCTCATCCATGTGTGTGTGTGTGTGTGTGTGTAAGTTTGTATGCATGTATGTATTTGTGTATGCATATGTGTTCTTTTGTGTGTTTGATTATGTGTGTGTGCATGAGAGAGGCCTTGACCTCATCCATGTGTGTGCGTGTGTGTGTGCATGTGTGTGCGCGCGCCTGTGTGTGTGTGTGTGTGTGTGTGTGTGTGTAAGTTTGTATGCATGTATGTATGTGTGTATGCATATGTGTTCTTTTGTGTGTTTGATTATGTGTTTGTGCATTGATCTCATCCATGTGTGTGCTTGTGTGTGTGTTCATGTCTATGCTTGATTATATATGAGTGACTGCATGCATGTATGTGTATATATTTGTGCCCTAGTGTGTGTGCTTTCGTGTATGTAGATATGTTTGTCTCTATGTGTGTGTGTGTGTGTGTGTGTGTGCACATCCCCTTTGACTAAGACCTTACTGAAAGCACACTTTAGTGAGGGAGGGGTGTTGTTGCTAGCAGAGGGAGCGGGGGTGGCGGTTGGAAGGTCGGGGCTGGTGTAACACTGCGGCATTATTTCGCGCAGCGTCTCAAATCCGTCACGTTTAATGATGTGGACAGACGGTGCCAAACGAGACCGCGGGCTCTCTGCGGCCTCTCCCCTCCGATGGCCGCCGTGGAGCCCTTCCAGGCCGCTGAGGCTTCTGAGGCTCGCGGTGCGGAGACTGCAGTGCGGCGGGATCGAGCTCAGGGGCCTGTTAGCGGCTACGCCGTCCTCCTGCCTCATTCTCCGCGCCTGATGTAAGTGTTTCAGCCACCACAGAACATACGATATGAACATTCACAAACACATACACATACACACTTGGCGCACACAAGTCCCTGGTTTTTTTTTTTTTTTATTCCTTATGTGTGCGTGTGTATGTGTATGTGTTTGTGTGTCCGTGTCTGTGTGTGTGTGTGTGCGTGCATGCGTAAAGTGAGAGATAGGATTTCTGTACAAAAATACTTTAAGTTCTGTTATCAGACTTAAAATATTAGCATCTCCTCTGGATTCCTATTTCATTACTTTCATTTCATTCAGTACACAACAGTCTTCCTACAGTACCACAGGTCATTATCTTGTAATTTATAAAAGAGATAAGATATTTTTTTTGTTTCTCCTTCATCATAAGCGATGATGGAAGTAATATGAAAAATAATAATAATGATTTATAGTTCTTTGCTTTTAGCATTTCTTCTGTACGGTTGGGAGTGACTCACTCTATCTGCTGTATATGTGCTCTGCTAATTGACTGGTTGGCTAAATCTCTCATGGGTAAGCTGAGTGTCAGTGCATGGCCACAGTGTGTCAGGGCCTCATTTTTAACACCTTGTCTCACAAAAGGCACCTCCTACATCCCAATGTCCCAATCAATGTGTCAGATTAAAGGTCTGGCATAGAGTTGAGGGTGCCCCCTACTGGTCACTTGCACCACTTTCACCTGAGATCAGTTTTTTATTTACTTGTAAAATAAAGGTCAGACTGCACTAAGTGGTCTTGGCCCTGCCTAGACTTCCTGCATTTTTGCCATATAAGTCCACAGTGGTGGTGCATCGTGGGATACCATCACAACTGTGGTGGGAATCCTCTTCTGCTCTCTTTTCTTGTCATATTTTCCAAAGCTGAATCCTCCATGGCCTCTCCCTGTGTTCTGGCAGGTTCTAAAGGGATTGGGGGAGGGGAGTGGGGACGGGGATGGGGGTGTGGTTTGGTGTTCAGGATGCAGGTTACGGGAACGGGGGGGGAAGCATCCGCAGCTGAAAACACCCATCCCCCCACCCCCCCACCTCCGTAATTAAGTCCAGCTGGGTGCCGACAGACACAGAGCCCTTTAAGGATGTAATCTGGAGAGAGAAAGAAGAGAAGGTCAGGAGAAGAGGCAGTGAACGTTCCGTTATCTCTCCTACCCCCACCCCCATCAGTGCCCCCCCCCCTTTCCACCTCCACCTTTGTCCCCAGCTGTACTGCATTTAAGTGAATGGATTATGTGTGGGATGTGAAAGACTTGAGTTCGAACACCTAGCCCCCCTGCACCCCACCCACCTTAACTTTTTACCTCACCCCCACCGAGAGCTGCCCTTCTTGAGAACTGATCTCTCTCTCTCTCTCTCTCTCTCTCTCTCTCTCTCTCTCTCTCTCTCTCAGACTGTCTTGAACACAGCCCTGTCTCTCTCTCAGTTCCACATGCTGTTCTGCCCGCTGTAGGCCCAGTTATGGCCACATGGCTCATGGTCTGTGGCCCAGCAGGCAGCAGTACAGCAAAAGAGACTGTGGTTAGGGCACTGATGCTACAGAAAAATCTGGGTGCTAACAGAGAGCAATCATTTTGGGCTTGCCCTTGACTCGACTGAGCCCCCCTTGCTCTGGACGTCACTCATTGGTATCTACGTATCTTTTGGCTGTAAAGAAACACAGTTCATGTATTTGCCTATTTGACCTATTTGTTATTTTCCTTTTGCTTTTAGAACAGCTGAACAGAAGTTTTTGAGCTGTTTATAGTGGGCCTTCTTCAAGAAATTCCCTCTTCAGTTTTCAGTTGTTTGAGAGATGGAGGAGCTAGAAACCTACTTCCCATAGAACTTCCTGTGAAGGCTCTCAATGATGTTTAGATCAGGTAAACTGGGGGGGGGGGGCATGGAAGGTCTTTGATTGCATCCCTGTGGTCATGAAGCCGCTCTAGAATCCGTTTAGCACGGGGGTGTCATCATCCTGCAATACTGTAAGGTCTTTAGGAAGCGACATTCGCAGCGTAGGATGCACATGGTCACCTGAAATGACTTGACCATAACTCCGCCATGTGGACTAGTAATCGGACTCACTGACTCCCACGGGATAGCTCCCATACCGTAACATATCGCCATCATGTTGGGAGCAGGCGATGTGGGTTGGCGGCTTCCTTTGGCTTTCTCTATACTTAAACCTGTCCAGATGTAGACAGAAGAGAGTAAAAGATGACTCATCAGACCATGTTACATTCTTCCCATGCTCAGAGGTCCAGATTGAGTGCTCATTAAACCGGCTTATGCATTGTTGCACGTTTGCCTTGGTTGCAAGGGATTTCCAAACGTCAGCCCTACTGTAAGTTACGTTTTTGTGACGCTCACGGCATACGGTTTGTTTTTAGAGAGATGTCGGTGTAGTTTTGTGGTGATTTTCGATCCCATTGCTTTGTGGTTTTTAGCCAGTATCTTATCAACTGCACGTCCATTCCTGTGATCGCACCTGTGACCACTGTTCTTCTGTCCTGATTCATCTTCAACTTGTTTGGCATTTGCCATCATGAATTATGGTACTGTTACTTATGACAAGAAATAACTGATTTCTGTAGCTGTGGCAGCTGTGGTTTAGAAACCCACGACCAGACACTTTTCAGCATCCATATAATCTTGTATTTTGTTTTAGACATGCTTTAGTACTTGCGTATTGAAGTGTCGAATTTATATTATAACCATGTAATTATTAGCAGTAAATCGCATTGACATCAAAATGAAACACAAGTGTGGAGTTCATTTTATATTGCCATTTCGGTTCACTTCAAAACAAACGTCCTTCCTCATTTGGAATTTCCATTATTTTGTATGTGCAGGTCTTGAGATTAATGTGAATCTGTGTCAAGTCACATGTCTCAGTTGTAGAATGGTCATCCTTTTTGGGGGGTCAGTAAAATATCTTGTCTTCGAGTCCATCCACCTGTCTGTCTGTCTGTCTGTCTCTCTGATGATCTGTTGATAGTTGACCTGTCTGTTCTTTCAGTCTTGAGTTTAGTAAGCTTACTTCAGTGGGGGCCTCAAATAAAATACTTAAATCTCACCCCCCCCCCCTGCTTACTGCAATAGTTTATGAGGCTGTTGCCCTCTCTCCCTTCCTGACCTGCTGACTCAGTAACCAGCTTATACTGTTACCCCCCCATGGGCAGTCTGGTGGCCATTTTACCTTCTCCTTGCCCTGACCTGTAAATGGGCAGTGGGACATGGGGGAAGGGGCCACATTGTCGTGCCTCTTGGCCGCCTGCTCCAGCATCACGCCGTTGTTGTTTTTACCCCATCTAAATGACATGGTTACAGCAGCAGTGAAGGTCGCCTCCCCTGGAAATTCATTATTTATTTCAGGCCCGCTCAAAAGCCGAAAGGGGATCATGGAAAAAGGTTACATCACCGAAAATCTCCTGACTGGAGGGGTGGATTTGCAGGTTTTCCTCCTTGCGCGGAGTATGTTAAAATGTAGTGTGTAAGTCAACTTTCATGGAGTCCTCTGGGACTCTGGAAGGAAAAAAAAAATGAGGAGTAACTACTATACATGTCATATACAGTAAGTGAGACTTATACACTGGATTTCATGGCACTTCATTTGAAATCTGCTTAATGTGGGGAATTCTAAGTAACCTTGGAAAACGGGAGTCAGCTAAGTAAACAAATAATGTCTTGTGATGCAATCATAGCAGTCAGAGTTTTTTTTCTTAGAAGTTGTGCCTCAGACCTTTAAGCAAAGGGGTTCTCTTTTACCCATTACTGTGTGTCATATAATACCTCAAAGTGAGTTTGAGTGGTGATAATGTATGTAATAATGTACATAATATATTTAATCAAATGCCCTTTTTTTAAAGATCATCTGCAATTCAATCCAAACAGACTTTCGTCTTAAGGGCATAACTAAATCAATCAAAATGGATCTAGTACTTTTAAAGGAATTTTATTTTTTGTAAGGAAAAGGACACATTCCACAGGGGATGGTTCACTTATCCACAACAAAATATAAAATACTCAGAGAAGATGATGCTGTAATGTAAAGTCTGTTTTGATGGAATGTCCCCTTAGAGAAACCAAGTGTAGTTGACTGAATTGAGCCCAATGTCTACTGGCGCGCCATCCACCAAATAAAAAATTAGCAGATATAGCTCTCTCGAAAACAAGGGAGTGACTCGTTCGCATCACAAAAGTGTGACAAAATATGCTAAATTATTCAGCACTTTGAACCGAAATCCTCAGAGCGTTGAGAATTCTAAGGAACCCTGGATTAGAATGTCAGCTGAATAAATAAATAAGGCTTTGTGATGCAATAATTACTGGACGGAGTTCTCACCAGCATCACACTGGCCCCCGGGGTGTGTTACTCTGTCAGCGTCAGTCGTAAACACACTTGAATCCTCCTGCAGCTGGAGCTGAACTGATCAGTTCAGTCATTGTGTTGTGTCACTTTTCCTAGTTGCTGAAACTGCTGAACTCTTTAATAGAAGAAGTGTACAGTAACACTTTGGGGGTGGACGGTGTTTAAAGACGTCTCTTGTGGGTAAGGTTTTCACACCTTAAGAAAGGACACACCCGCCGCACACACGCACACATATGCACACACACACGCACACACACACACACACACACTTCCAGCTTTCCAGGGCTCAGACTCGGTCAGTTGCACTCTTGGCTTTAACGGTTGGATGTTTCATCGTCTAGTTTCAAAGATTGTTAGTAGAAGACAGTGGGAAAATTCGCTGCGCAAGGGCCATTTAACAAGCGTTAGCCTTCCTACTGACCTGGAGCAATGCAAACACAGTGGAGAGGACTTGGTTCCCAAAAAAAAAAAAAAAAAAGGAAGGAAAATACATTCTCCCCTCTGTCATAAGTAATAAATAAGAGTCTGTTCTTATTTGGAATAAATTTGAGTTGCGTAGTTTTTCGATATGGACCGTGAGACTTCAGGGTACAGCATGTTGTTGAATTATATGCAGAGTAATGGATAGCCTTGTTGTTTCACAATTTATAATTATAATGGTGTTTTTTCAGGACCCTATATTTCACATTACATCTCTCTATTTTCCTTGGATGTGCACTCTGGCAGACTGCACTTGTCACTATTTCAGCATTCCTTCATCGTTTTCGTTGAATGGTATCAATAGGTGGCTCACATTTCCATTGGTGTTGCTCCAGATTACCCCTGTTACTAGCGATTGCGGCGGGAGTCGCACCAGTGAAAGAACGCAAGCTGCCCCGTTAAGGTGGTAACTTTCAAACATCAGGGTCTGACATCAAACTCAGAGTTTTAATTCAACACAACTCCTGAAGATAGAGAAAAAACAGACGAAAAAAAGAATATAGCATGGTAAGTGGGAATTTGTGACTGTTTCAAAGTCATTAAAAAAAAGAGAAACAGTACCATGGTCATGTTGAACCCCCAAATCCCCACCACCCCCCAAAACCTGGACTGTTTGCCTTTATTGCCATCTGATAAATGGCATCTAATACCCATGCAGAAGTGTTTTTACATCTCTGGCCTGAAATACCGCATGACTTTCTGTCTTGGCAAGGCTCCTAGTTTTGGTAATTTGAGTCCATGTACTCAAAGAAAGAAGCTAATTAACCATGTTTAAAAGAATCTTAAGAACTATCCCCCGGAGTACAGAAAGGTTTAGCGTTGGGTCAGGGATCATAAATCTCTGGAACTGGGTTTCGGAAGTATGCCCTGCTGTTTCCGAGGCTTCGTCTGCCTGCTCTGTATTTCACAGCACAGTCATTATTCCCTCTGATAGCATTGAAACACAGCTCTCCGCACGATCCACAGGCCCCGGAACCACGCGACGAGAACCGCTGTCACGAGCTCATGTTCGAACCGCCGAAGGATGGAGGAGAACAGTAAATAAAGAAAGGGAAGATAAAATGATGGAATAAAAACGGATCCCTGTCTGTTCTTTGTCTCTTTGCGATTTGTCCCAGATGAAGGAAGGGGAAAGGCTTGTATTTGTTATTTTTTGTTTTTCTCTCTTTCATTTTTTTCTACCACAGCTGTGCTGAATAATCAGACCCTACTGTACCTGCAGAGGGGCAGCTTTTAACCCACCACTTTTTCTTGTGCTCACAGCGGCCTTAGGTGTAGGAATTGCTGCAGTCATTAGACACAGCGACAGGTTTTTGAAGTTACAGTTGGAATTCTTGTACCAGTATGCTATCATTCTCAAGTTTTTGTTTGCATCTCTTAATGGGGGAGGTTTGTTTTGCATTAATGATCTCCACAATAGTTTTACTAAAACGCCCTGTGATTTTTGTCTGAATATTTCAGCACATTGTTTATTCTAATTACAGTATTAATACACCAAATGTACTTTTTTTGGAATTTGGAATTTTGGAGGCGTTCTGGAATGCGGTATCCACAAAGGAAGGGGAACGCTGTATCGCGTGTCCTTTGATATAATCACAGTTTTCAATTTGCACTGTGCTGCAGGCCACATGAGAATGTAACTGTACAGTACTGTGTTTCTGTGTGTCCTGGAATTAAAAAGAAAAAAATGAAAAATGGTAGAGTGCAGGTTTAAAGGTTGTAGATTTTTGTGTGTGTGTGCTTGTCATTTGCACACAAAGAACCTAACAGGTGTTTTTTTTTCAGGCATTACAGTTTGAGTTAAACCTAGAAAAAATCAGTGCAGATTGTAATGCAATTATCAGGAACTTAGTTTAAACAAGACCACGCTAGTCCTTAAGTGGAAGTGGAGGCCTGGAGGGTGTCAGTAATGAACCAATTGAAGTGATTAGGCGTTTGATTGGCTGTCCCACCCGTATCCTGAGCCCTTTGAGGATTATAGACAGGGGTCGATTTTAGCAGGAATCGGGGGGGAATGGCGACCGCCTTGCTACTGATGCACTCACTCAGTATACTCACCCATCAGTGTAAGCGTGGAAGACAATTTCTTTTCATGATCCCACTTGTTAACTTTGAACAAGTCAAATCCCCCATTGCAGACCTAAATAATGACATTTACTTTGGATCTGGAAGTTTAAATCCGTGCAGCCCATTTAAAACAGTAATACTCTGACTGCGCTCCAAAAGCAATAGTATTTATGTTTATTTAATTTTATGGCATTCGAGAGAATGAACATTTATATTGCGTAACTTCTATCTATGTAATTTGTATTGTTGAGATGACTGGCTATGAGTAATTAATATGCACTTCTTTTAAGGTCTTTGATTAACTCCACAGTTCTCTACATACATGGATTATGCAAAGTTTTGGTTGGAGCAAGGTTGTGCCACTGGAAGACCTCATAGGCTTTCATTCAGTTGGATAGCAGCTACATACTGTCCAGTGAATTATTCAGGGGATTTCCCTGAAATGGCTGAACATATATTGAAATGTTACTGTGATTTTCTTGCTTGTGATTCTTTCTCTGCTCTTGGTAAGTTAAATGAAAGGACTGAATTACGTTGGAGTATCCCCTTGGGGGTTTGTCACACATCTTGGGCCTTCGAAAATCATCGGTCCAGAGTTTTGCAGGTTTATTTCGTTCAACCAGTCACGTCTAATGTAGTGACATGAAGCGGAGCAAAGGTCACTTCACAGAGGTCAAAGGTCAAACATGCAAGTATTTGCAGTTCATTAAATCCAAGGAAGCTTCAGAGTGCCTAAAAATGATTTTATTTTATTTTAAATCATGTGGGGAAAAGGAACATCAGATAAATACACCAACAGGAGCACAACATGCTCATTCTGCTGTCTGAGATGTTGCTTAAGTGTGTTTGTTATACAACAGGCTAAATGAGACAATATCAGTGACCCTCCAGGTGCTAATTGCCCCCAAATTACCCCCTTATTCCCATAATAGCTTCTTTGCCCTAATATAGTTTGGCTGCAAGGGAGGCTGACACAGGGTGTTAGGCTTTACTTATGCCCCAGGCCTAGCAAATTATCAAGCAAGAGAATGCCACATTCCTACCCATTTTGGGTAGAATCACAAAGTGCAGCTTCCTTTTTACTTGAGCTGACAGCTCATTCGTAAAGCTGGTCGAATTGCGAGGCGTAGTTGCGTGCATCACAATAATTAAAGATGATAAAAAAAACAACTAAAACGCTCAGCTTGGCACTGGCATGCATAGAAAGTTCTTGTTTTGGAATGTCAATGGAAACCCACTGGGGGGTTCTGGAATGTTCATGCTCAGGTTCCTGGTTGTAGTTCCTGGGCCAGATTTCCTGAGCTGCAAATAAATAAAAACTTACCAAGCCAAAAAGTCTTGAAAATAGACAATAGATTTAATTTTTTTTCTCGATTCAAGCTCAATTATCTGCCAATGGATTGAGACAATTGTACCTCAAAACAAGGCATATTTTTCTCAAAGCTAGCTGAATATTCTCATAAATGCAATGCTAGGCGAGTCAATTTATCTCAAAACAAAAAAATATATTGTCTATTCTCTATTTATTGTCTATTTTCAAGGTTTTTGTGCTGTCATTTTTTTTTTTGTGCGGTGGGATTGTTTGAGAAACAGACAGCGGCTAGCACAAACGCTGAGGCCGACCGTGTCGTGACAGCAGCCCTAGCCTAGCCTGGGTCTCATAACCCTGCATCTGTAACCAACTCCATGTTCCTATTACCGTAATATGAATTTAGAGCTCCCCTTCCCACTCAGTCATACAGAACCTGTTTGCGGCCTCTGGTCTGAGCAGGGGTAGCGCGGAGAGTGTAAGCGTTTCATATCCGCACGGACGGAATTTATCGCCGCCATCTTGCGGAGACTCGGTTCCCTGCTGTTGAATTTCATTTCCACAGGTATTTTAATACAACGAAAAAAGCGATTTACAGCGCTGAACTCATCATCCAGTCTCTCCTTTTTCTGACTGAGCAGGCAGGTTGGAAAATGTTAATTGCATCCCTTTGTGGCATTGTTCAAGGACTGCCTATACCAGGGACTGTTTCAATAACCTGTAATTTAAACCTTTTTTCCCCCCTCAGAAAAATAAATAAATAAAGAAATGAGATCAAGATGTTTCAATAAGCCATACATGTGGACTGCCTCTTAGCTCCAAGTGCCCTTAAAAGGTTTTTTTTTTTTCCCCCCTTTCGTGGATGAAAAATTTGGCTTGCCCTTTTCAAATGCCAGTCCACGCACCTGAGCAGAAACGAAAGACCACGTGACGTGACCGTTTTCATTATTGTTCGTCCACCGGGTCGGAATTTGTTTTGCACCCTGCTGTAGATGCCCTCAGCCTCAGCCAAAATCACTTTACTTCCCTTACAGATGAGTCGTAGTGGTTAGTTCCATTTATATGCTCCGGAGTACTCCACTGATGACGGGGAGCACGCTGGACAGGAGGTCAAAACAGCAGCCAAATAGTGTACATTGTTTGGAGATTGTTCAGAATACTCCGTGGTTTTAAAAATATTACATTTAAGTCACGTGGCAAACACTCTTGTCCAGACGTCAACATTTTTATGAATTATCCATTCACACAGCTGGACGTGCATTGAAGTACTGTTTTAGTACCTTGCTCACTGGTACAACAGCAGTGCCCTCTCTGCTAATGAAACTGTGTGCTATTGAAAATGGCAATTTTTGAACCCTCGCAATCTGTATGATGAATCCAAAGCTGCTTAACGAACATACTGTGTGTACAAAAAACGCTTTCATTACAGCTGCTCGGCACTCGTGAATTACACGTTTTTACTTACTATATTATTTCATAATGGACTCTACCATATGCACATGCATCCATGTCAGGCCCTGGATTGTTAGTTGGGTAGTTGGAAAAGTGAGGGCCCCTCATTTTCTCAGTAAGTGTATGAGCAGAATAGCTATCCCACCTGTAAATTATGCAAGAACATATGCCAGGGCACATGTGATATCATTCTAAGAGGACGTCATAGAATTGACTGCTATGGCCAAAATACTCATGCTTTCACTGACATGTCAGTTTTCAGACTGGGGTCGGCACGCGACACGCGCGGCTGTAAAATGGAAGGATGTGATGCATAGCTGGAACAGGCCAAGATGAGTCAAGTGGGCTTTTAAGGACAGGGATCACTGAGAGCCCCACTTCACACGGTGGGCCAGGCAGGGCTGGGCCGGGGCACGGCCCGGGTCCAGGAGGGCTGACGGGACGGGCGGGACGGGGCGGGGCCCCGGCTCGCGGTCAGTGCCGAAGGGCCTGGCTTGTGTCAGGCCCCTGCTTCATATTGATGAATGAGCAGTAATTGCATTCCAGGCCTCTAGAAATAGAGGAGGCAGCTGGCAGTGGGGGTACCCATAAAAACATTGCGATGACAGATTTACTAAACTACTCTTTGGGCATGTTTCTCTTCTTTCGCTAGGCTCGGAGCGAGAGCATTACCGGCCTGGAGAATGCCAAGCACAGTCTTTCCCCATTAACTACTGCGTCCCATTTCCCTGGTAAATACCATGCCAGGGTGCTGGATGGTTAAACACTGTATCAGTGCCCAGTTTAGCATAGTGCCAGGACCCTGTGGCTATGGTACATTCCAACATTACAGCTTGGATTCTCCAGTAACCAATACATAGGATCCCCTGGTGTCTGGATGACCACTTCGTCAGACCCCACCAACCCCCCAAACTGTCTGTGAAATACCACATCAGAGTTCCAGGTCTCCAGTAGAAATAACCACATTATAGCCCCGGATCTTTGGGTACTACATTTCCAGGCTCCCGTTCTGTGGTTACTACCGCATAGGACCCTCTGGTCTCCATTAACTACTGAGTAAGACCCCCCCGGCCGAAGTTAGCTTCCATGCCATGGTCATCTGTCTATGGTTTGCCTCTGCGTGCCATGCTGCTGTCTCATTCTCTGTAGCCTCTTCAGCGGCCTGACCCACAGCTGTTCTCCCTCCCGGGCCAGGGGACAGGTGCGGGGCAGGTAGCCGTGCACGGCGGACTCAGGTTATTTCATGACGGGGACGATGCCGATTTTATTCATTTCATTAATTTTTGTTTACGGACGGCTCGCAGAAGCGGGCCAGATGGCGGTCATTTTAGGAAGCACGGCACAGAGCGTCTTTGTCGGGGCTTTTAGTGGCCTTGGGTAAATGTTTGTTTGGAGGACGCACGCGGTCTCTGTGCCGCAGTGGAAAATTCAGGTGAACAGTCCTGTGTTTGTACAGATGCTGCTCTACACCAAAACCCAGGGGACAGAAGGCCTGAACCTCTCCCAGTAACAGCCTGTCCGATGAGCTGGCAGAAAATAAGATGCTTCAGGTGCACGTAGCTTGCATTTGCATTTTGGACATGTAGCAGAGGTTCTTATCCAGGGTGGCTTACGTCATTTACATTTTCGCACACACGATCCCTTTATATGGCCGGGTATTTACTGTAGAAGTTTATTGGTAAAGTGCCATTCTCAGGGGTGCAACAGAAGTGTCCTACCTGGCAATGCTCTGAGCTACAGCCCTTTTGCCTTACCATCGTACCATACTGCTATTGCAGACATCAGGAGAATGGGGGTTGCACAAAATCCGCCCCTGACCTGTGCTATGTAATCAGCCCCACCCCCTGTGTATGCAGGGGATGTTCAGTTAGGCTCAGTCTTTACAAAGGTAAGGAATTCCCCCCACCATTTTGATATGAAGCTCATGCCCTTACCTTCATCCATCATGGGGACTCATGTTTGTTTCTTGCCTTTGTGCTATCTGGGCGTGCTTCACCAGGCAGTGACTAACAGTGGAACCCAATGTTGGACTTTTTTTGGTGACAGCTTGAATTCTTGAGTGGAGTTTTTACAGTTTGTGGTTAAGTTCATTCAGTGATCTGAATGTTCTACCTCCCCTTCCACCCTGCTATCTCTGTCAAAACGGTGACACTTTTTTCTGTGGTTGCCTGTTCCCTCACAGACTCCCCCCGGATGCGGATCGAGGACGTGTTTGGGCTGAACGGACAGGTGGAGCACAAGCTGGCCTTCCTGAGGGAACATGTACCGCGGGACTCTAAGCTGGTGCTGATCGGCCACTCCATTGGCTGCTACATCATCCTGGAGATGATGAAACGGGACCCAGAGCTTCAGGTAAGAAGGTAACCGCGGCAACAAGGCCCATAATCTAGCTGGACAACCAGGAGGGTCTCCTGTTTTTCACATTTACAGTTTTTATTATATTCAGCCATTTCTACCAGGAAGTCCCACTGAGACTAAAAGCCTCTCTTCCAAGGAAGACTTGGCACAGAGAGCAGCAAGGGGTTCAAACCATTTTACATCTATGAAATGTCATACAAATGTTAAATAAAAGCAGAAAAACACCATACGAGAAATGAAAAATAAGGAGTAATATATACGGCGCAGCAGGGTTTCAATATTGCCCTTCAAGTGGTTGGGTGGTATACAGCCATCAAGCTGTAATTTGGATTGGAGATTGTTCCAAGACCAGACAGTAACATATCTATGCACGTACAGACACAAGCACAGGCCCGTATTCATGTTCTGAAACACATATGTACACACACACATGCATGTGTGTGCATTCACGCATGCCCAGTAACACAGACTCATGCATACACATGCGTGCACCCACACACACACACACACATAAACACAGTGACGCCGTCCAATAGGATGGTATGCATCTTTACCTATTGCCATTTGTACCTATCATCTTTATCAATCACCTTATGTAATTAGGCAGATCTACTGAGATGTTCATTCTGATTTGCATATAGACTGCAGCCAGACCGTAAGAGCCACTGTGTGTGTTTGAGTGGCTGAGTGGGATCATATGCCAGGTCTAGTTAGTCCAAATTGCTGTGTGGTCAGGGTGGTTATTGCAGGGTGATTTTGAAGCTTAACCTACAGTAACGCAGGGCTGCAGCTCTCCTGAACCAAGGCGACCTACTTACCCCTGCTCTGCTCACAGCACAGTCTCCGATTGTTCCCGCACCCCTCTGTAGCTCCCTTTTCTTGGCCAGCCCGTTATTATTTCAGGAGAATGAAGATGTAAACCGCCCGAATAATGATTTACTTCGCTTGAGCTCTTACAGCATCCGCTCTTTTTTTTCACAGTTTCTAAAAAAAAAAAAACCCGGCCCTGGAAATTGCCTTTCGGAAATAAAGAGGCAACAACGCGCACTAGGCAGACGTTTAAAGTGCTGTGAAAACACTGCGTTGTGCTAAAGGTTAACACACTGAGCGGGAGAGGATGGCTCCCCTCTCCAGGGGCCTTCCTCTCGCTCCCAGCGGCTCTTTGTCATTTTTATTTTTCATCTCTTATTTCAGGGAGGATGTGGGCTTCTGCTATAGCATTAGGTCATCGCCTTCTTTCTCTTTTTTTTAACAATGATGATAATAATGACAGAAACAATATGAAAAACAACAACCACAACACAACAACAAATTACAACAACAAGCATAATAATAATAATAATTATTCTTTTTCCCTTCTCCTCTTCCATTTCCTAATCCTTCCCAGAAATGGCAAATGCTCCAAACATTTAATGTTCCAGAAACATGAGTCTCCTGTCCATCCTGGCTCTGCACCCCAAGCCCATTACCTGCCTGTCTAATGCTCCTCCAGCCCCACACCTGGTGTCACATGCACCTGGTCCTGTGGGAGAGAGTTAGGTACACACAGCTCTCAGGTACTTAGCTCCCTACCTCCACCTTCTCTCCCCAAACCTAGTTTTGTGAACCAACCCCCCACCACCACCACCTTCCCCGACCTTGGATTAGGTTTGGCATGTTTCTCTTATCCCCATTCAGGTCTGCCATACTTACAAACAAAAACAAAAGAAAAGAAAACAAAAAAAAAACCCTAAAAAAATGCATAGAAAATACTTCCTTTTCCCGCCAAAGTCTGCCAAGAAGCAAACACAAACGATTATGCTGCGTAACATATGATGTGTGATAATCACAACCTCCTGTTCCTCTCGGCTCAGATATTTATGTTGGAGTAATGGACCCTCTCATGGGTTTGGGCACAGAAGGTAGGGAGTCAGTGGCAGGGGTTTAGCGTGGTTATGGACAGGAGAAGGAGCAGAGTTCAGTGTGTAACTGGGAGCCGCCTGGGGTGGGGGTCTGGCTCCCTGCCTGCCGCAGAAACAGGATTCTGGAGGGGCTGGAGGCGCTGTCTGGGCTGGGCTGGGCCGGCCCGGCCTAGTCCATTACTGCCGGCACATGGCCCAGGGGCTGCGGGCCCGCCCTGTGCTTGCATCCTTTATGGGATAATTAGGCGTGTGTGAGTGAGTGAGTGAGTGTGTGAGTGTGTGTGTGTGTGTGTGTGTGTGTGTGTGCCGACATATGTGTGCCCACATATTTTTTTTTCTCTGTGCATGCATGTGGGTTGTACGGTGTGCTGTATGTTCCTATCTGTGTGTGTTTATGTGTGTGTGTTCACCATGTGGGCAGCCATCTGTGTGAGTGGTGTATGTGTGTGTCTACATGTGTGTGGGGTTTGGGCATATGTGTGTGAGTGTATGAGTCTTTTTTTTTGTGTGTCTGTGCTTATATGCGAGCATGTCCATCAGCATACATCAAGCTGAGAATAAGGTCCAGAGACACTGGGACCCCTGTTTAACAGGCAGAGTCAGGCTATGGGGGTTTCCCTTACTCAAACAGCCACCCACAGGACAGGGTCAGAACCAGGGGGCCTGTGTTCACCGTGCAGCTCCGCTCTGCTTTTCACTGTACCTGCCATTTACAGATAAACACAATCTCACATCAGCTTTTTTTTTCTTTCTTTCTTAAAGGCAACAGATGGTTTTACATCTTGGACATGATCGCATAAGGAGTCTCTGGTGATTTTTGAGATGTAGGAACACTGTTAGTCTAAATCATTTTCAGCCCCCCGGGCTGGCAGACCTGAATCGAATTTCAGTGATGTGACGTGACAGGTTAGCTCACTCAGAGAGAGAACAAAAAAGAGAAATCAGAAATAAACCTAAGTAAGATAGTAATCAGATCATGTGTATTCATACAATACACTGTGCGTGTGTGTGCATGCATGCATGTCTGTGTGTGTCTGTGTGTGTGTATGTTGGGTTTATATGTGTGCATGTGTATGGTTTGTGTGTGTATGTGTGTGTGTGTGTGTGTGTGGTCATTTAGGCGTGTGTGTGTGTGTGTGTGTGTGTGTGTGTGTGTGTGTGTGTGTGTGTAAATACCCATTTATATTCAGGAAAAACAGCTGCAGCCAGTGTGTTTTGTGTGGCGGCTCTCTCTAATTTGACCACATGGCTGGCTCTTTGTAATAAAGTGGACTTCTTTCATTACTCTATGTTTTTAATGCACTCTTTTGAGAGGGTGGTTTCCTCACCAGTCACAGTTGGGTGCAGAAATGTGGTTAAGCCTGTGCTATGACCACGGTCCGGCCCGTGGTGTAACTAAATGTGGGCACGTCTTCAACCTGAAACCTCTTAACTGCGTATATACAGACTATTACTGCTGCTAAACATGTCCTACTGTACAGCTCAGTATGACCTGGATTCAATCAACATTTGTCCTTAAATTTGGCTAACATAGGAACACAGGAATACAAGTCTGACAAGTTAATTTTGTTGATCGCTGAACTTGCCAAGCTGTGTTTGAGAGATGAAAAAAAAGCCAGCACTTGTGTTGTTTATATGTTAGTCAAAGTTCAGGGTGAACGTTGATTGGCTTCATGTCTGTTGTCTGGATTTAAACAAATCCATAAAGTCACATGGATCACACACCGATTGTTTGTCTGGGCCGGTTTCTGTGTGGTAGCAGCGATAGCTGGGTTGCGTGTCTGTAGCAGAATCATGGCTGAAGCGACTGGGGTGGAACTGTGGACTGGTCTGTGATATCTGGCCTTGTAGGGAAGAAATTTCTCAGCGATGCAACGTAAATCAAAGCAGGGTGGGGACAGCGAGGAAGGCACGGAGGCCCCGCAGTGATTTCGTCCGCTTTTTTCCGCTATTTGTTTGTCGTGCTGAGAAAGCACCAGCCCCATAAATCAGCAGCTCTGGCCTCATAACCTGTTTGGTGCTGGAGCTGCAGCATGTGATCTCAGAGCACAGTCTGTGTGAGCTGAAGTTACGTGAGCTGCTTTCGAGAAGCTATCGAGAAACACGAGGAGTCAAAAGAAAAGGGGTGCAACTGTTGAATGGGTGTCAAGGCTTTGATGTGTCCCTGTCCCCCACCTGATGATGCGCTAGGTGTGTCTCACTTTGATGATGCGTTAAGTGTGGTTTTTACTGTGGTTTTTTTCATAGGCCTTTTCTTGGAAGTTGTTCCCCGAGTGCAGACTTTGTAAGAGGGTGTATACAGTGGCCGTGCACACAGGGCAGCTGCTCCTATGAAACCCTGCAGGATACGGGAGTATCCCTGTGCCACAGCAGCAAGATCCCCTGTGGGAGTTAAACCCGTGACCCCTCTGGTCAGGAGCCCTGTGGCTCCCGAGGGAGCCAGAGCCCACAGCATTGGGGGTGTGTGTGGGAGGGTTGGGGGTTCCTTGTCCAGGCGTTCAGGCGTGAGAACCGGCGGCTGGACGGGAGCAGGGGGCGCTGGGATACGGCCGGACTGCAGCCTAGAAGCGGTGATAGCCTGAGGGTCAGTGGAAGTATGCAGCAGGAATGTAGCTCCCCCCCCCCCCCCATCCTCTGGAGAGGGCGGCCTGGGGGAACAGGGGTGTCTGTGAAAACAATGGATGGCAGTGGTTCATGGGCCATACGAGTTGACGAGTGTGCTTGTGTGTGTGTGTGTGTGTGTGTTTCTGTGTGTGAGTGTGTGAGAGAACACCAGAGAGAGTTTATGTGTATGTAAGTGCATAGGCAGCTGTGTTGTTTTTTTTTTTTTTTGTCATTCCATGTGCAACTGTGCGTAGACGTGCGGCCCAAATCCGTACACGAGATCAGCCGATCTACCTATCGCGCCTCAGCGCCCCCACGCCTCGCCACGCCCCACACTTCGCCGGTGGTATGGTGATTACAAGGGCTCCGGCCCAGACACTTAGGAATCACTTAAAATACTTCAGTGGCTTTTTGCGCTTACCTCACCGAGAGGTGAAAGGGCAGGGAGCAGAACCCCTCCCAACCCCCTCCTGCTCATGCAGGAACTCACAAGGCACCCCCAGAGATGGCCTACTGTTCTCCATCTCTCTGTCCCACACCGATTATATGGTCCAGATTCAATCAAATGCACTTAGTCACTTTAAGGACGTATGCTATTCAATCAAATCATACTTCAGTCTCTTTAAGGCCTTTCACTGTTGTAATTTAGAATTAAAATAACGCATTCTAAAGGATGCATTTCTCTCCAAAAAAAAGTATAAAATACTGAAAGAAAATGTTATTGTAACGTAAGGTCTGTTTTGATTTAATTGCATATGCCCCTAAAGAGAGGTTATAAAGGAGTATGAGAGATGTTTCAAAATTATCGTAATTATTATTAGCTGTAGTTATTTGATGAGTTGGGATGATTCAAACTCTCTTGAGTGTGGGTAAATAATGAGGTGGGCTGACTGGCCTTCTCAAATCAGTGTTTATTCCCATGCTTTTAATGTTCTTATGACATTAATAGTGTTATAATACAGTTTCCATGGAACAACATTTTATTATAATGTCATAATAGGCCATTGCTTATGAGAGTGCATTTTTTTCACAGAAAAATGAGAGATGATATATCTGTGTTTACTTATTTCTGTGTTTAAATATTTATGTGACCTTTCTTCTATATTTCTTCTGTAATATCTCTTCCTCTGTGCACTGTAATTTCAATCTGGACAGAGAAGTTCACATGAGATACGATGGTAGCAGCAGAGGCCAAACGAATTGCCATGAAACATTTTCTTTGTGTTTGTGTCGTGGCTGAATACACATCTGCTCTGTCTCAGCCAGGGGAAACAGCACTTGGAGCTTCGCTCTGCTATTTGAATAAGCAGTCGGATTATTGTCTGACAAAGGGGAAGCACCTTTGTCCCAGCAAATCAAACCTAAAACACTTCCCCTCCTCTTGGACCGTGCCTTGATTTATGAATGGGGCCAGCAAATTCATGAAAATAATAATAATATCGTAATTGGGTCGAGGGGAAAAAAAAAAAAAAAAACTTTGGATGACTTTGGCTTGACATATTGAGCCGGAATAGGGATTTAATATGCACACTCCCTGTGAACTTTTAGGTAACAGAATGGAGCGCCAGCACTGTCCCTCCATCACTACCAGCCCCCCGCCCCCAATTCAATACAGCTCAGTTTGATTCAACATTTTATCAGCTAGATAACAGTCGCCATATCCCTAAAGAATCATATATGCAAAACATAAAAAGAGTCATATGAAATATATAGCTGTACCCATACTGACACACAAAAATGGTACAGTGATCAGAGTCATACGCACAGCAAACTAAATGTATCCGTTGTACATGTTATTAACAGTTGTAATGTTATGCATCATCATTTTAATGCGGTTTCATTATTTGGAACATTTATATGTACTTGCTCAGTGTCTCTCTCTCACTTTGTCTCTCTCTCTCTTTCTCCATTGAAACTCACTGCAGATTTCTCATGGGTGACTCGTTTATTTTCTCTCCCAGTAGACTTAAGAAACCGACGGGACGCAGAGCAGTTTGCAAAGGCATGGGGGATGGGGGGGAGGCGGACGGAAAAAAAAAAAAAAAAGGTTCCGATCCAAATAAACATGGGTAATGGTCGCAAAGTGTGAACTAAGTGATGTTTATCTGTGGGATTACAGGAGAGTAAACACCGCCCAGGGAAGCCGAGAGACAGCCGAGTCCGGGCCTCCGGCTCAGGCTGAGACTGGCTGTGTGTTTCCCAGGGTCACAGAGTTCCCTGCATTAGCTTACGCACTGCAGTCTCATCCCCGGCCTCTGCAGCAGAGAGCATTGTGCAGATAGATACTACATATCATCAACCTACAGCATGGGAATGTCACTATATGTGCAAGAGGGAGATTTAGGTCAGGAGAATGAACACATATGTCCTGCGATTATCAAGCATGCGAGAGGAAAATATGTGCTGTCACATGTGAAGGGCTATTCCGATATTTTGGCAATTAAGATCTTACTCACCAAGAGTCCGAGCAACCACCCAGTACTGTTTTCACTCTTCATTCTACTGCATTCAGTGTGTGCTGGTTCAGGAAGCCACCACACAGCTCCTCACAGTTGAAGAAGTAATAATTCTGTTAACTCTTAAGATGGGCGGTAAGTTCTGTGTATCATGTCAAAAGCTATACCAGGCATTAATTAATGATCGTAAGTGGTGATAATCCTGATCGATGATGATTCTCATGTTTGGGAGTACTTTCCCTGTCGCCTGCCCTCTCTTTCTACAAGACCCAAGATTTGGAGTTTCTAGAAGGTGTACTCATTCATTTTTCAGAGGAGCTATGTACCCATTCCTGTAGAACTGTTGTTATTGTGCATCTTAGCATTGGCTCCAGAGTTAGCTACATACTGCAGACAGAAAAACAGAAATGGTGCCGGTTGGATGCTTTGACTGTAGGTAAGCAGACCTTTTGGGTTGACTTGCCAGAATGTCAGGCTGTCTGTTTAAGTTGGCTTTGATGCACTGAGCTCATTGTAAATTGGAAAGTGATTCTGACCATACCTGGACAGGGTGGCACAGCCTCTGTTTTTCAGAGCCAAAGTTTGAGGTTCCAGCTTATTCTGGAACTCGTTATGGTTTTGAGGAATATGGTGTGTCCTCTACCCCCATCTCCCCAATTTTGTACCTCTTGGGATGACTTTAATCAGAATTTTAAGAATACAGCCCCAGCAATGGGTTCCAGAAAACGGGCACGGTTCCCAATTTCTGGTGTGGAGGCAGCAGTGGTGAGGAAGCTGATACTTTGGGACCTCCAACATCCGTTTTTTTTTTTTTTTGTCCCCGGACCCGAACGGGAGGCACTGGCTTTGGCCCTTTCTCACTTTCATTCCCCTATACAACATACTGCATTTCACATACAAAAAAAAAAGAGAGAAAAAACGTGCAGCATTTTGGACGTAATTAATGAGGTAAGCTCAAGACCCTCACTGAAGAGTCAAGTTCCTTGTTAAACAGACTTTTAACCTCATACAGCCCATAAACTGGTACGGAACAAGAGTTTACGACCTCACTGGTTATTAACGGGTGCTGGTGCCAGCCATATTAATTAAACCTTGTCTTACGTTAATGGTTATTCATGTGTTTTCTTGCTGTAGCGCAGGGACTGCCTGTTCATCGCACGGGGGTTTAGGAAATGTTTGCGTGATAATAAATCGTCCCTGAGGTTAAAAAAAAAAAAAAAAAACGCGATGTACTTCTCTCTGGCGCTACATCTCAAACACCCCTGTCTCTTTGGAGGCTTCGCACAGCTCACAGTAGAGTTTCATTCAGGGAATATTTATTTGTTTTTCGAGTAGCATGAAATATGCCACAGTATCACATGAAACACGGCAGCTCATGGGCCAGGATGTTTTCTGTTTGCTCAAATCGTGGCTACATAAACATACGCCACATCCAAATGTATTAGTGGCTGCCTGCTATACAGATATGAAGGAAATAGGACCGAATCCTGCAAATTCAAGGCCTGTGATATATACATTTGTGGTTTTGCAGTCCTATATATCGCAGTCTTAAAGCATGTGGCCTGTAAGTTCTTCTGTGAAGCTTTAATAGGGTAGAAACCACTCATTTGCTCGCTGAGATTTCTTAGGCCATAACTCGCAGGCTTTCTCACTCGGCACCACAAAGCACAGGAAGCTACGTGCTCAGGCCTCAGAAATTTGTATCGCAAGGCTATCCTGTTACGAATTCATGTGGGCTAGATTTTAAAAACAGTAAATGTGGATGGGAGAGACAATTTTGTCCTGGGAAATGACACTTTTTATTGTCGAAGCGTAGGATGTTTTTGGACAGAGTGTCGTTGCTCTTGTGATTTTGGGTGACACAATGTGGTGCTTTAACTCTATTTACTTACCAAAATGTTGTTTGTCTTATAAAATATATACAAATATATACAGATATTGTAAGTATGATTTAAATAATGATGCAGTATGCTTTTTTGCCACTCGTGTATTGCTCATTGACTGGTTTTGGCCCACATGCTGCTAATTGAATAGGTCTGTTGTATGGTTTTGTGCTGTTGTAATGTCCGTCTCAATCATGATGGTTTATGGAATGCCATACATAACTCCCATAATTATTGTTGTGATGAAAGTTAAACTTGGGTTTTCCCATGTTCATTAAGTCAGAGTAGGACAACATATTAATGAAAGCTTCTAGCTCTTGCTGGCAATTGCATTCATAACATGCATGATGAGGATCTCATTTATATATACACAGATAAGGCCAGCTTTATAACAGACAGGCAATTCATGCTTGCTCTGTGTCACTTTTGCATTGACTTTTGTGAGGAAATCTATAAATGTGTATGCCAGAAAAAACTACGGACGCAGACAAAGCAAAGGTCAAAAATAGAAACTAATTGGTACTTTGTGCAAAGCATTCAGGAAACAAATATATTTTCTTAATTGCATTTTGAGTTCTCAATAAAGTGGTAATATTAAACTTTTTAAAAGGCCTCTTAGCCCATATGTGTATAAATAGACATTTTGATCCCAATTTAGCACAGCAGTAGCAGACTATATTTTATTAGCAGGTTAATTAAATCTCCAAATTAAAGCAATTTTACAAACAAAGTACAGGCCTCCGCAGGGTTTCTTTTCAGGATTGCAGATTGTGAGGCTGGGCCTGATTGTGGCCTTGCTGTAAAATCCAGGTGAAACAAACGAGCAGTTGTGAAGCCTGGGCTACTGTATTAGGAGTCCGCTTTTTCACTCTGTCTCGGTTTGAACTGAGATAATCCCTCCTCCCGGGGGAATGAGCAGGGCAGCTCGTGCTGATCCTTCAGCATGTGGAGCAGGGCAGTGGGAAGGGGCCACTTACGAGCCTCCTCAGCCTCCAGTCCCTCAGCTGTGAGGGCTGAAAAGCTCAGGTCAGGGTGTGTGATAGCCAAAGTGACAGTTCAACTGAAATTCGATGTACATTGTCTTTATCTTTAAAGTGCTACACAAGAACACTTTTTTTGTTTGTTTGTTTGTTAGTTTTTTTTTGCAAATGTACCCTTTGCAGAGTTCAGCGAATGTATCATTAGCATCATTTACATTGATTTCCAAAAACCATGAAAGTGTTTGCACCCTGTTTAGCCATTTTATGTTTTATATTAGTGACAGTGAGGTGACCGGTTAACTCTTTATTGGATGCTTTGCACATCACATTGAAAGGAACTGATACCTACTTACATTTTGGGGGAACTACCACTTTAAACCTCTTGAGATAGGCCTTAAACCACTGTAAACTGTAATGTTTCCTTCACCTTTTCTTGTGTGGGCATCGTTCATTAAGAGATGAAAGGGGACTGCCGGAGACCGGAATTAGAGAATAGTTTGCTGTGCTTTGTACCAGTGGCATGGGAGCGGCACACTTAAAACAGTTCAATGCTATGAAATGTCATTTTATAAGGAGAGAGTGCTTTAGGTTGAAAATTATATAATTTTGAATAAGGAGAACATGCTTTCATGGCGTCCTGAAATTTTTTTAAAAGCTGCGAGAACCAGTTTTGGCCTGTTTTGCAGCTCTCTTGGGTACAGCAATGAAAATGCTTGAAGGGTTATTTATTTTTATTATCACCTTCTTCCAGTTTAAATTTCATATTTGCCTTTTATTGCAATACAGAAGTGACCCTCGTCTTACCTTTCATCAAATAAATTCAAAACCAATCTTCCATTTTCCTGTGTCTGCTATGGGCTCCCCCCGTTTGCACGTGTGTCCGGCTTTCCACTGCTACCCTCGGCCCAAACCTTAATTCGATTTGGCGGCAGAGTCAACAGATACAGCAATGCCGGGAATTTATTTTTTTAAGGCCCACAAGACACCTCGAGGTTTTCTTTTTTTTTGTGTATTAATTTCACACAGTTTTCTTTTTCCCTTTTAGCTCAGAAATTCCATGGGCGCGAGGCGGCGAGTGGGTCGAGGGAGAGAGGGAGAGAGGGCTGCCCTGTGATCGCGCACAACGGCACCCCCCCAACCCCCACCCCACCCCAAGTCCGTGCAGCCCTGTTTTATGGGGTGCGGGAGAGAGGCCTGCGAGGAGAGGTTTACTGTGGCCTGGGAGTCCCTGGCGCTTAGAGTTTACGGCCAGGCCCACAGCACCGCCGATGTTAGCAGTCAGTTAATGTGTGCTTTTATGATCCGGGGGTGGGAGGAAAAAAAAAATACCTGTGACTAATCCGCGCTGGCGATGCCGGCGGTGAGGCGGGGGTAACCCACCGGACCTCGTTAAAGAGCTTGGGGATGACGGGCGAGACGGCTTCCCCAACACCCACCCCCCCCACCCACCCCCACCCCCCAAAAAAAAAAAAACCCTCCCTGCTCTCTCCTTTTAACGCCCCGCAAATGATCAAGATGGGAAACATTGAATAACCCCGTAGGTCAAGGTTGGTGATTGACAAATTATTCCCAATTCGGCCCCCTGGCTATTAGGCCTGTAGCGCCTGTAACACAGCCCTGTTCTGCTCTGACAATGGTCAATGTCACTGGACGGGCACGACAGCTGGAAAACTTAACACATTTCACACAAAGAGTAAAAAAATTAAAAAACTAGAATAAAAACGGGGTGTTGGTATCTCAGTGGAGGTTTTTTTTTCCCTCTTTTCTGGGGCCTGGATAAAGGAAACTTCCAGATCGTCTTAAAGGAAAACTCTAGTAAACTGTGCAATCTGGCGCAGTCCGTACCGCATGTCCAAGCTTTGCTTTTTGTCAGCGGCTGAGAGGAGCTCCAGAATCAAGTCCTGGCCCAGAGTCGGGGCTGCTCTCGGGGTGTGTTGCGGCGTTGACTGCAATGATAGCGTGTTGAAATGGGAGGGGTGCAGTCTGAGGGGGTGGTCCGACATGTTCCCTTTGAATCCTCATTGTGTCCTGGAAAACCGGTGTCTGGATCCCGTTGTTCCCTGTGACCATGGCCCCAGAAACCTCTTCACATGCAGGCAAGCTGGAGTCAACAGGAGCCCCTTCTCTGGGGCGCCCTGATGCTAGCATGCCTCCCCCCACCCACAAGACATTACAGAACAGTGGAGCGCCAGGTGAACTTGACTGGTCAGCATGGCACAGAACCTAAGGATCCTGCTTGCTATAGCCAGTGTAGTAGGGCCAGTCTGAGGACTCTTTGCTGTCATTACCAGTGAATGTAAGAGTACTCTTAAGACTCTATTACCCTCATCAGTGTTGTAAAGTAATGATGTCTATACACTCTTAGAAAAGTGTGTCTTAGATACAGATATCTTTAAGGGGTTCTTTATACAACCCTCAGATTTAGGTTCTAAAGAGAACCTGTGAGCAAAATCCATATCAAAGAGGAACCATTAAGGGTTCCCCCAGCAGCACAAGTGAAGAACCCTTTAGGAACCTTCTTTTTTCTAAGAGAGTAGACTTTGTTACCCTAATCAGTGTCGGAGAGAAGTCTAGATACTCTATTGCCCTGGTCAGTGTAGTGAAGTGAAGTAAAGAAGTCTAGAGAATGAGTTACCCTGGTTAGTGTAGTAAAGAAGCCTAATGACTAAGTTACCCTGCTCAGTGAAGTAAAGTGAAGAGGTGTAAAGACTCAGTTACCCTGGTCAGTGTGGTGAAGTGTGATGTGAAGACTGTGCTGCAGTGGACAGGCTGAAGACTCCTCTGCCCTGGTCACTGTGGAGGGCAGTCTGAGCACACATAGTTTCTCCGGTGCGTTGCTGCAGCCCATTGCATCTGCAGAGCATTAAAATTCCTCTCCTGTCGTATTTCTATCCCAGATCTTTAGAAATCGGGCCTTTTATTGTGACATCTAAACTCACTGCTCACTCGCTTCCCACTCACAGCAGCCAGACACTAAATAAGTGCCCCCCCTGACCCCAGCCAGGCCAACAATTTGTTTCCTGTGAAAAAAGGAGGGTGCGATGGGGTGAGGTGGGGTGTGGGGGGGCCGGGGGAGAAAGACGGTGTGCATCCCCTGCCCCTCGCACGGCGCACTGTCCGGTTCCTGCTCCAGGCCCAGTGCTTCCCCTGCATTCTTCCTGCATTCCTCAGCCTACTGGAGGAGAGGAGCTGCTTCTCATCAAAGCTGCTGCTTTACACATCAAAGATCACCTCCGTCCCTGTCCTCCATCACCTCCGTCAGCATTCCTACGGCCCTGTGTGCACACACTCTCACTCTGTCCGTCTGCCTGTGTCTCACACACTCACACACACACTCACTCTCACTGTCTGCCTGTGTCTCACACGCTCACACACACTCTCACTCTGTCCGTCTGCCTGTGTCTCACACACTCACACACACACACACTCACTCACTGTCTTCCTGTGTCTCACACTCACACACACACTCTCACTCTGTCCGTCTGCCTGTGTCTCACACACTCACACACACACTCTCACTCTGTCTGTCTGCCTGTGTCTCACTCACTCACACACACACACACTCTCACTCTGTCTGTCTTCCTGTGTCTCACACACTCACACACACACTCTCATTCTGTCCGTCTGCCTGTGTCTCACACACTCACACACACACTCTCACTCTCACTGTCTGCCTGTGTCTCACACACTCACACACACACTCTCTCTCTCTCTTTCCATCTGTCTGTGTCTCACATGCTTACACACACACATACACACTCTCTCTCTCACTCTCCCGTCTTTCTGTGTCTTGCACGCTTACATGCAAATACAAACACACACACAAACATACACTCTCTTGCTTCATTCTTTGCTTCACATATGCTCAGAGCTCACACATACATACACCCAAAAATGCAAATGCAGTTTTACAGTCTTGCTCTTTCTCACATGCAGCTATACACACAAATGCATGCATTTGCACATACATGTACATATGCACTCTTAGACTCAGGTTGTCTCTCAGACATGCCACATAAACACATAATCACACACACATACACACACACACCCCCACACTAACTCTCTCTTACTCTCTACTCTGCTCACAAAGTGTATTTCTACTAGATTTCTAGAAGTAGATTTACCCTCTATTTCTAATCACAATGCACACAGACACGTACTCTTGCTCTACACTCACACGCTCTCGTACCCTCTCTCACACACGCACGCACACCCCCACCTCTGCAGTACGCCGCTGTCTCTGGCTGAGCCCCTCCCAGGTAAAGTGCGTTAGTCAGGGCTTTTTCACTGCATGGATAATGAGAGAGTGCTCCAGCATCAGTCTAATTTATGAGCTGATCTCCTGTAAAGAGGAGGGTAGCGGGAGCCGAGGGTCGCCCTCAGAGAGCCGCTTCATCTGAAACAGATGAGCCGGGAGGAATTCACCGGGCCGCGGCATCGCCGTGCTGACTGCGCTGCCCCGAGGTGGCCAATCGGAGCCCGCCGTGCGTCAGGACGGACAGTGTGTCATGCCGCCGTCCGGCGTGCGCTGGGAGTTCCCCGCCCGGCTCCCAGCGCTTAATGGGGCCCCCACCTTCCCAGCTGACCTCACCGGTTTTTCGGCCCTCGGGTCCCAACACGTCGCGCCGAGAAAAGGGGAGTCTCTGATGAATGGGGCGCGTCTGTCAGATTGGCGCAGTAGATCACCATTTACCACGTTATTATGCTATCTTTGAAAAATGCAGTCACTTTTTTTTTCTTCCCCCTGATGGATAAGAGCTTTTCTTCCCTCACCTGTCCCTGCGGCTGAATTATTTCCAACCGGTAGAATACTGTACCGCTGTAATCTTGGCTCTCTGAGAAGATTTCTAGTGTGAAGAAATGAGAGGTGGCGCGGCGTTGTAATGCTTTGAAGCTTTCTCTGCTGTACAAGCCATTATTAAATGAAAAATAGGTAAAGAGGTTGCCGCAGAGAAGGGATCAGTATTAGGTCATATTCAGAGAGAAAACCAACCTTGAGAAAAGCAGCTCATATTGGCTACGATTCAGAGAGAGATAGCTGTGGAAACAAGCTGAGTATTAATTTAGTGTTGTTTCTGATGCACTGGGATATGAGAGCAGTATCGGTCAGTATTCATAGAGATAGTTGTGAAAACCAGCTCAGTGTTGGTTTGGTATTGGTTCCAATTCACTGGGATAACTGTGGAAATAAGAGCACTTTCAGTCATTATTTGGTTCAGTATCGGTTCAGTATTGGGTCTTTTTCATCGTGATGGCTTTGGAAACGAGAACAGTATCCGTTCACTATCGGTTTAGATTCGGAACAGTCGTACTCAGTGTTTATTCAGTAGCAGCCCTGATTTACTGAGATGGCTGGGGAGAGGAGCACAGATCGGGCTGGGACCGATTCAGCATCGGTTCTGATTCAGTCGCAGCACGTGCTTTTTTCCACAGCCTTGGCAGCGGAGGGGGAGGGGGCGGCGGGGCGGAAGGCAGAGGGACCGCTTCACTCCATTGAGAAATATTTGGGCTGAAGTGCAAGACAGGACCCAGGCAGCGCTGACTGCCGCAGCTCTCGCCTGCGGAGCCTCGTCCACTTTATTACTGCCGGCCAAACGCCGGGCAGGTGCATCCTGTTCCCCAAGACCTGCGCGCTCAGTGCTCATTCTTTCTCTCTCCCTCTCCCCCTCTCTCTCTCTGCATCTCCCTTTCTTTCTGTCTTTCTCAACTGTCCTTCCCTTGAATGTGCATGGTCTTGTTTAAAGTAGCTGAGAGACTTAAGAAACGCTGCACAGTTCACCAGTCTGATTCTCACCAGAGCTGTAAGTACCTGGAGTCTCTCTCTCCATGTCAGCACTAGCCTGACCTGTTAGAAAACATTGGTTGGTAATCAGGTCGTCTGCAACCCGTTTGCTACATCTGGATAATTTAGCAGCAACACGTCTTTGATCTCCAGTGGTTTAGTCTCTTTTGCTTTCGCAAAAGTGAGGCGAAAGATGGTCCGTCACCTCCTTCCCTCAGTTCAACAAGGCACGGTTGCCCTGGTGACAAACTCCTCCCTGGGGGAGGGGCTTCAGATAAGTGTGAAAACCAACTTGTTCTCTGTTGCGTTGGGAGCCAGCTCCTTTCGTCAACGACGGCTGCGTCCAAACGGCCGCAACGAGTTCCAGCTTCAGACTCAGTGACTGGAACGGTTGATTAATTTCTGGCGGTCGATTTGAAATTGACGCCCTCCCAAATGTATTGCAAAAGTAGATTAGTGAAACGGGGCTACACCTAAACAAGGCCACGGAGAAGGTTCGCTCAGAGTGCCATTGGGTGTCGAACGGTTTTTGGGAATCTTATGGAAACCTCGGCCCGCGTCCACGGTGTCGCCGGGTTCCTCGTTTGCGCTCCGCGTGATCCGGAGTTTCCGTGTGGCGTTCATAACGGTAGGGGACTGATGTCACAGAGTCCGAGCGTTTCCAGCCCTGTTGTTTCCTCACAGCGCACGCTGACCGCTCCGTGCGAAACGGCTCCTCTCAGGGCCTCATTCCAGCCGGCTGAAAGCACCTGCAGCCTTTAAACTGTGCTGTTTTAGCACCTAAGTGGGAATCGCACCCACCCAACACAAACACTTTACATGGGCCATGGGCATTTCTGTTTTCCTCCTCCTTTACCCTCTGTCCTTCTTCCTCTCTGTCTTTTTATTGTTTTTTTCTTCTGTCTGTCATACCAGTTTTCTCTTTCTCCGCTCTGACCTTCCTTCTTTCTGTCTTTCATAGCCCTTTATTTTTCGTACCCCCCTTAACTTTTGCTCCCTCTTTCATTCTTGCTTGCCACCACACTGACATTTCTTTCTCTCTCTGTGATTGTCTTCCTATTCTTTCTTTCTTTCTTTCTTTCTTTCTTTCTTTCTTTCTTTCTTTCTTTCTTTCTTTCTTTCTTTCTTTCTTTCTTTCTTTCCCTCTCTTTTTTCATAATGGCATGCATCTGGCTTTGGGGCCCAGCAGGATGTGGTGGCGTAGCTCTGACCCCTCTCTCCGCAGTGCGGCCTGGCCACCTCGCAGGGAGAAGGTGTCAGTTCGGAAAGTGTGAAAAGGCCCGTGCTGTTCAGGCCACCTCCGGGGGGGAATGCCTTGCGCCCAGGCGCGGGGAGCTGGCCGCCAGCCTCCTGCCAGGGAACGAGGTGGAAAAAACGACCCAAACACAAAAAGGGGGGGGGTGGGGCCCGGGCTTCCTGGACGGACCTGGTGGGTGGGTCGCTGGTTTGCGGGCTGTCCCGTGGCCATCGTTAGATGGAGGGCAGTGTCCCCTCTCCCCTAACTCCCACCTGTCCCGGCTGGACCCTCATCACTCAGGCCGCAGGTTGATTTTGGCCAGGATCAGGTGGTGGGGTGACCGGAGCTCTGGGGTCCACAGTGAGGGCAAGAATGATGCAGATATGTTAGCCAGTAAGACGGAGGTAGGCAGAGCATTGCACTGAAGGGAAAGGAAAGAGGTTGCAGCTTATTTGAGTCAATTCTCTCTCTCTCTCTGAAGCTGTTAGATGCAAAAGGAAAGGGGTTTCCCCATTCAATTGCATCAGTTGCTGATTGTGCCTTCTCTGATTGGATCAGTCACTGACTGTGGTATTGTTCTTTATCGTGTGTCTGTATTACTGACCAGTGGATTTGCACTATACTTTTTTTGTCTGTCAGAGTTCTGTACTGACTGTGCCGGTAACTTATTGTCAGTTATGTGGTGCACTGACTGGATTCGTCTCTGACTGTTGTGTTGTGCTTCTTTGCGTGTCTAAGTTACTGACCGTGAGTGCTGTACTATATTGTATTCATCCATTATTGCCTGTGGTCGTCAGTTACTGACAGAGGTCTGTACTGTCCTGAGTGTGTCAGTCATTGAGGGTAGTTTCAGTACTACACTGCAGATGTCTCAGTTATTGAGTGTGGGTTCTGTACTGCAGCATTTCTCAGTCACAGACCTTTTTCTTTCAGATTTCTACAGATTTTAAATGGTTTTGGGTCCACATCATTACCCTGTTCAGAAAGTGTGCTGGACCCATTGTCTCTGACTGTGTGGTCTGACTGCAGTCTGTAGCCATGACTCGAGACCCAATTACAGTCAAGGAAGGTACTGCTGTAAAGTGTATTTGGGACCCAGGTCTAATTTACACCTCCAGACCTCCTCTGCAGTGAGGGATTGTGGGATTGAAGTCAACTGAGGTAGGTCATTCATTAGGAAAACTGAAAAAATACAGTGCCTTATGCAAGGAAAAATGTATTTTAAATCAAAATTCTGTGTGACTGTATGGTATAAATCCAATGGCAAAACCATAACCAATGTATTACATTACCTTGTCTCACTGTTTGCTGAAATAAATGCCCAAAGATGAGTTTTTCCGTAATTTTACAGAAAGTGTGAATTGTCAGGCATTTGGAACAAAACTACTTAAGCAAATTACCTGAATTACTTCAATAAACACCTATTCATAGTGTATAAAAATGTAAGCTTTCTAAGTTGCTCTGCATATGGTCACCTGCCAAATGGTACAATGTAAATGTTTTGTGTGCGTGCGTGCATGCGTGTGTGTTTGTGTATGTGTATTTTGTTAAGGGTATCAGGGTGGACACTTCCTGGGTTGTGTTGAGTACTGTTTTATCCACCAGCACATTCAGCTCGCTGTTGTCCGTTCCGTCATTCAAATCAGGTTCATTTTCGGGGGTATCTCACCAGTTCAGAGACCCCTGCAGCTTCCCTGTGAGAGGAGGCCTATGACCCACTGTGTATGTGTGTGTGTGTGTCCAGGTCTGTCACAGTGCCCCCTGGTGGCACCAGCAGTACACAGTGGGCACTGGGGAATCCCAGGGGCAGAGGACCCAAGCCTTGCCCTCACAGTGTGTGGGAACTCCACACACGTCCCCTGCAGGGCTCCTGAGCACGGACCAGTGTGAGTCTGCACTGCTGTCCGTTCGCTTTCAGCCCAGTGCTGGGAGCCTTCCTTTCCACAGAGGCTTTCGAGCTGAATAGCATGCAGTGCACTCCCACACTCGAGATGGGGGAGACCGCCTCATTATCATCAGAGCTAAAAGCGCTGCCTCCCCCTCTCCGCTCCCAGCTGTTGATATATTTCCCAAACAACAAATCGGCAACAGGAGGACTTAAAGCACAAGAACCCCTTTCGTGATTCTGAGCAGAAAGAGGGAAGAGATCTTGCGCGTGATGACTATCTGGGCTATTTGACTATCTGAGGGTTGACTTGTTTACATCATCATCAGTGTTTCCATGGTGATGGATGCTGACATAAGGTCACAGCTTTCTCTGATATATAAATGAGGCTCCTAAGTATTTTTTAGGTTAACCATGATACCCTGTATTGCAGGGTTTCATAAATAAGTGTGTGAATATATATGATTTAAAAAAAAGAATTGAAACAGTGATACACTGTAATGCACTTTCAAGTTGTGTGTCTTGAGAATACCTGCACAGGGAAGGTTCATCCATTTCTGTTGTCCCATTATGACATCATAACCTCAAACTGAAATTTGCTCTAATATGGTAAACATGCTAAAAAATGGACGGTGTTTAACTATCTTCATGAGTGGGTTGTTGAGTGTATGGATGAGTTTCCCACCATTTTCCCCAAAATGCAAAATTCCCCAGCAGAAAACTCAGGTTTCCCCTTTACATTTCATTGCTTGATGATGGGATTGTCACAAACTGTTGTACCAGTGAGGTCAGCAGGAGCCAGTGTAGGTTATGTTTATTGTGCCTCTAAAAATTGCCTGTATAATGGAAACCTCCAGAAGCTCCTGCTACGTGATTGGCTACTTAGCCCTGTAATGTATCAATGTCATTTACATACAAGGTGTCATTGGATGTTGTTAACTGCATGTTAATGTACCATTAAGAATGGAAGAAGTCAATAATATACTGACACCAATGCAATAATCACTTATGTGTTACTTACACAAATTACTGTGTGAAAAACTTGCAAAACTTGAAGAGATACCACCAGAAATGTTCACATATCCCCAGTTCATCAGGTATGGAACTATGTTACCATACTATTTTAGGTCACATGACACCTGTAGCCAGCAGGTGATTTGTTCATTTTTAACAGGGGGTATGGCCCAATGGGAGCATCCCCCTGCCCCCACACCACCAACCAACACACACAAGTGTAAAATGGGGATGGCAGGTTAGCAAGGGGGTGCATTTTGGTTATTTTGGGATGGCATCCCCCCTCAAAACATGTATTGCCTGTAGCTGTCATCAGATCACAGGTATGGGTGTGGTGGAAGTGAGCCGCAGCTGCGCTGTCTCGTGTCTGCAGGTGGTGAAGTCGGTGCTGCTGTTCCCCACCATCGAACGCATGGCGGCGACCCCACAGGGGAGGGTGATGACCCCGGTGCTCTGTAAGCTTCGCTACGTGGCCTACATCCCCGTCTTCCTCCTCTCCCTGCTCCCGCACAGCCTCAAGGCCGCCCTGGTCAAGGTCGCTCTGAGGGCCCTGCAGTCCCTGGACCCCACCATCATTCCCGCCACCATCAGCCTCTTCAACATGGACTGTGCAGGTCAGTCTGCTCCTTCAGCTGTTCCCTTCACCATTCACCCTTCACCCTACACCCTACACCCTACACAGTGCATGAACTCTAGGTTAGACTACTCCCTCATGTGCACCCTACACCCTACGCCCTACGCTCTACACCCTACCCAGTGCATGGACTGTGCAGGTCAGGCTGCTCCTTCAGCTGTTCCCTTTACCCTACACCCTACACCCTCCACAGTGCATGAACTGTAGGTTAGACTACTCCCTCATGTGTGCCCTACACCCTACCCAGTGCATGGACTGTGTAGATCAGTCTGCTCCCTCATCTGTTCCCTTCACCCTACACCCTACACCCTACACAGTGCATGAATTGTAGGTTAGACTATTCTGTCATGTGTGCCCTACACCCTACACCCTACACCCTACCCAGTGCATGGACTGTACAGGTCATTCTGCTTCCTCATCTGTTCCCTTCACCCTACACCCTACACAGTGCATGAACTGTAGGTTAGACTACTCTGTCATCTGCACCCTACACCCTACGCCCTATGCCCTACACCCTACCCAGTGCATGGACTGTACAGGTCAGTCTGCTCCCTCATCTGTTCCCTTCACCCTACACCCAACACAGTGCATGAACTATTCCCTCATGTGCGCCCTACACCCTACGCCCTACACCCTACCCAGTGCTTGAACTGTGCCTGCACAGTGTATACAATCCTTCACATCCTAAACAGCACTCTTCTCAGGCTCGCACCCTACAAACATATTTTCTACATCCTACACTTGAAAGAGACAAAGTGCTTTTGACAGAATTTAACCCTATGCACACTTGCACATTGAACCTTAAATATATGTATCCTACAACCTACATTCTGACACAATATTATATACCATATTGTATATCGCTGTGATTCACATACTTACTATACAAGACAGCTTACACGTGTTCAACCAATACCTTCTACTCTGTGCATTTACACTGCATAACCCTAAAGTGTTGTACTCTTTTACCCTATGCCCTAGAACACATGTATCTTATTGTCTACATGCAAGCCGTACACACATAACTTCCTTCTTTACTCATTCTTCCAACCCTCACACTTCAGTCCTACTCCCTGTTCCCTACTCTCTACATACACACTTACATGCAACATGCTTGCTGACTGTCTTCCACACAGTACAAGCAAAACTCCTCCCCACTGCGTCCGGCCAATAGGAACCAACCAGGACTGAATCCCCTTCCCTCGGCTCCACCCACACTACCAGTAACAGTCCTTTTACAGTAGTAGTAGTGAGTTGCAACAATAGTACTTCTAATTGGTTTGTTCATGGTCATTTATGTCATGCACAATTACCCACAGCTGTTACTCTAGAAGTTTTTGAGGTAGTCAGTGGGTGAAGTCAGTCTAAACCGCGAGGACACTTTGTCCTTGTGTGCGTACTTTACATGAAAACAGAACACTAATGGACTAAGTGGTTTCGTTTAAAAAAGAATCAGTAGAGAAGAATACCATTAGAGGTTTCTTGGAAGACATGGTCTTTGTTTTGGGTTTTTGTTTTTTTTTTTTTTGGTTTGTTTTGTTTTGCTAATTTTCCTCCTACACGTTTTAAATTATGTTCCCATTTCTTGCCATGAATTTGTTCTGACTCTTCAGTTATTTGCGCAAAATGCAGCTGGGGGCGCCTAAATGGTTAATGAGTGTCAGCTCTTTTTTTCGAAGGACATTAAAAGGGAATAAACCATCCGTTTTGGCAGGGGAAGACACATCACGGCAGCATCAGAAGATATGATGGTTGTAATTAGGACAACATAAAAAATAAGAGAAGCCGGATCTGCTGCCAAGAAGGCATATTTTTCCTGCCATAGATTAAACTATATTTATTAGAGCTCCTCCTTTCATATCTCCCCTGTTCTCAATTATCCGCGTGATTGTGGGGACAGGGATCGAAATAAGAGTAATTATAACCATTATGAGGGTTTTTTTTTTCCTCTCTGACTGGTACCGGGCCCCTGAGAGGAAGTCTGAAGCGTTGTTTTCTCAGTGGAAAACGTCAAGCGGCCGCTGTCTATCTGAGAAGGAGAGTGATTGATGGAGTGCTGGCTAACGTCCTCTGCCAAGTTTCTGTGTACCAGAGTAGCTACGTCGTTAGCTTGGCCCCGGCAGCTCCATGGTTTGGTCTCTTGTGATGTTGAAAGCTTCTCCCACCTAGATACAGAATTTTATTTATTTCAGTGATTGCTGCTTTCTATTAACCAATGTAATGAAGGTTATAGATGTAATACATTACAGCTGCTCTTTTCATTGATTCCTTGTTTGGTTTAAATGTTATTATTTGTCTATTTTGTATTTTGGGTCAGTTCATTTTAATTTAATTTTTGAAGAATTGATTTTTGTTTTAGATATTTGTGAAGCTTTGTTTATTTTGCAAATAGGGATTTGTTTAGATAAAATTGGACAAAAAAATTGGATTTTTTGCATTCACGGAAAGAATGTTGAAATTGCCATCATCCTAATTTTTGCCTATCATAATTAGTTTTTGATTGTTTATGTGGAAGTTTTTTTGTTTTTGCATTTTTGTACATCCATCATTCACTGTATTTCTGCTGCACACACACAGTAATTAATACTATACTACATATCATAAATAATCAAGCAAACACCAGCCAAAGACAAAAAAAATAAATAAATTTGTATAAGTATGCATGTATAAGGGCAGTGTTTATTGAAACATGTGGGTGGACTTCTGCACAGACAATCTGACTTTCACCCTCTGCTGTTATCATTGGTTCATGCCCACTATGCTCTACCAACTACCAGACTGTGTATGTATAGGATGGCCAATGGATCTCTTTCAAAATCAACTCTTGCGTCAACAGCAGCACAAGGAAGAGAAAAACAAGGATCAGAATCGAGATGAGTAGGGGACAAATTATGACCAAAGGTTAAGGCATTCTGTAGATGGACACAAATCAATGATAGTGAAGCTAATGGTAACTGCTGAGCAGATGTTGTTGTGTACAAGGTCATCCCAAATTTAAACTTAACTATAGTACATTTTATTGGGGCATATTTATTGCTGGTTCTGATTTTAAAAACATCAGACCTTTGATTTACAAGATAGTTTCTGTATTGTTATGTGTTATGTGTCTGAGTGTTGTTTGCTTGGAAGCAGCAAATTCTCTGAACAGTGAATTCATTCAATGAACTGTTGTTTTATAGCAAGTAATACATTTCTGAGTTCAGTTTGGGTTTGTTCTTCTTCCCAATAGTATACAGCTCCACTAGCATATAGTGCGCGCATAGACACACACACACTCACACACACACACACACACACACACACACACACACACACACACACACACACACACACACACACACACACACACACACACAAATGGAATTACATCATGTAAAAACATCCTGGGATAGCTTCGGTGAGGGCTGGAAGCTGTGTTGTGTATGAAAGCAGAGACATGCGACGGAAGGCTGTCCCCAGGCCGCCTGGGATACATGGTTAATGGCCCACAGATCTGCAGCCCAATAGGAAACCATTAAAAACCCCAACCTGGCACCTTACAAAATGCGTAACAATATAATTTCCTCTTTTACAGCTTAAGGGGTCTTTCCCGAACACCTGTTTCTGCTTGGGCCGTAAGTTAGCATAGCAAACAACATCCTTAGGAGACCGAACAATGCAATTTCCGAGGAGACCCCGGACAGCGAAACATAGACTCAGATTGGCATCGGCACAAGAGCGATGGATGGACAATAACCTTGTTTAATCAAAACTGCTCATTTTCGGTAAATGCTTTTTTTTCCACTTTTCTACTTCAGGGAGTTTAGTCAGAAGTTCAATGAGTTTTGTCAGTTCAAGGAAACTGCATTGCGAGTGCGGGGAAACTTTCAGAGGAAGCTATAGGCTGTCTTCTTTTTTTTTTTTTTTGCCATGTTGTTTTGGAAAGAAAAACTGAGAGCATAAAGGAAAGTCTCTTTTCAGTGATTCACTCTGTTTGAATGCTGTTGCCATACGTCTTTAGCAGCTGGGACGTTTCTTCCCCTCCCCGCCCCGTAGAGCGCCCGTCTATATGCCCTGGATCAGACGGAGACGAGGCCCACATTCTCAATAAAGAAACCCCTCCATCTTTCAGAGCGCTCAGAATCAAAGCCCCCCCACCACCCCAACCCCAAGTTTGATTACAGCTCCTTTTAAGGCCTGTCACTTCACTTGTTTCGGGTGTGTTTTTGCGAAGCATGTTGTTGCTAGGAGGCCTGGATGCACAGTATGCCCGCAATTGGAAGAATCCTCTCCGCCTTCCTGATCTCTGTCATCTCCTGACCTGGAAAGAACTGGGCCTTGCCTTTCCGTGTTTAGCTTGGCCTTTGCGTGTTTATACATTTTTTGCCTTAAGAATTCCCTGCTCCCGATGCAGGCACTTGTGCAGGGGGAAAAAAAAAAAATGCGTGACTTTTTGTGTCACTGGGCTGGTATGCGTTGAGGAGGGAAGCAAAGGAAAGCATGAAAAAAAAAAGTAATCCTTTGGCTTATTGCGAGAATGTTTATTCTTTGGAGTTTTTTTGGAGGCTCCTTATCGTTGATGAAAGCAGCCGATAAGCATCGCCCCTTAGCAGCTGGTCTTAGCGCGCAGCGGAAACGCTCCGTACACGAAGAGGTCGTTTCAAAGCCGGATGATGAAGGGAGGCTGTGTTCATCCTCCTCTGTACCGCTGCCAGGGACCGGAGACACCTTTGAGGTAATCTGTTTGTTCCACCTCGCAAGGAGGGTGCTGCCAGCATAGAGCTGAAGCAGAGAGGGGCATTGTTTACCGCAGTCTCAATTAGTCAGTATTGTCTGACTCATACCAGTAGTGACGTACCAGTGATGTGTGGACCGCATTGTGACTGAGTAAATCGGGAGGGTGCAGAAAATGATAAAACGGAACAAAAAAAAAACACAAAAGACAAAATGCAACAACAAGCAAAATAAAAATAAAATCAAGACTGCAGCATAAAAACTAGCACAATCCAAATTCTGTAGCACAATGTAACGTGAGTCAATAAAGAGACAGACAATAGATAAATAAATATTTTTTCAGGTAGAAAAATAAAAAACCTAGAGACTTTTTCCAGCAGTATGGTAGCTCCTTCATTCCCTTGATTAGAATTACAAAACATCATGGGTTCTGAAGTGCCTTAGTCCTTCGAATGCAGTCGGTAAACACAAGGGACGCAGGTGGGCCTCTATAATCGCCTGTCCTTCTGGCTAGGTCTGACCAGCAGTGTTACCTGCCCAGGGCACCATGGCCCCAAGTGTTACCACCTCTGGGTTACCTATGAGTCCTGCCCAGTAATGTCAGCCACCCTGTGAATTTTCGGTGTCAAAATCAGTGTTTCTGAAAAGAAAACTGAAAAGAGTTATGGTGAATATACTTTCTTTAGTCTGTGAAAACACATAAAACACACAGTTAACGATTGCTGTTATGTCACATCCAGGCTGAAATGTTTCCAGACTGGAGACTGGAAGTTTTTGTTTTTTCTGGTGTGGTTTGCACTGTGCTGGTTATATCCTGGTCCTTTTTTATTTCAACCAGAAGACATTCTAAGAGGCCAGTCAGAATCCAGATACAGTTTGGGGGTTCCCAATACTCTACCCCCACCCCACCCCCAGACCCACCCACGCACTTCTGAGCACTATCTTAAACAGATCTGGATTGTGACATCACAGTGGCAGTTGCACAACAGGAAATCGGATCCTCTCTCTCTGGTTGCTAGAACCAAAGTCAAATGACTGTCAGAGACCGCAATGGAATATGTAACAATGCACATATGTTATATTTGCTTTTATTTGTGTAAGTACTTGCAGTAGTTGAAGGAGAGAGAGATAATGATTGCCATACATGTATTGAATTAAAAAAAAAGTGTACTCATTGAATGCAAGTGTTTGATACAAAGATTTAATTGGCAACAAAACTGAGGCACATTTGAGGTTTTCACAAACACAATGTTTGAAGAAAGTACAGTTGCTATTTAGTTTGGCGCTGGGAGAACATGGCTGGCATTGCGGTAAGGGGCATGCCACGTATTAAAAGTGCTTGCCAAATAGCATATCCTGTGGGGCATGGTTGTAAGGCCTCTGGGAGAACGAAACAAAATGAAATAAATAAAATGCTTTGAATCAAAGCGGTGACATGACGTGACGTTTGGTTGTTATTGAAAGTTAATGTCAGCGGGATTTTGACCTGATGGCAGAAGATTCCCGATTTTGCACACTTTTGCTTCCTGGCGCGTACAGCGTATTAAGTTATATTGAAGTTATGTCCGTTACTTAGTTCTTCAGGCGAATCTCTGAGTCTATTACAGAGGGGTCAGGAGGAGTACTGTCCTGCTAGGCTACGACCCCAGCCGTCTGTCTGCTCCTCAGAGACCAATAACAGAAAATGTCTCATTTTAAAATAGGAAATGCAATGATGAAAATGGCAGCGGTAGCAGTAAGAAAAACACAGGCATGTCGACAGTACTTACGGCATGCAGTAACTTTTAAAAACCAAAAAAAAAAAAATGGCTCCATATCAGTGGAGATCCAGTTTTGGATGTTTTATTCAGTGTATGTGACTGACACCGTTTGTGTGAATTTTAGTGGCAGAGCACAACTCCACCGCCCCCTGCCCCCGCCCCACCCCCCAGCTTGGATACGGAGAGCCAGGCATGGAATCTGACTGGGAAAAATCCCGGAGGTTAAGTGTCCCATCCCAGTGACTGCGTTCCCAGGGCCGTCTCCCAGGGCCCTCGGGGGGATTTGAGTCTGGCGGGTTGTAAAGGGCCGCTCTCCCTGTGGGACGTCCCACCATCGCCCTGCAGACGTGTCCTCTCCGGACCCTGCAGAGACCGGCCTGGTGGGGCTCCGGTACTCGGGGTCACGGTCCGTCTGGCCTTCTCTGACACCAGCCGCTCCGCTTTGCGCCCCAAAGCTGAAATTAAACCCCCCCTACGGGGACGCTGAACCCTGCCGATAGAACAGCCCCCAGCCCTGGCCTCTCTGGCACAGGGACAAATAATTCTTCTTCGTTAGTGTTATGATGAGTAGTGGTTGTAGGAGCAGTAATAAAATTAGTAGTAATAATAGCAGCAAGCAAAGTAGTAATAGTCATAGAAGTGGTATTTGTAATAGCAATAGCAGTGTTAGCAGTACTCGTTGTGGTTGTAGTACAGTCAGTTTTAAAAAAAGGAAACAACAAAGTACAAAGAGCTTACATTTTGGAAGTAACTTAATTGAGACTAAAAAGCAGTCTATACATGTGTTTCATATTAATGTTGTTGCTAATTACGAACATGTTTCTGCTATAAAAGACTGAGTGAGCTTCCGAAGCAGCATGAGTAGTCTAATGGATTTTGAAATTGGTCAAACAGTTGGTACCCAATTTACAGGTGAGTCAGTCACAGAAATGGCTTAATTATTTAACGTGTAAAGGGGAACAGTTTTGAAAATCATGCACCACACAAGGAAAATCTGCGTCAGGGTAGATGAACAGTGGTCACTGACTAAGAAAGATGGACCTGTCGAGCCCAAAACCGGGCCTTCTGAGCTGTGGAGTAAAGTAATATGGTTTGATGAGTCATTCTTTACTCTTGAAGAGAAACAAAAGCAGCCCAACTCTTCGTTAGTTCAAACATGTCCATGGATGTCCATGGATGGCCCGATCAGTTTCATCTGCTTGTCCATGAAATCAGCCATACCTCGATTCTGTCACTTTTGCACATGAACATGGCTGGTTGATGTGTTGGATCGCACGTACATCCTGCGGGCAGACTCGGTTTCTGTAAGGATGATGCATAAAGGCCGAAAGCCCACACTCACACGCACGCTTCATGTGCGGCCAAACGGTTCTTGTAGGTGTCCCTTTTTTTTCTGAGCACTGCAGCTTTCTTTTCCGTTATTGTCTCGAAATTGAAGTCCTGCACCACATGAATGCGTTTGTTTGCTGTCTTCTCAGAGACTGTGGTTGAGTAAAACTATGAGTGTTATTTCTTCTGAGAAGAAGAATTAAAGACAAAATAAAAAACAAAGTAATGATCTCAAAGGCTTCCGTTCTGGTGTTGTTGTGGTGGCGGGCTCTAGCTTAACAGAGCACAAGAGCTTAGTCAAGACTAAGCGGCATTGACAAAGAAAATCATAACAGTAGTAAGTCACATTGTAATTAATGACTCAACACAAGCCTGTTTTTCAGTGGATTGTTGCATTTTCTACATGCTGTGGAAGATTTTTTTTTTTTTTTGCTTAATTGTAGTTTCAGGGTGACCATCCACAAATCATGTTTTCTCCCTGTATCGGGGTACACATCTGCCCCTCTCCCCCTCTAGCTGTAAGCAGCTGAGGGCAGACACCCTCTGCTCTCCCCTTCCCTGGGCTTTAATGAGGGGCATGTGTGAGGATCTGTAAATTGGGTGGAATGCTGCTCTCTGCCAAGAACCTGGAGCTCCTGAGATAAGCAAGACACATGAGGGGATGTCTCTCAGATCTCTGATCCCATCACCTCCCTCTCTCTCTCTCTCTCTCTCTACCCCTCTCTCCCGCTCTCTCTCTCTCCCTCTCTCTTCCTCAGTTTCATCTGTCTCTCCTTCTCACTTTCATTCTCTCCCTCTCATTCTTCTCCCTCTCTTTCCGTGTCCCACTCAGTTTATTCTCTCTCCCCCTCCTCTCTCTCTTCGTTTTATCTCTATAACCCCCCTCCCTCTCCTCTCTATTCCTCTCTCTTGTTTTCTGTATCTCTTTTTCTCCCTATTTTTCTGTCAAAGAACCATTTTATTGCTGAGACACAAATCCTTCAGTATGTGACTCAGTATGTAATGAAATAATAACTCATTAAATAATTGTAATATAGTTATTATAGGTAATAACACAAGCTTGTAGGTATTATTACTGTCATTAGTGTTACCAACAACAATAATAATTGTAACAACATACATTCCAGAAATTCTTTAAACTGAAACACTCAGACTTGTCTGGTTGCTTTTTTCTGATTTTATATTCTCTATATTAATTTTTCCATATTAATGTTCCGTTTATTCTGTATTTTTCCTGTGTGCGTGTGTGTGTGTGTGTGTGTGTGTTTTTGTTTTTGTGTGTGTGTGTGTGTGTGTGTGTGTGTGTGTGTATGAGGGTGTGTGTGTGTGTGTGTGTGTGTGTGTGTGTGTGTGTGTGTGTGTGTGTTTTGTGTTTGTTTTTGTGTCTGTGTGCACCCGCACTCGCGCCTGTGGCTGTGTGTTTTTTCGCCTGTGGCTGAGCGCTTCCTCCCAGAAGACAGAGCAGGGGCCAGCCGTTGCTGCGGTCGGTAAACATGTTCTCAGGGCAGGTTAATGATCACCCAGGTGCTTTTGTTCCCTGGCCTGGCCTGGTGTCTGTGGTGTGGGAAACATTGAGGCCCCGCCCCCCGGGCCTGTGAGCCCGTCAGCGCACTGTTCTGAGTGCAGGCCACCTGGGCACGAGGGCCTCCACCTCCACTGGCTCTCCAGCTGGGATAAACCCGCCTCCTCCCTCAGGCCTCTCTATGGGCGAGATTCAATCAAACACACTTAGCCTCTTTTACTCTTTTAGAGCATATTCTACTCTATCACACAATGAAGAGAATGCATTCCAAAGGGCACGTTTGCTTGTTTCCAGTGAAATGCAGCATACTGGAAGGAAATGATGTCATAATGTGCAGTCTGTTTTGATTGATTTGCCCATGCCCTGAAGGATACTAATTGCATTGATTTGATCTAGCCCTGGGTCTCCCTCTTGAACACTAACAATACATTTAGGCCTTTAGTGACTCACGCAGCTTCCTTATTTTAAACAAACAGTCCATCTATACAGCAGATATTTCTACAGCAACTTAGAGGAGGGGGGGGGCCCGTCTGCGACTGAAACCTGCAGCCAGTGGGTTACAGGCCCAGGTCTCTAACCATTATCTTTCATGTAAGCCAAAGCAAATCTTTAATCCAGCATTAAGCCAGGGAATGCAAGTGATACATCATACAGGGCGGTCTCTCTCTTAAAGCCTGTTTTTCAACCTAAATTGCCTCAGCTGTGTAATTTGATAAAATGTTAAACTTTATGTAATGTAAGAGGCCTTGGATAACATTGTTCTGTTTTATTTTGTTCCTCTTCTACCTGTTTTTCTTCTTCTCTCTGACCCTTTTTCTCTCAGTCGGTGCTATATTGGCGTGACCTTACACAATGTTGTTACAGCAAAGGTGACAAAAAAAAGATAAAAGACAGCAGGCATTCTTATCCTGGGTGCCTTGTATCAGCTTCCTTTATTATTTGTTTGAGCTATTTGTTTTTAAAGAAACATGTTGAAAGGGATTTCAGCTATGCCCCATTTAGGATTGGAACCAGCAGCCTCGCAGCCTGTGCGCTCTCCACAGGCTAATATGTACCGTGCATATTGTATTTACTGTTAGCAAACCCTTCATAAATGTATTACTACTTATTAATTATATTTGGCCCTCTTTTGTATAGACACAACATGATAAATGGATGGAGAACAGGAAGCCGCTAGCTAATTAACTGCCAGATTAATCGAAAATAATTTATGCTTTAATGTGTTTAAAATCTACTTCAGATGTGCTTGTTATGGAGTTCACATTATTTTTTATTGTGTATTTGATTGCTTCTTTCAGCTGACCTGACCCAAGTGGTTTGTAGACATCCAAGAGAACATACAACCCATTCACTAGCTACTTACTGTCAGTTTGCTATTTATTTCTACTGCATTATTAATATGTAAGATTAAGCAATGTGTTTGTCATGCGTTGTATTTATCATGTTTTGTAACACTGTAAAGAGTCATCCGTCATGCACAGCCCCAATCACATGGGTCACTGAAAAGCATTCAGCTAATACATTAAAAAACCATTACTAAAATCCTGGATCATGTGCTCTATGCAAATGCTGCTTCTTTTCATTCTCTGTTTTTAAGAAAGTCATCATTCCCATCATCACTAAAAATACATGCCTGTCACTGCTTCTGACTTAAAAATATTAATAGTAAAAAAATGCTTTCAGTGATCTGTTCAGTTCGCCCCACACTGGCCACATTGTGAGTGGGGGGGTGCACAGTAACTTAGTTTTTCAGTTCTTTCATACGATTGGACGATGCGGTACAAGTGGTTTGAGTGAATCACATGCGTGTTCGGTGCGTTTGGGGCGCGGGGGAAGTGAATTGTCATATACCTCAAGCCCTGTCATGATTGGGGCTACGGCCATAGTAAGGCTGAGCGTTTGGTTGCCAAGGTATTTACATCTTCCTGTTTTTTTGTGTTGCTCGCATATTAAATTAGAAGCAATACTGTTTCCCAGCTGCAAGTGTTACTCACCGAGGTCAGCGGCAGAGAATCGCTTCTCAGTTCTGAGTCAAACAGAGCAGGAAATATATATAGGTATAAATTTTTATATATAAAGCTTCATAGCCAGCGGCTAACTGGCCATTTGTTTGGAACCCAACAACATCCAACCCAAACACTTGTGTGGCTTTGATGTGGATTGGGCTGTATTTGCATTGAGGTGGGCTTTTAAGATTCCCCATATACCCCTCAAAATAGTAAACATCTGTTTGAAACACGATGAGGCTGGTCACAGTAAATAACTTCTATAGATACAAAAGCACTTGTGGTGTATAATTCAGAGACCTGCATTCATAAAGTGGTGGAAAGTAGAGTGTGGGAGATTGTTGAGTCCTAATATGGTCGAGTTCGATTGTGGCAAATGATTTGTTGGTACGATTTATTATTGTTCCTGATTATTTTTTTGACTCACCCTTTTTTCATATTTTTTTCTTTAACACATGTAATCATTTCTAAAATTAGTTTGTTTTGTTGATACCTGTTTTTTTTTTTTTAGAGCGAATGATGTTTAGAAAAATTAGTCAGGGTACAGAGACTACATCTTGATGCCAAAACAAATGGTTTCCAACTAAAAAAAAGTACAGAATGATATTTCCAAAATATTTGCGTAATCACACCGCAGCATAATAGCATTGCTGGGAGATTATAGAAAGTGTGATCAAGCAAATGTATGCATTCAGTTAGTGTACAAGATTGGGATAGGACTACATCACAAAGTGCTGTAATATTTAGTCTTTAACTCTTTTTGTTTCCAAATGAAACAACTGGGTATATCGTGTGAACGTTTTGTTATAGTCTTGCCTATGATGTGTGTTTTTATTTGTTTTCACTGACACAAACAGAGCTGTTTTTTCAGTGACTTTTGACCTATCCCTACTACTGTCTCACACCAACCCGAAATGAAAAATCATGGAGAAATGCATTATGCAGGCCTACACAAATCTGAGCTTCAACTTTCACCTTTTGCCTTTCATTTTTGTTGTTATTTTTCCACGTCAACAGCGCCTCTTAACCTGCGTCAGTCCTGTGCTTCTCCCTTGTTGGGTCATGCTTTGTCGTTGCCTCTGTTAAAGGGTTGTGTATTTAGGGGTCATTTCTCATGAAGTACACTCACACACATTGAGGTTATGGCTCATTGCTTATGAGTGTAGATGTTATTGGTTATCATATTGGGATAGGTTTAAAAACTATGTGAGTGTTCCTAATGGCATCCAGAACCTGAATGAATGTAGGAGATTCTGTGGTATCAACAGGCCTGGCTGGGCCGGCACAGTACAAAGAGCAAGTCATTCACAGCCAATTATGCTGTCCACACATCAAAGGCCAGTATGGTTGATGCGCTTTTTATGAATATGAGAAATTTTTGATGTGGCTGACTGTGATCGGTGATGTGGTTGACTGTGTGTGTGTGTGTGTGTGTGTGTGAGAGAGAGAGAGAGAGGGAGAGAGAGTGTGTCTATCTGTGCCTGTGTCTGAAATGTGTTTACAAGCCATGTAGATTCAAAGATTGTCTAACCCTACAAGGAATGTCAGTTTAGTCACATGCCACTTGGGTAGGTTTATAACGATGGCACACGATAGATGCTGTAGCACGATCTGCAAATCCTGAGTCACACGTACAACACTGGACCAAAAAAAAAATGTTTACTCAACAGGAAAGGGAAAGGAGTGTGTCCGGCCTTACATGGGGTTAAAGGCCTTAGGAGGCAAAGACACGTTCTTATGATAGAATTTACGCAGCAACGAGAGAGATTTACAGACTCAGATAAACGAGGTCTGGAATGTGGGCCCAGTTTTCCACAGTATTGTACAGGACTGCATCTCCGTGGGTCTCTGGAGAGCTCAGGAGCACGTTTACTAATGGAAGAGAAAGAGAAAGAAAGTGATTTAAGAACTTTGTATTTTTACTTTTTTTTTCCCCCACAGATATGCAACTGTTGCAGCTCAATTACTGGGTATGGCAGCAGACGCTCTGTGCCTTTGGTAAAGGAAGGCCCGAGCAGCTCAAAACTGTTTCTAACATATCTGAGGAACTTCAGGCTCAGTTCTGTGTACGCATATGTTTGCAGTCTGAAAATGTGTTTCTTGAGGCTGCGAGAGACTCATTTTTGTTTTTTAGATAGTATCAAATGACTGTGATATTAACAGGAAGCAAATTCTTGACATGTCGAACAAGATTGCAATGAAACATTGACTGAGCTCTTAAGAAGATTTTTTTTTTTACCTGGTCATCACAGACCACTTTTTCCCTGTATGATGTGCACTGCTTTTTCAGTTTAGGAGGGGACTGAGCTGTTGATTGAAACAAGGTTACTGTGCAGTTTAAAATGACTGCTATTAAGGTTTCATATTGTTCAATCAAGCTCTTAAGTATTTTTTCCTTCCCTTTTAAGTCACAACCGGGCAAGTCAAAATCTCTTTGAAAGTCTAGATCGCGGAAGCCATTTCTCAACCCATGTGGGATGTAATTTGAATTACTGACTCATTAGCCAGAAGATAAACAGATATGCATTTGTCCGAAAAAATCAGAGTCAGTAATGTAATATCAATTTCTTTTTTTTTTTTTAAATTTAATTTAAGGGGCCCGGCTGTATTTCTGTAACATATGCTGCTCACATCTGTTAATCAGCTCCTTTTGATTCCCGCGGTCGCGTGTGTCGGTCTCAGTGGCAAACACAATGCCAGCATTCAGTGCCCTTCTTCTCCTTGCTGTCGCCGATCTCCTCCACCGTAAATCAGGATCCAGAGCATGGCGCTTCCCTGCGTGACGCCCACGGAAGCCCCTAATATCAGGTTCTTCTCCTGACAAACAGACAAACTGCGCTGAAAAACAGGCTCACCGACAGTAAGGAAATTGCACAAAAAGAAAAACCGTGAAAACACAAAACCGTGACATATATGAAAGTGTCGCCCGTACTTCCATACTCAGCCCAATCAAATATAGCCCCAACACGTGCCCCCCCCCCCCCCACCATGCCCCCCCATAACAACCTACTCCATTTGTGTCCTTATGGCTCCAAAAAAGACAAAATAAAAGAGGACCTTTTTTTTTTTTTTTTTTTTACATTTTTAGCATCTCGTAGCATGCGGTGACAGAGCGTGGCAACGCAGCTCTTGATTAATCACGAGCGTCCGTCGCGGATGTGGAAGGGGACGAGGGGACCCCGTGCTTCCTCGCTGCTGACCTGGCGGGGTGGAAACATGAGGAGCCCAGGCATCCCGAGAGTGCCGGCGTGGGGATAGGCCGTGAGTGATCGTGCGGAAGAGAGCAGAGGTAGCTGGCCGCGGGCAGGATATTAACACTTTTCTCATCCATATATTTCTGCTTCATGGAGCGAAGCAGTGATTATTCTTACTGAACACTTCCCGAGGTCACCGTGTTAAGCCCCTTATATGAGCTCATGAATCTTTGCTTGTGTGTGTGTGTGTGTGTGTGTGTGTGTGTGTGTGTGTGTGTGTGTGTGTGTGTGTGCGCGCATGTTTTTGTCTGTGCATGTGTTTCCTCTCCAAATGAAAAATCTCTGTAACGTCTGTGTACTTAAAGGAAAACCTTTTAAACTGTACATCTTAGAGCGGAAACGACACGCAAAAAAAAAAAAAATGTTCCTGATTTTCCCCAGACTAATGGTTTTAATAAAAAGTACATGCTGCTGAAAAGGAAATATAATAGAAGATAGCATCAAAGGCACTGAGCTACTTTCTTCTCCGGGGAAAATTTTTTCCCCCTTCACTTTTTCTTTTTTTTCCGTTTTACCTTCTAACACTTTGTGAATATCCAGTCTCTTGCCCCACTGTCAGTCAGTGCTGTCTCGCTCTGTGAGATTCAGACAGACAGTTGGAATGCTTTGGGTCAAGGAAACAAACAAAAGAAAAACAGGAGGAAGTCACTGCATCACTTATTCTGGGTAATTTCATCAACTCGGCAAACACACTCTAACCCCACCACTTGTTCAGGCCATTGGAAATAAAACTAAAAACGACATCTCAGCCTACAAGCCCTCAAACCTCACAGGATTTAAAATTTTCGATAGACGCGAGATATGTATATTAAGAAAGTAAGTCTGCGGTAGAGAGAGTGAACAAAAATATTTGATCTTTAAATGTTTTAAGGAGTTTGTAAAAACAGACGATTTGGAGGCTGTTTCAGAGACAGCTCTGTTTTTAAACGGCTCACTCTTGGGGCACATTCAGGCATGTGGTATGCTGCTAACAGCGTCCAGTCATAACTTATTTCATGGATGGCTTGGAAAACAAATTTTTTTACATATGTCATTTTCAGGAAACATTTCAAATGTTTTCATAAAATGTATATATATATTTTTTTTTTTGCAAGGCATGTGACAAGCTAGCTATTGACAGATTTTTAGCTATTGACACATTTGGTTAGCTAGCTATGGTATCTTTATGCAGAGACAAAAGTAAAAAAAAAACAAAAACGTTATTTTGTATTTAGAGTGAAAGTACACAACAAATATACATTTATTTAAAAACAAAGAAAAAACCATGTCCTAGTCTCTAGATTGTATTTTTCTCCAACATGTGTTGTACTGTTGGTTTGATCATATATCTGCTTGATCAGTTTTCAGTTAATCCTTGGAGACTATCCCAGAAAGTCAGGAAACAAACAACTGTCAAACAGTGGTTCAAACCACAGAAAAGTTAATTAAACTCTGATGAGCTGATGTCACTGTGAAATCTTTCAGTTTGCATATTATTGGTTCATGTAATTGAATCATAACCTCTTATTGGTTCAAGAGCTATATGTTTCATGGGACTCAGTCCAGTCATATTCTTGTCATGATAGCTCTGAACTCCACACATTCATTCATTCATTCATTCATTCATTCATTCATTCATTCATTCATTCATTCATTCATTCATTCATTAATTCATTCATTCACTCATTCACTCATTCATTCATTCTTAGAAAAATGCTGCCTTCAATTTTTATTCCTCCTTCCTATTATTCCTAATCCTCCTTAATTTATTGGGCTTTTTGCATAATACAATAGACACAATACAATATTTTAGAGTGTGTTCCTATTCATGTGATATTCAGCAGTTCATGCAAAATGGAATTCAGTGCTTCACACTGGTGGGAATGATTTTTGTTGTTTTGTGTGTCTTTCAGCAAATGCCATGTACATGGGGAGTCAGGAGATGGTGCAGGTCCTGGGCAGAGATGATTCCACCATCAGAAAAAATCTGGAGAAGGTACCCATAGCGCCTCTCCCCCTGCCACACCCAAAGCCCCTTTAAGGACACGTACTCTTTATCTGTAATAGTCAGCTGTGAATAGCGGTAATGGGATACGGAGGTGTTACTCTTGAGCAAGCATAAGCTGTTGGCTGCACTCTGATTTGAGCCAATCACTGAGTTTTCCCCGGAGGGCAAAGTCTTTTGATTGGGTCAGACAAGTCAGTTACTGATAGAGTGTTGTAGCTCCACCCATTATGGGGGTTTGTGAACCCTCACAAGTCAGCTTGATAGTGAATGGTTGAAAGGTCACTTGCTTTCTCTCACTTGGTATTTATCACATCTTGTCACGTACCAGGGTTTTGGACAGCTGTATTTGTAGTATACCATCGACTTCATACCTGTGCCTTCAAGCGTAACTGGCTTGCGACAATGACGTTGTCCCTTGGAGGACAACGACATGTCGGGGTTTGATGGCAGTCTGGTGCTCATTAACCAGGTGCCTCCTCCAGCTCAGGGTTCACACAAGGCCACAGGAGAAGGCCTTGAGCCCCTGCAGTCCACCACATCTCTGTGTCCTGTGAAAAAGCCGCCCAGCCCCACACACAGGAGAAGCTTAATGGTTACCATTTGAGGTGCAGACAAGAAAGGGCAAAAATACACGACAGTGCATTTTGTCACAAAATACAAATGCATTTTAAAAAATTATGTTTGAACAAGGTGTGGCTATTAAATAATCAGACTTATGCTGTAATTCAATTTTAACGAAGAAAACAAAAGATTTGGTAGCCGTGTTTTTCAATTTTACCAAAAATGTCAAATTGATGCATTGCTCGATTTTTGAACTGACCATTTTTATGACACGTCAGAAAAACACATCTACTTCAAGCGATGCATAACAGCTGAAGACGCGAGCGGATTGAAACTTTCGGGGGTTGTTTTTGCTTGCCCATTGGTCAATGTATACCCTAAGGTTTGCGCATGCATGCTGTGGTTCGACTTAGATAAGCTCAGTCTCATTATATAAGTGCTACACCTCGTATAATCTTGCACAGAACACTCAAGATGTTAATTAAAAGGGTCAGGATCTGGGTTGCTTTGCAGGTGGCACTGGAGTATGCACCACACCACTGCATTCTAAGTACTTCAATAAAAAAAAACCAAATGTCTTATACATGCTCATTTTAGACACTGCCCATTTCTGGTTATTGGAGGTTAAACTCATTAGTGGAGAGTTTTATGATTTTGGATGTTTTGTTTACGTTGTATGCATTTGCAGTTTGTGTCAAGTTTCTAGGCTGGCATAGTTCATTTTCCTTATTAGTGCGTAAGTGTATTTTGCACATATGTTCTGAACTGGGAGTGTTGTTGGCCAGGCCTATATAACCGTTGCTCACATGTTCCTTTCAACTGTAAGTCACTCTGCCTGAGAGCGACTGCTAAATTAACGTGATGTAATGTAATTGAGTGGATGTAATGGAGGGTTTCCCCTACCCCAAACCTGGCAGATGACTTGCTGAACTCCCTTTACTTCTTTTGGAATGTGAGGGTTTGTTTTTCCAATAGTCGTTTTTTTTTATTATTATTATTTGGTCTGGAACTTTGCTTTTAAATATTTCCATGTTTAATATTCCCCTTCTCGTAGAGGTGAATGTTTTACAGTATAATGATAGCACTGGGACTACTTTACCCTCTACTGCCCATGGTGAACTGGGTAAAACCTGGGTCTGTACTCACAAAGCATCTTTTAGTAGCAGTGCTGATCTCAGATCGGTTTTCCCCTGTCTATATCCAAAACTATTCATTATGAGGTAAAAGGCTACACTGATCCTAGAACACAGGGTTGTTTTCATGAAGCATATCAGAAAAGAAGCACTGATTTCAGATCAGGTTTCCCCATCCGTATGCTAAACCTTTCCATTATGAGCTCAAAGGCAAAACTGATCTAAGACTCACATCCATAACACATATAGGAGTGCTGATCTATGACCTGTGCCCGTATTCATAAAGTATCACAGAGTAGGGATGAACTGGGATCAGGTTTCCCCCTGTCCCTATCTTAACCATGTTCATTTTGAGCTAAAAGGCTGAACTGATCCTAGATCAGACACTCTTGCTCTGTCTGAGGTGCTGTGTCAGAGTGAAAAAGGGAACGTATCTTTGGTTATAAACAGGGTCAGAGTGAGACTGCCGCTGATCAAAGGAGGGTCGTAGGGCTCATATAAACACAAGGCACATAGTGCTTACCCTGCATCTTTATCTCAAAATGAAATGTTCTCTTTTTAAACATCCTTTATATATATATATATATAATTAAGGTAACACTAGCTATATGATAAGTGCCCTAAATACCTGTGTAGGTACAGTAATACTACAGTCTGCATGTACATTATTACGTTTATTTACTATCGTAAAAACTTTCTTGACAATAGTAAAAAAAAAAAAAACGCAGTGAACATGTTGAATGCTGAAGTTTTAATGTTTGGCAGAAGACAGAGTTTAAGCATCTAGTAGGTACTTCTGGCTGTGGTGATATGAGTCGGTTTACGTGTAGTAAAAATATAACAATAACAAAGTGAGTTTTACTCTATTGAGTAAAATGTAACCAAGTCATACACACAGAGCAGTTACACTGTAACTACCGCTGTAGTTACAGTGTAAATAATCTGTAATTAGAAGGCCCATGGTTTTTTTTTTTTTTTTTTTTTTTTTTTTTTAAGAAAACACCTCTATTTTAAAAAATTCTCTTTGAGAATGTTTTTGGAAGTAAAAATTTCTCTGCAGGAAAAAAACAACAACTCATGGGTCGGTGAGAACACAGGGCAGGATGTTTATGTGTGATTTTTGTTTAAATGTGTGTGTTCTTTTTTTATGATAACGGGTCGTAGGCCTCGACTTACAAGTGATATCAGATTATCTTTGACAACAAGGACATTGACATCCTCTGGCCCCCATCTCCTGCCTAAGACTGGGATCTGACAGATATCAGAGCGATAGAGAGAGACTGGGAGTGACAGAAAGGGAGAGGGAAAATGAAGGGAGCAATAGGGAAAGAGCGAGAGAAAGGGAGGGATAGAGAGACAGGGAGAGAGAGGGAAACGGTGATAGATAAAGGAAGGGAGAGAAGGAGGCAGAGAGGAAAAGAGAGGGAGCTTGACTCTCTCCATCCAGAGAAAGAGTGTTTCCCTGCTGACACTGAACAGAGCCTGGGAAGGCTGGGGGCAGCGGGGTCAGCCCTCATGGACACAATCTCTCATCGCTTAAAAAGGTGATATCGTTTCATTCTTAATGTTTATCCTCACCTAACCTAACCTCATCCGTCATACGCCTACCTCTGAGTGCCCAACGCCAAGAACAGAAGGTGTGCTGGGGGGGGTTGTGGAGGGAGGACGAGGGTGGGCGGAGGCGAGGTGGAGCGGGGGGGGGGGGGATGGATCGTACCTCAGTTAATATTGAGTTTGGAGTTTGACTTTTTTTGGCTGCAGGTCCTGTGCGCTGCTGCGTTTGGCAGGCGATGCGAGGCTGTGCGTTTGTGTTTACATGCCCGCACCAGCCCACCCCCATTCACCCCACCCCCTGTCTGACCATGGCTGGGCAGTCAAGCAGGGCCCATCATCAGAACAACCAGCAGTCTGTGCCAGCGTTCTCCTCAGTCTGACCTTTGGGAAGGGTCTGGAAGGGTCTAGAAGGGACATCCAAGTCCCCAGACTCTTCCCATGCTGCTTAATCTACCTTAGCCTCACGTATCAGGCTCCTGTTTATGACATCATGGCGGTGAGCCTGACTAATTTATCACTTTGAAGTGGTATGACTCTTCACAACCTCTGGTGATATGCTCCTCTATTAAACCAATTGTCAGTTACTACTTCTGACAAATCGAAAAATGGAGTGATTGTGTGAGATGATGAACTAACTAAATCGGATTCCCAGGCCAAAAAAAGTTAGCTAAGTTATCCCGGCATGCTATCAGAAACTGAGGATCAAGAGTCAGCCCCCCCACCTTGCACAAGAGAGTTTTATGTCTGTTTTTTTCTTTAGCAGCTAGTCCGAGGGACTGTGTTCAAAGAAAAAAGAAAAAGTTTCATGTCTAAACCAAAGCTGTTGTAATTTAGATGGATCATTTGGCTCGTACAGAGGTGTGGGGGCTGTAGGGTCACTCAGCCGAAATCTTTGGCCCTACGGTGTGCACGGTGGGTCAAAACAGTCATCTCCTGAACACAGAGTTCCCTGGCAGAACAATTTGGATTTTTAACCTCCACCAGCAAACTAACAAACAGCAGCTGTGTACCAGAGAACACGATACGTGATAATTTAGGCAACACATAAAGACAGCCTCCAACGGAAATTAATAATGTCGTTTGTTGTAATTATGAACACCACCGACGTTGGCTGAGAGGCATTTGGCATAAAACTCCAGTAGCTGTATTTGCTAAGCATTGGTGGTGGCAGCGGTTGGTGATAAAACAGTAATACCGTGTTTCAAATTTCATTTTAATCATGAAGTTTTTTTTTTTTTATTTTGCTGCCTGAAGGTAGCTTTATGGGTAAAACTTGCCGCCATCCTCTCAAAATTAACTCTGAAACATTCATTAAGGGTTAACAATTCGAAATGGCTGAATTTCAGGTTTATTGGTTTGGATTAATACTGGATAGTAGTTATCAATGTATTGATAAAGACCAGATAATTGTTTTAAAATAGATTTGTGTCATATTGCCCAGCCATAGGTGGTGATTGAAATGAGTTTTCACCGATCACTATAAATAGCTTTGAGACCATGAGAAATTCTTCTTCTTCTTCTTCTTCTTCTTCTTATTATTATTATTATTATTATTATTATTATTCGCCCCTCCCTACAACAGAGGTTAATGACCTTTGAAGGTGGAATCGCCTGACACTGCTTCGGCCACGATAGATTCTTCCACCACGGCCTTACCTAACTACATCCTGGATGTTTTCTTTCAGTTTCTCACACCCAGATTTGTGAAATAAGCCCTGACGCGGAGCCGCCCACTGCCATCAATCATGTGCTTGTTCCTTTTACATTTTTATTCCGGCTCAAACGCCCCCTGACATTTATTTCCCAGCGTGTTCTCAAAAAAAAAAAAAAAAAACCATGCAGGCCCCACGGCGGTGTGTTTGGCGTTTACACGGAACATTCTGGGCCGGCGAGCGCTGTTATCATCAATAAATGGAAATGCGGCATGTGCTACGTGCTACTGTCGGCACAAGTCTGGAATATATGCTAAATAGACCACATCCACCTTGGTAAGCATGGCCAAGGCCACACCACACACACTCACGCACACACTCACGCACACACTCACGCACACACTCACGCACACACTCACGCACTCACGCACACACTCCGCACACACGCACTCACACACACACTCACGCACACACTCACGCACACACTCACGCACACACTCACGCACACACTCACGCACACACTCACGCACACACTCACGCACACACTCACGCACACACTTTAAGGAAACAAAACTCTTTTGTGTGAGCCCGGCTCACCTCTTTCACTGTGAGCCCGGCTCACGATTTTCACTCCAGGGGCTCCAACGACACACTCACGCACGCACGCACGCACGCACGCACACACACACTCACGCACACACTCAAGAAACAAACTCACTTCCTCGGGGAGCTCCGGCTCACGACATTTTCACTCCAGGGGCTCCAACGAGTGTCAGGAGTTCAGATCATGAGGGTTTAATATCGCTTTGGACACCCGAGTCATCGACCTCACGTGAGCGAATGCGAAATGAAGCCCGGACACAGCCGCACACACGCACGCACACACACACGCACGCACGCACGCACGCACACACTCACGCACGCACGCACGCACGCACGCACGCACGCACACACTCACGCACACACTCACGCACACACTCACGCACACACTCACGCACACACTCACGCACACACTCACGCACGCACACACGCACGCACACACTCACGCACGCACGCACGCACACACACACTCACGCACGCACGCACGCACACACTCACGCACGCACGACGCTAACTTTGGGCGAGAAACAAAACCTCACTGTGAGCCCGGCTCACGATTTTCACTCCAGGGGCTCCAACGAGTGTCAGAGTTCAGATCAGTGAGGGGTTTAGAATATTCGTTTGGACACCCGAGTCATCGGACCTCAGAACCCTTCAGGGTCTTTATCGTGAAATGAAGCCGGGATATAACCGGGCGGTAGATGCTTAGCTTTCTGCATTTGCAGACTTTTGGCAGTTTTGTGGGTTTTTTTTTTTTTTTTTTTTTTTTTTAAATGCGAATCGGCACATGGGCTTGCTAGTGTCAGACTAATTTACGGGAATGATAAGACTGTTCTACAGCATGTGATGAGTGATGGAGGAGTATCTGCACTTACATCTGACACCAAACCCAACACTGACCCATCCCCGCATGCACGCACTCACACACACACATGCACACACGCTCACACGCACGCACACACTCACGCACACACGCACGCACACTCACGCATGCACGCACACACACGCACGCACGCACGCACACACGCTCACACACACGCTCGCTCACACACACGCTCGCACACACACGCACGCACACACACATATCTTGTTCCAGGTTACAGTGTTTGCTTCTGCTGTCCTGTGGCTGAAATTTTTCAGTCAAGCTGATTTAAAGCCAGTTTATTTATTTAACATCACTTCATGAATGACCTTCCATGGGGAAATTAAAACATTGCCAGACAGGTGTGTTTGTCTTATGTTAAGACACTTGTGAATGGATTGTTGATTAATCATTTCATTGAATAACCACCATTGAATAATCAATCAGCAATTCATTTATTTTTTTAATTTAACCATTTAAATAATAAATCTATTTTTAGGTACATTTGTATTGAGGCATTTATCAGAAGCTCTTCTCCAGATTGACATCATACAAAAGTACACATACAGTAGGTTGGGACAACAAGCAAAGGCGACAGCAAGTTGTTTGTGCCTCAGCCAACCTTAACAGTAATTAAAACACCCTACAGAATATCAATACTTTCTCTAGTAGGCGGCAGTAGAAGTAGAGATACATTAGATTGAGTGTATCATGAAATATTATTGAAATATGATTTAATAATAGTTTGAAAGAAAATGTTTTATCCTTTTAAAGATGGTAGAAAAAAATGGCCATGACTAAGTGTTGGGGAATATGTTGTATCATGTACTCCTAGTGTACTGATATGAACCCATTCCACTGCTCTGCAGTTCTTTTACAAAAGACTTGGGAGGCAGATACAGGCGCTGTCAAAGCCACATCAGCACTCAGTTAACGGCTTACTGCAAACCAAACTAATTAAGAGATCAGGCGCAATGAAAGCCAGCACACACACACACACACACACACGCTAACACACACAGAGTGATCACGTCATGTGATTGGGGACAGCGACTGAACGCCAGACCACCGTATGGGAAAAGAGCTCTGTTGATTTTAGGAGGTACTGTAATTGGTCTGTCTGATTGCTCTATTACTTTGGCTCTATGGAAAAGTTCCACCTTCTGTGCATTGTATTGCTGTGCAACCGGGAACAAATAAAGAAAATGACTGTGCGGTGCAGTAGGAAAGCTTGCCTCGGTTGCCCGTGTATTTAACTACAGAAGTGTTTAAAAAGGAGCCATACAGTGGGATGTTGGTTCTGGAAAATGTTACAATGAGGTTACAGGTATAGGGGGTTGAGGATGGGGGGACCTCCCCTGCACCCCAGACCAGCAGGCGTAACCTGGACTGCCTCTTGTGTATGCATAAAATCATATGGACAGATAGGGATAGCTCATCCAGATTTACACTGTGATGGAACCATCAATCTCCTGGGCATGAGTTTACCTCCTCTGCCTGATCAGAGGGCCTTGTGTATGTTATTGATAATAGAACATTCTGTTTTGCTTCCTGTTGTTTATTCACAACATTTCATGGAAATTAGCATGTGATATTTCAGTTTCATTAAATGCCTGCAGAAATTCTGATCAGACCACCAGTAAGTCTATCAACGGTTTTACAAAATAGTATTTATTATTTTTGTTTTTTTCTGTCTCTGCAGCTCATTTTTTACTATGGGGCCACTGACCAGTGGTGTCCAGTGCAGTATTACCACGACATCAAGAGAGAATACCCCGACGGAAACATCCGGCTTTGTGGGAAGGGGTATCGGCACGCCTTTGTCCTGGATGCAGGGAAAGAGGTGGCGTCCATGGTCGTGGAATGGATCCGTGAGGACGTGGAGAACTCTTAGCGCTCCGTTTGAGACTGACCTGCGCACAGTGTGCTGTAGCTCTGTGCACAAAATGGCAGCACACAGAGGAACATCACAGACTGGCGAAGGTTTTATATTCCCCCCCAAAGATGCTGTCTCATGCACAATACTCTACATTCAAAATCCGATTAGTGTGTGTGTTTTTTATGCAGATAATTTCAGTGACTTTTTAGTTTTTCTTTTGGTTCATCTTAGAGATGTATTATCACCATGTACTTTTACCTCACATACAAAATAATAAGAGGTATGTGCAGTAATATGTTTTCTTGCAATTACCATGTATTTTTTTAATCTCCCATGCTGAATAATGTAAGCTATATAGTGATACAGGCCTTCTGTTGCAGTGAGTAAGAAATTCAGGTGAGAATACAACATTCCGTATTTTCTTTTACGATCCAGTCGTCTGCACAATCTTATATCATTGTGCTGCATCCAAACTTTTTTTGCAGAACATGCATAAATTACAGTATAGATTTTATATACTCTAGTGTGTGCTGTAAAACACAGTATGAAAACTTTTTGTACTTGATTTTGATTGTATTAATAATGTTTAACAGTACCAAACAGACTTTTCCCCTTATGTTTTTCCACTAATTCTCTTTGTTCCTGTTATTCCCATCAAGTGATTGCTATTGTAATTGGTCTCATGCCTTTTTGAAGGTTTTCAGAAACGTGTATCGCCTCATAAATCAGTGTTTTCATGCATTTTCCTACCCAGAGTACACAAGCGATTTGATATCTTTGATCAGTCGTTGAGACATTTTGAGGTTTCAGACTTTTTTTTGCGTCTGTAATTGCAGATCGCACAAAATATGCATTCGGCTGACATTAAGCATGATTCAGGAATTCCAGTCTCTCCCCAGATCGTTTTAAATGAATGTGAAGTTAAACACAGGATCTGCTGCTATTTAACTTAAAACACTGGCAGTGAGTACACGAGGGCCGCAGACACACTCATTATGCTTCAGTCTCATTGTGCTGAATAAAGGATGTTTGATGATCCATATGAGCCGTATATACAGGATTGATTAGTTCTGTGATTCCCATCACTGGTCCTGGAGAGCTATAGTGTACACCAGTTAATGTTCTCACCTGAAATTCCATAACCAGTTCAGATCCAGGAAACCTGGAGGTAACTGAATAATCAATAGTGTATAACGTGTGTAACTGTATAATCAAGAGTTACAGCAAAAGCCGGCACACTTGCGTCCCTCCAGGACCAGGAATGAGGACCAGTGTAAGAGCCCCTCCCTTTGAAACACTGCAGTGACCTCTCCTGTGATTGCAAGCAGCTTTGAGACGGTCGACCTTCAGACTTGCAGAGAAATCCACGATTTGGCAGCGCAGACTGAGGTATCCCTGTACACTGACTGCAGCCGATTTTTACATTCTCACCTCTGACCTCTTGACCTCTGTGCTCTTCCAGGGGTTGGACACTGGCCATTGGCGAAGCAAGAGAAGGCTAACCCCGCCCTCATAAAAAAAAAAAAGAATAAATCTTGGAGCATCTTTAGATCTCCTAATATATTTTGATAGAATGTTTAGCGTCCAGCCCGGTGCTTGCAGTCTTACAGATGATAGAGACATTTGTTGTTTACGCGCTAATAAGGATTGACGGGGTATCACAGAACAGAATTCTGTGGCCCGGGTGGAAAGGTCAGGGTTGGGGCCCAGTGAGAGCTGGGCCTTTGAGGGCGTGGTGATGGAGCCTAAGCTGGGGTTTCGCGTGTGGAAACATTCTTATTGGGCAAGAGGGATAGGACCACATCCTCTGCATCGCAGCCTGCCAAGCTACACGTATTCCTTTAAAATATTCTATATCGTCATCTGGAGGGTAGGAGGGTCTGTACTTGAGCCCCTCAGTGAGGAGGTGGAAGAAGGCCCCAAGAAGGCCCATAGAAACACAGAAAAACCAGAGTCAGTAAAATGTGATAATAAAGATTTGGTACCCCCAATTTCAGTGACTGACTGTTCTGGGGGAAAATGTAACCCATACTAATAATAATTATTATTATTGAGCTCCTGTTATTAATGGTTGATGGCTAAGGTTATATTTCAGTAATACTTTGGTCATATTTATTAAATATGAAGTTCAGCATAAAGTGTTTTTTTTTTTGGCTTCAGAAAATAGAGGCAAGATTTTTGTCGCTGTTGTTGTTCGTGTAGTTTGAGTGGGGGCTTGGGGTATAATTTGATCATAATCATTCCAAATAGGCATACATCCAGAGAACTGCATGATTCAGAGATGATATGAAATTGCAGAAGAAAAAAAAAACACTGATAATGGTAAAATACATATTTCTACAATAGTCCTCGTGTACTAACATTCTTGGGGGAAGACTGCTGTTTATTGCTACTGTGAGTCTAATAATGCCAACTGCACAGTGCCTCAAATGAAAAGGTTGAGGTTTTTTAAGTAAGAACTGCAATGAACATATTACAAATTTAAATAAACAATTAATCATGTCTTCCACTGTTTGTGCTGTTATTGTGTGCGTGTGCATGCACGTGTGTGGATGCAGGACATTAAAATGTAGTTGGAGTCCATTAGAGTCATTTCCGTGTACACAGCAATTAGCTCGTTCACATTTCTACTTGAGCCTTTAAAGGCATGACCATTTTTCCCCTTATCGTGCACACTACTATTCAGAAAATCTTGGGATACTTCATTCTTCCTGATTTTTGGGGGGGGGGGTTAAGGAGAGAGGGGGTGAGGGGGTCCTCAATTTCTTCCATAAAAGTACAGCTTGATAGTTATAGAAACAAATGGGCAGCCAAAACACACAGATGAGGGGCAGTGGGTTCCGGACCCGGCTGGTGGGCGGGGCCAAAGGCCTCAAGCCAAGGCATCCAGCAGTATGTATGAGAAACAGCAGTACCCACATCCACCAAGTCTTGTGTCTCAAGGTGTACGAATTCACGGCCCAGAGATATTTTTGTACTGGATATGAGCCTCTGTGGAGAAAATCTGGACACAGATCTACCTGAATTTAGGATTTCTGAAAAAAGAAATTAAATAAAAAAGCACATTTTTGATGCTTCTTTAACATTTTCTCTCACGTTAAATTAATGTCTAATGGCTGGCTATAAATTCCAAGGGCCTAAAGTCATTTTTTTCCTCCTTTGTCTTATCTGGAAACACTTGAAATCTAATAATGTCTATTTTTGTGTGGTATGCCCAGTTCTGGGTAAATCGTAATGTTGCAGAATCCAAACTTTTTTTGGATGAAATGCAAGATGTCTTGGAAGAGTGGTCTGACTGAAAATATTCAAACATGCTCGCTTGGAGAGAAGTCACTGGTTACTGGGCCAAGCCGTGGTCAGAGTGGAGCCATCAAACAAGTGAATGGAATCCTGTGTAGGCCTATGAAAGGTGTGGAAGGTTATCAGGAAGCAGGTCAAAATCACTGTTGAAAGAAAAAAATATTTGATAAAGTAAACATATTTAAGATTATTAAGAGTATGTATTGGATCTATCTTAATAGTTACTTCTTTAATATTTTTTAAAATCTTTAAAGTCTCACATTTAAAAAGGGAAACCTGAAATATGTTTGCTATAGAATTTAGTTTTGCTTAGACAATTATCAGTGTGATTAATGTCTGTCTACAGAGAGGTGAGCGATCAAACTCAAGCAAAGCAAAGCAAAGCAACGGGAGGTTTTCAAAAACAGGGAGGTCCTTTGGGGCGTCACTGTGACCCTCTGAGGAGAAATTTCTGAATCGTAATTCACCTGGGGGTAGGGGGTGTGTTTCGCCCCTGACTGAGTGAAAAAAATTAAAAAATATGATTCCGAAGCCCCCAGTGGGGAAACTGTAATATCCCGACCGGAACGTTTCGGGGAGAGGAAAATAAGGGGGTGTTGGTGGGCTGGGGGAGGGCGGTCTGACAGGACTGTGGTCGTCCTTCACGGGCCACAGGATCACTCCATCACAGGGCCGTGAACGCGGTTCTCACGCTGCCATGGACCGTGTTGTTCTGTGAGTGGTCACCTAGAGGTCATCAGATGTGTGAGAGGACCCCTCCCCACCCCCCACCCCAACCCCAATCCTGCAGGCTCGCCGTAGGCCTAGCTCTCAGCCATTCGGAGCCATCGTCTCTAGATGCTCAGTATAGATCTGTAGGGCGTTTACATAGGTCTGTTTAGATTACTTACTCAGCCCAAACTGACTGGCACACTGCAGCCCACATTCCCTGCAGTCTGATTGGTGGTGAGCAGATTTTGGATGATGGATGATATAAGCTTTGGCTTAGGCCTCACCGATTTCACTCATACGAGGGCAACAGCGGAACACTGAGTGTGATGCATTATGGGTATTTCCATTGTATCCTGTGCTACTATGATGAACACAGGAACTACAGAAGTGTATAGCTCAATAGCAAACCCTGGTAGAGCTGACCTCTGCGCTGTACATGGTCCCTGTTAGATAAAGAAATAAATAAATAAACAGAGGAGGAGGAGAGAAGCGTAGATCAGAGGGGAGCGGAACACGGTGTAGAGTTTCCAATCAGGCTGCAGGGAGAAAACGGCAACAGTGAATCCGTTTTTCCCAGAGAATTCAGGAAGAAGATCCCGCTACGGAAACCAGGCCCCCTTTAATCTCCTCCTTGGCCCCATCAAACAGAATGACAAAGCCTCTTAATTTGCTTGTCCTTGATTTAAACCATGAGGCAAAGGGGGTGATTTTGTATTTTTTTTTTTTTTTCATATAAGGAAATGGAGTAATCCCAGCCTGGTGGATCGTATTGTGGCAAAGCAAACAAGCTTCACTGTTTTACATCTCAGAGCCACACTAGTCCTCTGTGGTGACTGCAAACCGTTCCAGAAATATTTTGGCACTTCACACTGCTGCAATATCATCTGCAACAGATCAGAATTTTACAAAGCCATTTCTTTTTTTTTTCTTTTGTTATGTTTTGTTTTGACAGTGTAATAGCTTCTCTTTTTTCTTTCTCCTTTTTTTTTTTGAAACTCCCAAATGTTAAAACAATGTAAAATAATATGATATCTCCATCATACCATAATCACGAAACATCAACATGGCAAGGAGCAGGTTTGAAGGTTTCTTTCTTTCTTCTTTTTTTTTTGGTGCGTACTCTTCGTAGTGCACGTTGAAGGGCGGAGGGAGGGAGGGAGGCAGGATGTATTGCTCGAGCCCATGATTGAGCTTTCCATTGGCCCGTGGCACGGATAGTCCTCTCTGGAACCAACGCACACGATAAAGGCCACGTCATCCACCACCGCCATGGAACATGGGGCGAATGGAACACTTCTTACGCCTGGATTGGATGGAGGAGGCCACAGGCATCCAAACGGCAGACACTGATCTATCCGTTGTGTCACATCATGTGCGCCACTTATTTCCGACATTACTCACTCTTTCTCTCTCAATTTCTCTCTTTCTTTCTCACCCTCTCTTTCTCTGTCACTTTCCCTTTCGCACAAAACTAACCTTGTTTCGTCCTCTCGGCTGAGAGACGGAGACATTTCAGGGAGTTTAAGTTTTTGCTGTGCGATCGGCTCTGTTCAGTGCTGCAGGCTATAAAAGAGTATAGCGACGAATGTTCGCAATATGTGCTGTACGAGTACATTTTATTTGATTTGATATCGTACAATAAAAGGAGCAGATCCTTCTTCATTTCGATGCCCTTGTTGCTGAAGGTCCATCTCATTGTGATTGTTGTGGTTGCGTAATGCACTGGCCCAATGGTGAAATGGATGGGGGAGGGGGTGGGGGTTTACGAGGGAGAGTGACCCTGCTTCTGTACATCATTAACAGAACATGGCTGAGGATGTAGCTGGATGCTATGACTGATTTACCCCAGTCCTTCTCTCCTGACTCACTTCCATGAGCGGGGAAAGCTCAGTGACTTACCTCACTTGATTTATTGGATCTGTTTGAGTGGCACATAGCTGTGCTGAACCGTCTGCTCAGCCCAAGTCGTTGCTCATGATAAAGGTAAATAACATCTCAGAAAGGTGCATTATTTCAAATAGGAAATATAAGAATGGCTAATCTTTAAAAGATTTTGGAAGGATTCCCAGACCTGCGAGGTGCATAAATGTGTTTTCTGCAGGAATGTTTCAGATAGCATAAGGACAGCAAAACCGGTGGTGATGACCTCGGATTTGAATGAAAATGCATTATTATAAATAAATGACTTTTTGTTAAGTCCAAAACATAAACAAAGCAGCATTTTCTAAGTTCCATCTGTAAGACTTGCTTACAAATTATCTGTAAGGGCCTGGAAATATTATGGTGAAATATTAGGGTAGTAAAGCAGGAATGGTTGGAATCATAAACACAGTTGTGATACTGAGTCATGGTAGGCCAAAGGATCTGGGGAGGGAGGAAATATCTCTGCGCTGCCGCAAGCTATCGTGTGTGGTATGACCTGTGTTCCATTCTACCGAAATGGGCCTGAATCTTTGATTCACAGTAATTATAATGGTTTTTGATTGGTGACTCTAGCTTGCAACATTCCAAAGTTATAGTACTGAGGGAGGCAGTTCCCCTTTCCCCCATTCACCCATCTCTCCCCTAACTTCTCCTCTTTGTTTACACAGCTGCAGGTCGTCTTGGTTTTTTAAGTCATAAAGAACATTCCGCTGATGTCAGCACAGTGAGAGGGAGATTTATTTCAAAATAAAAGTTCAATAGGACTAAGTCAATGGAGCAATGACAGCAAAAAGGATAAATAAAATATTAAATAATTATTATTTTTAAGATCTGAAAATAAATACATATTGTTTCAGTTCGACCAAATGTGTTTTGTAAGAAATACACTATAGCAAAATACAGTACAGTGACTGTTTCCCAGTTCTTCATTTCTAATTGCACAGTATTTAATATAGTTCTGTATTTCACACCATATCCTAAATACTGGAAATGCTGTTATTAAATATATTTCAGTGATTCCTACTTAGGTTTGGGTTGTTTTCATTCATTAACCTCAAGCTTTTTTTTTTTTTTTTTTTTACTGTCAGTCATGGGTGCTAATAGTAAGACACATTGGTCTATTGAACTTAATAAGCTTCACACAAGGGATATATCGTAATGATATTTATATGCAAAAAGTCAGGTAAAAGGAGTAAAAAGATACACTGTGGGCCTCAAGGGTTAAGACTTAATTATCTGTACAGGCCCGAAATGCAGGGTTAATATGCAATGGTAACATAAGAATGAGCGTTTTCGCGTCTCCTTAAATTAGGTGGCCGGTCTATGCATAACAGTCTTCCTCCATGGCCTTTTCACCTTTTTTATGTCCTTCCCCCGGTGCTGAAAACACAAATGACTCCAGAGTCAGACTTGTGGCACGGCACTCTTTATGGACCCGGGCCTTTCCATGCGTCATGTGTTGGTCCCGGCACAGCACTTCCTACTGTTAAAGAGCCTTGCCGATCCAGCATCCCGGGCCGGTTAGAGAATGGAACGTGGTCCAAGCTGCTATATGATAAACAGATGGCTATAGTATTGAGCAGTTAGCCTCTTTTATTTGTTCATGTTGGCAGCAGTAGACCCACCTGCAGGTACTGCTGCTCGCCCCGAACCAGCTTCCACCTCCCCAACCCCCCCCCCCACCCCCCACCCCCCGCCCTTGTAAACTCAGCCGCATTCTGACATCTTTTCGGCACGGGTTCGAGAAGGTGGGGTTTTCTTACACGTGGGCGCACACAGGCATATACACACACACACACACACACAAATTTATTTTTTCTGGCCTCTCCCAGCTTGTACATTCAGGTACTGCGTAGTATACCTGTGTACTATTATATGAGACACTTCACCTTAAAAGCAGTTTAATGTTTATCTGTACTCTAAGTGGATGGATCAAAGCACTAGACTCTAGGCCACGGCTATGCTCTGGGCTTCAGTCCAAACAGATCTCTCTGCTTCAACACCCCTGAGAGAAACACTTTGCCTGATATGAATAAGCCAACACAATTTCTGTGTGTTTGACAGTTGGAATACATTGTTTTGCTATTGCTTTGTATTATAGACCAGTACACAACAGACCGTAATTATAAATATCTGTCTTTGTTTCTTGATAACAACATTTGAAAATTCAATCGACAGGTGATTTATCAGTGTGGTCATGGAGTATGAGTTGTGTTTCCAAAATCCATCAGTGAGTTTATAGGTCTTCAGAAGTGTGTCAGGCTTCCTATTCTTCTTCTTTTTTTTAACTTTCATAAACATTATAAGCTAGTCTTTTTTTTTCTTTTTTGATCAAAGTTATCAGCCATCCAATTCAAACCCCCCTCACAGAACATAAATTCAACATACTTTCAGTTCGTGAACCTTCAGGCAACTATTCGGCTAAGAGAGGCATTAGAAGACTCATAAGTTTAGGCGACTTCCCCTCATTTTTCTCTGGTGAGGCCGAGCCGCTTAGGGCCTCGCCAGTGTGGATCCCTGGTCATAACCAGCGACAGCTGGCTAGAACTAGAGCTCCCAGACTCAGGACACACAGTTGCACCACAAATGGATCCTCCGTTACACCATGTTTTTTTTTTTACCTGTAGGACTGAATGTTGTGGCTCACGTTGCTACCATTTTACCGTTCCGTTGTTGTTGTTATTGTTGTTGCTGCTGCTGTTTTCAACAATCGGTGGAGGAATCACATCAAGATTGAGGAACAAAAGATCCACCTGCTCATACCTCCCGAGTTGGAGGCCATTTTATGCTGTTCCCATTCATTTATATCAGAACCAGTCCCTGATCGAGCTGCTTTGAATTTTTCACTTTTATCCCGAGGTGATATTCTGAGACTGAGCCCCCCAACGCCCCCCCCACCCCACCCCACCCCACACACCCAAAATCTAGTGTTGCAAAGGAAGTGACATAATGAAAAGAAAGCCCAAACATCTCTCTGTGGAAGATGGAATAATTTTGAATGTTTTCAGTGAACAGCAATGTGGGTAACAGTGAATACAGCACAGGGAGGAAACAGTTAACACAGGAAACATAACGCCTCTGCACCAGGACGTACAGACAACTCTATCAAATTATTTGACCAAAGGCACAGCCGTGAACCAAAAGCACAAAAAAAAAAAAAAATACAGGAATCAGTGGCGATCATGACAGTAAAAGCCCCTTTGGAGTCACTTGTTCTTTCAACCGTAAAAAAATTCACCAAAAAATGCTAGCTAAACATAATTTTTATATTTATAATGACGGAATCCCCTTTACTGCCCTGTGAAAAGTTATGCAAAAACACACCCCGGGCAAATATAAATGTGTGTGACTGAGCACACCAGGCAATTTACTCTGTGTAAGTTTTTTTTTTTTTTTGGGGGGGTTGGTATTAGAGTGTTCTTCTGTTGTTGACTGAGTCATTTATGACTTATAGGGTCCATAAAATACTTTAAGCTGTAACCAGATGTAGAATACCTTCCAGATCCAGAGCCGATAATAGAGTGACACACTCCCCCTCAGAGCAGCTTCTTAAGAAGTGGCATCAGGGTTTTCCCTCACGCACAACCAGACCCAGAGTTCCACCCAAGATGCTGCTATCACTGATATTAAAGGGGGGTTTCAAAGAGTGAAAGAATGAAGTAAGAACAAATTATTTTTAAAAAGTTTTTTTACTTTTACAGATGAAACAAATGAATTACTACATTGATCATCAGTGTTTTTTTTTTTTTTAGGCTAGCTGTGCCCTCGAAATTTTGAAGTGTTGACCCTGCATGGAGGTTGACCATGTAGATATATGGCCTGTTGCTCTGACCCGTAGGGGAGTCGTTGTCAGGGCCCTGGTCTGACACCAGCAGGCCGGGGGCTCAGAGCTGCTCAGTGCTGAGAGTGTTGCAGCCAGGTACCCTAACCTGAATTGCACCAATAAAACCACAGCTGTCCAAATGAGACAAAATGTCTGATGTGTGCGGCACTTAAGCCATCTTCAGATAAGGGTGGGGTGGGGTGGGGGTTTGCAAAGCAAATAAATGATGTATTGTTGAGTTGAGCTGCTTCAGGTCAGCGCTTCTACAACCCCCTTCCCAGAGACAAATCAACCCTGCACGGCCTCTTTTTGCTGCTGGGCTATAAGTCAACATTTTTAAAGCCACCTTAGAGATTTCAATCCCTTCAGCCCCCTCCCAGACCCTCCCCTACGCTGTTACCCAACCACGTGACGTTTCCCTTTCGTCCCCTGCCTGCTCTTATTGGAATCTCATAATTCCAAACACACTCCTCCCTCCCTCCCTCCTCCTCCTCCATTTTTACCCCCCTCTTTCTTCTTCCTCACGGAGTAAGGAATTCTGAATCACCTGCAAACTTCCTGCATATTTTGCTGGCAAAAAACCGAGACGAAACACCAGCCTCAATAATGGTTCCAAGTCCTGTGGGTGAGGCAGGCCCTCTCACCGGGGATTCACTTTCAGATGCATGTCTGGGAAAACAGACTCACGGACGAATGTGCTTTTATTATCAATAAAATATTTAATAAAAATCATCTGTACAAAAAAACATTGAAAGGTTAATATTAGAGGGGTACAAAGTGTGCTTACCTTTTTTTGTTTTCAAATATATACTACTATATAATATTTCCAAAAGAAAAAAAATACATTGCTGTGTACAGTTCATTTACAATTCAATTATGTACAGCCCTTTATAAACCATAGATTACATACACACAGTGCATTTTTATATCGACACATGTAGAGCTAATGGCCGTCTAACGGTTAAATCTCAAACGCTTCCCTTGTCAAAAACAATGTCACACGTTCCTTTTGAAGTTTTGTCCCCCCAGACATTTTGTTGGCTATATCTTATCTGCTGTTGCTTGTTTGTTTCTTTCTTTTCTTTTCAGGTTTCCCTTATCATATCATTGAGATGAAATTGCTATAAATAGACAGACCAAGAGGCCGATCAACAGAAACACTACAGGAATATATGGAGACTCCAAGTATTTTTTTTTTTTTTTTTACACAAGATATTCAAAAACCTATTGGAGTTACTGTGCATGGGTGCCAATGCATGTGTATTTACACACAATGACACATGCAAAGACACACACACCACACACATACACACACTAACACACAGATATATTTATAACGAAAACATTTAGGCACAGTGTGCAAACGGTGGCCGCAGTGTCTCTCTGGCATTCAGCTCTATAATCCAGTAGTCATGTATATTCATTGTATTTTATCTGCAATTACTACATCACAATGAGCAACATAATTCTCACACAGATCAAGGGACCAAATATCATTTACTTATGCAAAATAACAGTTTTTTTTAATTAACTCTATATCATTTTAGTTATTAAGCAAGTCTGAACAGATTAATGAATCCAAATGAATGCAATACATAGATTCTTGGTGTGGTTTGTCTGTGGAGGTCTCATTTTTTTACTTAAAATTCATGGTTTGAAAAAAAAAAAAAACATCCAATCATATGGGTCTTGATAACCTGCTTGATTTTTGTTTCTTTCTTTTATCATTTGTACTCATTCAAGGAAACCGTTTTTTTTTAATTATTTTTTTTACACAATTTCAATTTACATTCCACATAATAAAAACAAAACAAAACAAACAAAAAAACAAACAAAAAACACAAACACAAATAAAACATACACAATAAATGTTTTGAATCTGTCAATACAATACATAGTGTTTTGGTCAACTCTGAATGGGCTTTAAGGAATGTATACGTTTTGCAAAATACAAAGCTCAGTACTGAAATGGTTATCTGCATGCAACTGGAAAAAGCCATATACATCTCTATATAAACTCATATCTCATTATTACTGATAAATAGTATAACTTTACTTTCCAAGCAGTTCAGCTTCGGAACTGCCGTGAACTACAGCTCAGATTTAAATGGATAAGTTAGAGGTTCAGGAAATGGAGAAATGCAAAGAATAATGGCATAAACAAAACCAGCCCTCCGGAGAGGCTGGCGCACTTCCTCCTGTGTCATTTGCCCAGTTCACTACCGCCTCTTGCGGGGGGTGGTGTTTTTTGACGAGGAACACTACTGCAGATTAGTCGTGGCCGGCGGTGGCCTTCATTACATTTCGGAAATGGCGGAGAGGACCACCCTATGTGTGTGCTCACACCGGGAGCGGAATTACAACACGGAAGTCATCTATTAAACATACGAATCAAAGCCCGTCGTTCATCCCTTCCCCCAATGCCAAACACGACTGAGTCCTGTTTGTTAACACCTATTAATATCGGGGCCCTCCGGCCCAAAAAATAAAGCGGTCGCTACCACGATGACATCATCGGCCATTTGGGCAGTCCCGGTTGGGATCACACGCTCCGATCTGACCGCAGGCCCCATGATGGGGCCGATCAAAACTCTCGCTACAAATGGTAGCAATTTCCATGATGACATGTCACCACTTGTCCCAGGGAATTCGCCTGTATTTTCTCTCCTAATACATGTCAACAAGGGGAAGTATCTTCTTGCTAAGCTTGTTATTATTGTAGAAGGCTCCGCAGAGTAATCAGCAAAGCAAATAAATGGGAATACAGAGAACGACAATATGCAGAAAGAAATAAAAAGCAGAGTGAGAGAGAGGGAGAGTGAGAGAAGGAAATGAGAGAGGAAGAGAGAGAGAGAGAGAGAGAAAGAGAAGAGCGAGAAAACCCAGGACCAAATGCCAGGATGTAAGGTTTATGCAATGGAAACTGGGTTGGGCGAGGTCAGGTAGAGTGCCTTCGCACCAGTCGTGTTTCTGGCTGAACAGCTTCACTGGTTCTATGGTGATACAGTAATGATACATTCTGAAGCAACACATGCGTTGTGGCACTCGTGCCTTGTTATTGATTGCTTGTAACTGATCATATTTTCAAAATAGGGGTTAAGATACTGCTGGGTTCGTCCCAGGTGTCAAAAAACTGATTTCAGGGGCAACGTCCATGGATTTAAATTCCCTCCCAGCCACCACCTCAGCTGGCCTACTGGCAAACTGTGCTCTGCTCTTGGCTTGGTGGACAGGAAGAACCAACCAACATTTCCATGAGAAAACCGATACAGTACCCATTATAAAATGTGTATTGCTTAGGGAATTTTTTGGCATGGAGAGCCAACTACTCATGAAAGGTGTGGTGGACCAGTTCATTGGGAAAGAGAAAAGGAAACAGCCTTAATATTACCCATAATCCTCCTTGATGGCCCACAGGGTATTCTCATCAGGGACGTGGTTCTTTGACCAGTATGAAAATGTACACACGTCACACATAACACGCAATGAGAAAGGACCTTGTATCCACACAATGCCAGTTCAATGACACATCACTGACATTTTTTTTTTTCATTTGAAATGTGTTTGCCATTATCGTTCATGAAAACTACTGGGTAATCAGACACGCACACAAACAATGTTGTTTCTTTTTTTAAAAAAAAAAAAAAAAAAGACTAAAAACATAAAAACATAAAAAACATAATCACGTAACAGGCTAGAGGTTTTTTCCAGTACACACAACAGACTCCTATAGTTTCAATCATCCTGGGCTGAATTAGACCAAGCTGTGTTTGCTTTGATATTGCTAACCATATTTGTGTTGTCTGGATATAGAGGGTACGAGCCAAACAAACATCTATCATGCTAGCAAATTATTAGCCAACAGGGTGCAACTGCTCACTCCCGCTCACCAGCCATTCCGATGCCATTCCATAGAAACTTAAACCGAAGTAATATAATTTTTCAAAATATACCGCAGGAGCGTGCACATATGTGAACTATAAAATACGCAGGTAAAAAAAGAGCCCAGGGGGAAAACGGTTTGGCGGTCAAGAAAAGACTTATTCTGAGGACACCCCAGACTGGATGGATGTCTTAAATCATTTCATATTGCCAGCCTACTTAAAAAAACCAGCCTAACAAAAAAAAAAAAAAAAAAATCCATGGGAGGAAAACGTGCTGTTGCTGTCACTGGACAAGAACTTAGGGGAGAGTTCTAGAACTTGGAACAAGGCATGTAGGGGCATGTCTGACAGTCACGCACCTCTTTAGTCACATCTATAAAATACTACAGCTTCACCCATGTAATGCACCACTGAACTCAATTTTGTTGTTGGGGGAGAAAAAACAAGATTGTTTTTTTTTTCTCGGCTGGTTGCTTTTAGAGAACAGTCCATATCCATAATCATAATTCACAATATTACTAGGTTGAATAATTTTGGTTTTGAATCAGACTGGATGAACATAATCATAAAAGAGAAGCATTTATAAAAAAAAAAAAAAAAAAAAATGAAAACCTCTGGTAAGGATTAAAAAGCGTGGAAAAGAGGAGAAAGCTGTTTTGGATTTTGTTAAAGGATGTATAAAATAGTTTTTCAGACAGAAACAGCAGGCACTCCAGTATTGCATTACAACTTATTTACTCACAGATATCAAAATACAAATGCTGTCTCACGCTAATTTATATAACTGCAGTCTGCACTAAAAGTTAATGTAGCTAAACCAACACAAGCTAAACAAACTTCCCGCATACAACATTTATAAGAGATGTGATATAGCTATGTTAAGAAATATATTAAATATTTCACTAATAATTATTTCTTAATTCATAACACAAAGAATAATGAATTTGAGACACTGTTTTGTTACTGCCTTTACGTCTCGCATCTAAATCCGTGCTGAGGTATTTTGTACCAAAAGCCTCCAAACCATGGATGGATTAAAATAAATAAAGCAAGCTGAAGTAGGTGCTGACTAACACTACATACAAGAAAGCGGCTGCAAAAAGACAACCAGTTTTAGCTGTGTCAATAAACAGGAGTGAATGACCTTATGAAGCTGTTAATGGCCTCTTTTATTTTTTCACGGTGTGCTGATACAGTTCTGTAGAGGTCAAGTCTTTTTTTTAAAGTGACTCGCAGCCTGGGTGAGTTCACTGCACTTTTCGCTGTGAGAGAGCATTATTTTCAGGTTCTGGTGACGCTCAGGTGAACTACTGTATGCTTTATGTAACAGGTACAGCATACATGGACATACACGAATGGCAAGCTGTCATAATTGTGGTGGAAATTCCAACTGGTGTTATTTCAAAATAAAGTGTTTACGTTAAGTGCATTTATTGTATTTTCTTTTTCTTTTTTTCTTTTTAGTGACACAAAGTCATTTGCAACTCACAGCAATGACAGGTTTCACTCAGTCTGTCACTCACTCTGTTTTCAGTAAGGAGGGTTAAGAAATCATACATAATGGTTATCATCTGCCAATAAAAACCAGCCAAGCAGAGCATCTCTGAGACACTACGGCAGCACGCTAACGTCGCCGCAGCATTACAGGGACAACGCGTTCATCTGCGTTTCGCAATCTCAAAGGGTTCGTACACAGAATCACAATGGTGCGGAGCTGAGAAAAGGTCACCTGGCTGAACCAGGAGAACGTAATGACATGTTCTAATAAATTAAGCCAAGCGGGAAATGAGATTACGTTCCACTCAAACAACGTAAACAAACTCTACATGGATGACAATACATTTTAGTTGACATACTATACTTTTAAATAAAGGTAAAAAATATTATACTTCTATTCTAAATCCCCTACTTTGTCTTTTGTGTACTGATTACTTATTTTAATTATCCCAACCAATTCTAACCACTTTACCAAAGACTGTTAGGGACATAAGAGTATTATGAAGATGCAGACAACAGCAGATATATTTAATAGTTAATCATAATTGCCTTCCACATTTCGTGGACCAAGAAAATGAAGATGAAACCACCATGTTAGGTTAGATATGATACAGGCAGATCATACTAGTTCTTGGTTAGAGGATAAGCAGCTTCCACTTAACATACATAATTAGTGTTTTATTTAATTTATGAGATAGGAGTCCGCACTTGGTCATTTAAAACTCACCCTACAGTATTTTGACTATCTGTTCACAAAGATCGACCTGAAGCTTGAATCTATTTCAGAAATGGGTTTGAGGTCAATCTTGTGTGCAAATTAGTGTTGATACACTTGGTTGTACTAAAAATGTATACAAATACAGACCTCTGCTGAGGTCCGCAAATCCTAAAATGTTTAGAAAAACGTTGCTTTATTTGTTTTGATGTTTGTCTTGCCAAAAATGTAATTTCTTAACCCAAATAAATTCAGTTTTGCTTTCCAAATGATATAATCTACTCAAGAATGTTTTATTTTCTTCCTCCTTCTTCAGCTCCACACTATCATCTAATAGGGGATGATTATGGCTAGCTAAAATACAATCCAACAAGTGACAGGGTCACTGAAACATCCTCTGTCTGTCCCTGTGGTTGAAATCACATCTGCTTATAAGATGGCCCCCCTCCCCAGCAGCCCACATCCCACTAGATACCCCCCACACACACACACGTACACACGCACGGACACACACAGTTGCCCACGTGCGTGCACGTCCCCCAGCCCACAGAGTCTAAGGAGAGGGGTGGGGGAAGTGCTGTTTTGTGTTCAAGTGTCACAAGGGTCTGTGAGGGCCTACCCCCTCGGTGTGTGTATGGGGGGGGGGGTTAGCACTTGTGGGTGGATGCTACCTGCATCCGCAGCTCTCTACCACCATGTCCTCGTACTGCTTGTAGACCACGTTGTTGCCAGAGTCGATGTAGAGGATGCTGATGGGGCTGAGTTTGGAGGGGACGCAGCAGCTGGGCGGGGTGGAGTCCGGGTCCATGGAGTTCATCAAGGTCTGGATGATGGCGTGGTTGGTGGGCTCCAGGTGCGAGCGCAGTGGGAAGTCGCACATGCCCTCGCAGTGGTAGGCCTCGTAATCCAGGGGCGCTATAATCCAGTCGTCCCAGCCCAGCTCCTTGAAGTTGACGTGGAGCGGTTTTCGGCTGCAGCGGGTCCGTCTCCTGCCGCCGCTGCCTCTGCCGCCGCCCCCCCCTCCTCCACCACCACCACCACCTGCTCCACCACCCCTTCCCCCGCCTCCACCTCCACCCCCTCCCCCGGTTCCGCCCGGACGACTGGACAGGGCGGTCCTCCTCCGTCGCCGTCGCCTCGGGGGCCGTGCCCCCTCGTGTCGCGGGTCAGGAGGGGGGTCCAGGAACCCCGCGCCACCCCCCATGGCCCTCATCTTGTCCCGGATCTCCCGGAAGAGGTTCTCCTTCCGGCGGGTACGGGAGAAAGCCACAAGCAGAGCCCTCTCCTGGGGCAGCCGAGACCGTCGCCCCAGGCCCAGGGCGGAGGGGTGGATGGGCTCCTTGGTGGACTCCGACACCACGGCCAGGTCGAAGCAGAGCACGCTCCGGTGGGCTCGACGCTGGCTCCTGACGCTGGCCCATACGTCAAACACCTCCCACTCGGCCGACTCCACGCCCAGGATGTCCACAGTGCGGGAGTCCAGGAGACGGCGCCCCCCCGTGGACGGCGCCTCGGAGGAGCAGCCGTAGAGCAGCACGCGGTACAGGTTACCCCCGCGGCTCAGCGCCTGAGGCAGGCTCGCCGGCTTCTTCCTCAGCACCCGGAGCTCCGCCCCCACCAGCTCGTCCGTCCGGGAGAGGGTGGAGAGATCAAAAAGGTACCGCTGCTGCCCTGTTTCCGTGGAGGAGTGGTCTGCGGACGAGAAACGGGACAGTCAGGGATGACACATACTCAGAAAAAAAAACCTATGCTAACAACAGGACCGGGTGGACCCTGCAGCTCTACACCTGGGTTCGGCATCACTGACTGGAGCCTTAATCAGCTCAGTGGTTCGGGTAATCCAACTTTCCAGTTTGCTTTCTCAAAATGGCATGGCTGCCGTGTGTGCACTGACACGTTAATGCGTGCCGTAATTGGTGGGAAGAGTGTAATACAACGGTTAGAGGAACTGGCCTTATGACTTTGAGTTCAGCTCCCAGAAGAGGCACTGTGGTTGTGCCCCACAATGTACTTATGCTGAACTGGTTTAGTTAACATTCAGCCAAATAAACAGATGTAAGAGAAACACAACCTAAGTAAGTCACTCTGTATAAGATTAGTCTGTTGAATGTAAGTGTACCTAAGTTCTTGACCAAACATCCAAATGTTAACCATGCTGCCTCTGCAAAGAAGTCTCTCTTTATTTCCATCTAACACTTAACAGTTTCACTGTGTGTCTAAGTCAACTCTGACAGTGAACATTTTACTCTAACAGAGTAAATTGGATTCCTTTTGAATTCCTAATTAACTCTGTTAGGAGTTAAATTAACACTGAATGAGAGTCCATCTCAGGCCTTAATGCTGCTAATCTGCTGCTACTGAGACAGAAGGCCTGGCTGCCTGGGCGCCGTCAGCCAGGACATGCTGGAAACCATGAAGCAGGAGGACAAATGGCTTCCCCAAATGTGAGCCGTGGCCGATGCAGGCGCCAAAGTCCGCCAGGTGGGGAGCGCTTGGCCGACCCCTCTCCAGGCCCCGGCGATCGTCCGCGTCGGCTAATTGCTCTGATTGGGTGACAACAGAGAGCTTGGCGAGACAGCGGTAACCGTAGTAGCCTCCGCTTCCTCCCTCCCTCCCCCGTTTTCCATATTTCTTCTGAATGGGTTGTAAATTGAGGAGAAGAGGTGGGGGGGGGGGAGTTGGGGGTGGCAGAGGGCTAAGACACCCAGTTACAGGAATTTACAATCTGATGCATTCTACAGGACATTTCATCAAATTACGCTTAATGCTTTTACAGTGTATTGTTATTTTTCTTTTGGAACGGTCATGGAGGACTCACCTGTACATCAGGTCACCCTCCCCCTCCCTCAACCCCCCATCCTCACTACCACAATCCCTCAATCCCTGCGTTCCTCTGGTGTGTTATTTGCTATTCCCCGTTTTCTTTTCTGCCCAGAAAAAGGCCCCAAATCAGCTTCGCAGCATGACAGTTATTTCTGCTATCCTCTGCATGGGGTCGTGGTCACGCCGCCCGTGATGTTGCAGGGAGAGGGCCTGTTCTCTGGGAGCCAGGGAGCAGCGGCCTCTGCCAGATGGAGGGGGGAAAAAAAAAAGACTCCCGGCAACCGCTTTTTTCCCGGGTCTTCAAAGAGCACAGGCTCACGGAGTTACTCTGGCATCGGCCTCCGAGCCTCCGCCGACGGTACGGTTCAGGGTTTCCCTGCAACCCGAGGAAGAAACCGCAGTTTCATGGTTAAAACATAAAGGGTCTATTTTTGCCTTTTCGGTACGAGTGTGGCATGGGAGCCGGAGGCTGGCCAGTGGTATCGTGTTGACGTGACATTATAAAGAGACCTCGAAATAACGGCCTAAGTGCGCACGACGAGGGCTTTGGCGGGAGGGAACTGCCAGACCACAGAAAGAGCACCTGCCTGGTGGTGTTTAGAGTGACAAGAGAAAGATCCTTGCCTTTCTCTCTCTCTCTCTCTCTCTCTCTCTATCCCTCTCTCCCCTCCTCAGTGATGGACATTACAGCGACCCTGCTTTTCAAAGGAATGCTGAGACAATGAGAGGTCAGCAGAGTTCACAAGAACTGCAGCATCTTCCACCGAGCTAATATCCGTCCGCCAGACAAAACAATGAGATAACTGAGACAATAAACCAGGGAGAGAGCAAGAGAGAGAGAGAGAGAGAGAGACGCACACACACACACACACACACACACACACACACACACACACACACACACACACACACACAATGCTGAAAAGAACACTATCATTCATCATGCATCTTTTTATGCACCTGATAATCATGTAGCATTACGCTCCTCGGTTGTGATTTAACTCAGGAATTAAAAGAAACTGTAATGAGTGACACATGAGGAAGTGCACGCAAAGAACACTTACTTTGTAATATTACTGCTTTTGCTCCACTTAGCTCAAAAGAAACAAATGTTAATTCAAAAATCTAAATGCACTTCTGGCATCCATGGAAATATGTAAGACGTGTATTACATGATTGTGAAACAATTAATAATAATAATAATAATAATAATAATAATCGTAAAATTAATAGAACTTAAATTAACATTTAAAACATATCAAGTCGCATTTACAAGGAATCGGAACTTTTTAAAGTAACTGAGTAAACTGTCTCGTGCAGGAAGACAGAGTGAAAAAGGAACCCAGTGTCAGGCTAAATGAAAGCTGCAGGATGTTAATTAGGAAATACAAGTATATGAACAAGCACCATCCATTCTGGCTGGAACACAAATCTTTGATGTGTCCGTCTGAGCAGTATCGCATTTCATGTAACTTTAAAAAAATCAGGACATGAGAGAGGGGGTTTGAGCGCGTTCCTCCCTTTGCGTTCCAAACGGCCTGAATTAATAAGGCGAAAACATTCCAACGTAATTTACGCACATTCCCGTTTTTCAGTTGTACGACTGCTTTTGTCCTATTGTATTTTCATACTTAAGGCTTGCCTACCTTTATAGCTGGATTAGTAAACTTATAATATCTCCAGGCATTTAACTTCAGGCATATAAAACTTGCTGTAATAAATTAAGCAATATTTTCTTTTCGTAGCAGCAGAGCGACAGATTCCAGTGAATACAGTGTGGATTTAGAAGATCCCAAAACCAAGAAACTGACCCCTTTTATGTATATATAAAGGTTTACTACCTTTTGCGCCTCTACTGCGGCCGCTGCGTAGTTGACAACCGCTACGAAAAGTCGTAACCTAATGATTATAATAATGAATAAGAATTGTTCTATTATTATACACGTTATTGTGTTCTTTGCGGATTTACCTCATTAATATGGTAAAGTAGACAATAACTCACCACTCTCACCAATGTCCCACAAAGAGCGAAGCTTAACATAAATAGCTTGAGTATTCTTGTTTATTTAGTCTATTTCACTTATGATTAACTGGTGTGACTTTTTGTGTGTATACTACTGGCTTGTTTTACTTAAATGTACATAATTACATGTATTTTAAAAGTACACTTTGCTGTCAATTTATTTCTTGTACGGCAATCATTCAATTAATGTGTAATATTTTAATATAAATATAAATACACAATTTTTGCGCAAAAGTTCATTCTAAATTAGATACTCTGCTTTTTAGATCCGATCACTTTTCAAATGTTCGGCCCACGTGATTAATCGGATAAATATATTTCCTGTACAAATAATTGCACGTGGCTGGGGCTGACTGTTTCTTCTTTGTATATGCTGCAGTTAAAACATGTATTATTCTTTCTGTTTGCGTATAGCGGACAACTGACAGAGTATATTTGTCAAAATAAATATTCTACGTGACAATCTTTATTTGAACACCAGTTTTAAATTACACGTATGTTTCTCTGTCTTTATCAGCAACACCTGGGTCTGGGGGAAAGCAGGCCCTTTCGAAGTGTTTAGCTTAAGGTGCCAGTGAAGTTTATTTATCGCAGATGTTGGAAATCCGAGACATTTGACTTCATATTTCGTTGGAAGTATTTAAAGTATTTTGAAAACACCCATATCTGAATATCAAAAGAACCCAGACTTATTTTACCACCCAAAATAACTCCAACTCACGACGATACAGCGCGCGCCAAATCCCCGATTTTAGACCCGTTACTTTTCGACAACACCGTAGCCTATATATCACCCAGCAAGTGGATATCTCAATAAATCAATGTTGCTGTCATCCTGACGCTCTGTTTGTTATTTCGCTTCAAACTGGCAAAAGTTGGTTGGGTATTAAACATCCTAAAAATGAACAGTGCCAGAGGCAGTGATAAAGGGTTGTATTTGTAAGAAAAGCTTGTAGCATGTCCTGAATGTCGAAGGAGACAAAACAATGCGTTGCACACACTGCTGTTCTCCTAAGCATACACACAGTGCAGCGATTAAAAGGACTGTAAGAACTGAGCAAGTGTCCTATTGACGGCTGTACTGGCTGAAATGTGGAAACAATAAAAGTGCACAAAGAAACAAACTGTACTTAATTGTCAAATGCAACTAATTATTGCTTACAATGTTGTTTGTTAGACTAAAGAAGTTTGTAAAACAACAGAGTAATTAAAAGCCTGTTTAGCTTTATGCTGTTTAAAACTTCAACCGTTTAGCTCCCATTATATTTGCTGAATTTAAAACACTGAAAAGTCTAGAAGGGGGACTCAAAAAAGTTTGTCCAGGATTCCATATGCCCAAAACACTTTAAAAGGTCCTCTAAAGTCCTAGATAGCAGGTTGTGTTCGTTTATATGAGAAAACTCTGTCTCACTTAGTGGGTCAAACAAGTAAAAAATTTAAAACGGACAAGAAAATATGCACAAGACTGTGACATTGTTATAATTTCATTTGAAAAAGACATTGGGCCATTAAAAAAAAGATTAATCAAGTGTCATGTACAACAGGACAAGATACAGTGCGGAAAGTCCATTAAGACACCATAATCACAAATATTCAAAAGAAACTCATTCACCTACAACGTCCTGCGAAAACGCCACATCGCCAGCATAAAGTAGACAGTAACCTAAAATGTTGCATAATTGTGGTCGACACGGACACAGTACCGACCAATAATGACCAACACAAATATTCGTCTGAGGACCGTTCACCTACGGACAGTGTTTCATTTTCCTCACCCATTTGCGCCCATTCAATTTCACTTACCTCTTCCTTGGTCCACGAAACTGGTCACCGTATTGGCATGTCTCGTTGAGCGAGAAAGACTACTATTCGAGCCTCTTCTCTCGAGCTCCGAGAGGGTCCTGTACAGAGATACCATGTACTCATGAGGGACAACAGTTCCATTCCTCGGAGGGTCGTTTCTGGAGATCGCATTCGATTCTCCTCGATTCCGCGCATCCAGATGTGAGGCTAGCCCGTTATCACCCGCACCGGAGGGGTACTGCGAAGATCCAAGCACCGCTGCCTCAAGAAAATTCCCAAAGCAGACGGAAAACCATAGGAAGGGAGCCGCAGCCCTCATAAGATCCATTTTCAGTGGTCTCTGGCCGAGAATGAGAAAGTTGGAGGGGTTTGATGACTTTGGAAACTCCCCTTTGCTCTTTAGATTGTGTTAATATCACGGATCTGACTGACACGGAGTAGCTATATTGCCTGTTGCACAGCGGTCAACCAGCGCCCCCAGCGAATATCCGCAGCTTTAGGGGTTTTTTGTTAGTTTTTAAGTTACTTTTTTCTTTTTTTTCCTTTCCTAACTTACACTGAATATCCTAAACTAACTGAAGATAATATTAAGTATTATCACTGTCCATTCAGCACGCTTCATTACATTAACAGAAAATAGATAACGCGAGGATTGTACTTGATGCTTCATGATCAGAGTGGCTTTCGGATCATGACTGCGCTATTTATAAGTGCAGACGCACAGGTACGGATAAGGGGCAGTCTGTGCAGGCATACACCACGAACAAGGACGCAATGTCACCAGTGCATGTTCGCTCACATGTCTGACCGTAAGGGAAATCCCCCCCGAGATTCCGCGTCAGCGACATCTGGAGAGCTCCTGGATGAGAATCAGAGGTACGGCCCGAGTATGCGCTGCTCCGCCTCGCTGCAGACCTCACCTTGCCTGCACATGGGCTGCCCACGACAGCTGCCCAAGAATATGTTTCAAAGAATGCCCTTCCATAACAGGGTCAGCCCCCCGCGTTATTTTAAATTGTGAAGATGTCAAAAATGAGACTTCATAAATCACGAATATCACCTGTGGGGCTAGCAATAAAGTTCAGCGTTACCATGGATAAAAAATAAAAAGCAACACACAGTGTCAAATAGCATTATTTGGAAATACGACCCAGTAATATTTAGTTGTTACCATCAACTGTCTGAAACTGAAACGGCGACATAGGATTTTGCCAAATGGGTCATTCCTTTTAACCAACAAAGAGGCCCCATAAATGATTAGGAGAGGTATAGCTTGCTGTACTTGAAAAGTTTTGCAATGCCGTTTTGACAGAATCGGAAGCTTGAAAAATACATTTGCAAGTTCAGATTGCTTTTCTCGCCACTTGAGCATTACATTTTGAAATCATTTATTTAATGCAAAGCAATTAAAGAAGGCATTAAAACTCAATTAAGATGTAATATAAAAAATTAATTATCTGAGAGTTTCATACAGGATATTTTTGTTGTTTCCAGGACATCTATCATACATGCTTGTTTGTCTCCCTCTGGTGTTGAGTACAGCAAATGAGGACCTGACAGAAAGCAAAGACCACATGGAAGAACGGTAACAAAACACAGCAACATGCGTGAGATGCATGAATTACCATTGTGTCTTGTTCTGATACCTCGCGGCAATTTTTTTTCACGGGATGCCCACGTGGGCACTTTTGGGTTGTCCACATGAACCAATTTGCAGCTGGGCATTCTTTTCTGTAAGATGCGCCCATCAAACATTAGCAGCATTAAATGTATGCACACTCATATGTTGTTACTTATTGGTCAACCATAACCATATCGTTAGCTAGTGTATGCGGAACTAACATCACCTAGTAAAATCATGCAAAATATATAAAACCACTTTTTAAGCGCCCTATGAATTTCAATGAATATAATATAAACTTTCTAGCCCTCATTCACAGGTAGTCGTGGCCGAGTGGTTAAGGCGATGGACTAGAAATCCATTGGGGTCTCCCCGCGCAGGTTCGAATCCTGCCGACTACGATATCTTTTTAATTACACTGCCTAAATAAGGCTGTCGTCTCTAAAGGTAGTTATCTTTTGGTAAACTGGCAATACTGAGACAATAATGGTAACTGTTTAAAATTAAATGGTAAAACAGCATTTATATCATTCCAAATTCAGGTCCGCCATGTTTGTAAGGGAGCTAGCGAGCTTACTCGCAGCAACCAAGTGGTGCAGAGTGGTTTGTCTTCCGACTGCGACCTTTGGTTTTCGCTAGGCACAGAACGGAGATCTCGTGACTTTGAGTCACAAATAAAGGGGTCGGTTGGTAACGCAACGCACATTAAATTTCAGTGTGATATAAAATGCATGTATGAAATAAATTCAGACTTACATATTTGGATTTAGTCGTCTGTTTAAAATAAGGATTATACCACACTGGGTTTGCCATGCCCGACGGACTTGTCACAAGCAGGTAAGAAAAATAAAAGTTTTCTAAACTTCGTTCCGGAGCATCTGCCGAGAAAGATAATGATGGCTAGTCAAAGCGACAAATGGTTACATGAGCTAGAGCTTAATCTCACTAGGAATCTAGCAGCTGCCGCAGTCGTGTGAAAATGACTAAATAGCTAACTTCCTTTGCATGGCAATGACAAACTTATTATTCAATACCGTTAGGGTGTCGGATAAAAACGAAACAAAAGCATACAAACATAGCTGAGTTTGAATAATAACAATAAAAAATAATATAAAAATAGAGGCGACGGTGAATTCATGCTGCCGTTTTTCATTTCAGTTGGCCCCAAAAACAAAAAAAAAATGATTTCAACAACAAAACACATTGCATTTGCACAGCAGACGTGCGAGACGTAGCTGTCTTGCAGGACAGGCTCTGATCTACTCACTCGTGATCACGAACTACGGAATCATCAAATGCCAGTTGATGTTATCACAGAACAGTAGGCTGAGACAGTGATGCCAGAAAGCGGTTTTGCGAGGTTTTATGGTCGACTCGCTAATAAAACAGGGAAAAACCTGGGCTAACATTGTTAACTGTATGGGCATCGTACTTGAATCAACACATCAACGGGAATCGTGACTTAGTCCTGGATTTTTACCCTGCACAGTACATCACGCACAGGATAACATCGTGCAATAGACGATCACTACGGCGATAAGCTGTTTGTGTCATTGGCACAATTATGTCGCCAACATTTAAAAAAATGGGACGTACTATAGATTATACGAAACACGTATAGAGTATGTGTGCAGCACGTTTTTCTGAACTGTTATTCATAAATAGAAATGCAATAAGTCAATTACAATGAGACTTCATCAGGGTGTTGTTATAGGCTGCTGTCCACATATTTCCCTTACAGTATTAAATAGGCTAATAGGCTATTAAAACATTTGTAATTGATCTGCCGTTCAGTTGAAGAGGAAAGCAGCGAAATAATCCGTACATTAATTTGGACTCATCTCCAATGCATCTCTAATTGAAACAAACCAAAACGCTTGCATTCAAAGTTCTGAAGTACATTTGTAAATAATGTGATTAGATTCATTGTATAAGTCCCGAGAACAGTTTCTTGAAATTATGTTTTAATGTAACTGTAATCATCACACTCTGACACAGTTATTGTTTATGGCTTAGATAAGGCTGATTCCACCGTATTCCTGGTGTCTGTCTTGACTATAGCCTGTAAAAGCAGGCCATGTGAAGCACACGGTTCATTAAAGCATTCATAACACATAATTAGATCTCCACAGGTTATAGCTGTGGAGTATCAGGCTTTAATACTCTGTAAACCCGTATATTATAGAACGGTTTCTCTATTGTTAATGCTTCTGTGTGTATGTGTCTGTGTACTATATACTGTACACTATATGTGCGTTTTATGTTAGTGCTGAGAATCACACCATCATACACAATGGTTGCATACACATCCACACATCTATTCAGGAGCTTACAAAGAGCATTCCCATGTTTACGACCAGTTTTGACCACAGTGGACCCTGTGGTTTTGAGCTCCTGCTCTTTTCGGCCTCTTTTCCCCAGGCAGCTGCAGAATGAGGCGACGGGCATCGACATGCAGGTGCCGCTGTACCAGGAAATCCGGGGCACCATGATGACCGGTCATGTGGAGTACCAGATCGTGGTGGTGACGCGGCTCGCTGCCTTCAAGTCGGCCAAGCACAAACCAGGGGATGTGGTTCAGCTTATGGTATGATAGCCCTGCATACTTTTGGGACTTGACCGTTATTTTCTGATTTCTGATTTCTTTTTTTAAATTGTGGGTTTTACACATGTAGTACAATGCAATAGCAACCCCACCCCCCACTACACTAACTAAACCATATCATCGGTAAATTGCACCTCCTAAACATTAGATTTTGATAACTACTGATTGTTGTATGACTCTCAAAGTTTTAGGGAAATACCTGAAATATATAATTAAAGAGCATCATCAGATGTCAGTAAAAGCACCTTCATTTAGATTGAAAATACATGAAGACTACTGCAAACAGATAAATACCCCAGTTTTAAATTACAGTATGTGGACTGTTCACCAGTTATTGTTTCTGTAATTAATAAGAATCTGGTATTCAATCCAATCAACCTGGCAGTGTTTTGTATTTACTGTATATTCAATGGATCCAGATATATTGGAAGTGCTCTGTTGTGTTTACAGAGTCAGTGCCCTTGTCACTTAATAGCCCAGGGTCAATTAATATGTATGTTATTGCAAGTTTTCAGTATATCAGACAATTCTCAGAGTGTGTGGATATGCACACAGTCCCCCTCACAATAATTTCCATCGGATGACCTCAGTTCAGTGAAGGAGGTGTAGGGGAAAAGATGGGGATTTGAACATGAGCAGTGAGACACAGGGAAGTGGTTGGTGTGAATAGCAGAAGTCATGTGTCACATACATCACGCTTCTGCAAACCGCCCACGGACAACTAGAGCAGAGTCTAAGCCTGCATGTCCCTGGCTGCTGCAGTCATTCTGTACCCAGATCCTTAGTCATTCAGGGTACGACCATCTGGGTTGTGAGACTACCAGCAATGAAACAAGTGGCGCTGCAGTGTGAATTCCTTGTTCTGTCATTACAGTGGTGTGATGGAGTATGAGATATGCATATGCCAGTAAACACTCTCACTATATATCTCAGTACAGATACACAATCGGTAAATACATAGTAAATATTCTCCATCACTGTGACCATCGTATATCTTTCAACGTGCACCAGCACTTTCTGCCAGGAGGTGTCTGTAAACAGAATAAGCACACATCCACTAAAATGTTGGGTTGTATCTTCTAATTCGGCGCAGTCAGCTCAGTGCCTGCCAATTAGCTTGAGGTGTGGTGCACTGTGAATGATGTCATCCGCCTAATATGGAAGACCCCCTCCCATCTTGGAGTTTCCCACATTCCCCTTTCCTCCACCACTACAAATGGTGTTTTTGCTCTTTGATGAAATGTTAATAACTCTGCTGAATGTAACACATCATATGTATAAATCTCCTGTACAGGGAGTTTTAGTTATGCTGTTAAGTTATGCATTTCCAAGATATGTCAGTACCTACAAAATTTCCGTAAAACACAGATATTTTTGGGCATGGATATCACACAATGAGATTTTGATAACAGCATTAGTACAAGCTGCATGCACCACACAGACACAAAATGTTTGGTTTTGTTTCATTCAGTATTGTCATAGATATTGTAAATATATGTTACTAACTTGTCTGAATTGCGACAGTGATTGCCTAAATGGGAATTACAGTAACATTTCATTTTTAATTTTTTTTTTTTGAGAGACTGGATCTCGTTCATGAGTACAATAAAAACAGCTGATTAAAAAAATCCATTTGAATCTAGATTTGACCTAAAAACTAGGCTGAGTCCTGGGAAATTTATTTACACTTATTTAATAGAATCTACCAGATGATGGCGCTCTTGCACAACAAACTTGTGCATATTTGATCCACTATGAAAGGGTGGAGCAGCACACACAGCTGTCCCAGTTAAACATGACATCTAATAGGTAGTGATAATACTTACGCAAAGAATACTCATGTTGCTAGTTTTATGTCTGAGTTTTAAAATGAAGCATGAATTTTTAATCCTGTCTTTCACTACTGTTACTTACAGTAAAATAAGCTAATCAATGCTCATATGCATACAAACAGTACATCTTTTTGCCAACTTGAGTGTCATCAAGTTGCTCTGAATTAGCTTAGTGTTCTTGGTAATGCTGAGTGCTCACTAAATGGCTGAATGGTGACCTGAAGCGCTGTGTTACGAACAGACAGACAGACACACATCAGCAAGGGGACAGGGGGAGGCGGAGTCACTGGAACATCTATAATGTGTTTGTGAATGATATCTGCCCTAGCCCCAGGGAAGAACAGTGCTGCACGCAACCTACAACAGCTGTTGTGGTAGAGCCAGCCTGTGATTATACCCTGTTTGTACCCTGTTCATCCTTATGTAATTCAGATCTTTGCGTAAGGGGAAGACATTATTATGCAGTAAGGAACGGCAGAACCTGTATGAATGAATGAAACCAGGGGGTGGCACAATCTGATGATCTTTTCTACTGAGCTCAACTGGTTCTCCTCAACCCTGATCTTCTGTAACTGCTATAGGAACAGCAGTTGTATAGTTAAATAAGTGCATTTTTTTATTTTGCTAATGTGGTCATGGAGAGAAGCTGCCACACCAACCATTGAGGAGAAATGTCTTTCTTTTTTTTTACAGGTATCCAAAAAGTACAGTGAAATCGATGAGTTCTACTGCCGGCTGATTGGCCAGTATCCCACGATCCCCATGCCCGCCATGCCTCGCAAAGCCCTGTTCGTAGGCGAGTCAGACATCCGGGAACGGAGGGCGTCCTTCGACGAGCTTGTCAAGTTCATCGCCAAGAACCCCATCCTCGCCACCTGCCCCGAGCTGCTGGAGTTCCTGGGTAAGAAAACGTCCCCGAAAGAATACGGGTCAGAGTCGTAACTCAGTCACAGAAATAGGCCTCGGTCATGTCTCCAGGCCCGCCTGATCACAGACAACCTCTGTGTGCAGCGCGTCTTTGGGCTGGCAGCTGCAGCACGAGGCAGTGCGGTTCATTCAACCATGTAATCATATTACCCCACATACGCTGCAAAGGACTCCTCTTATTCAAGTGCTGTTCAAGGATTTTCATTTTATTTTTTGCCTACTCATGTTGTCTGCTGCGAGCCATAGCTCTTCATGGACGTCTCCATAGACCACTAGCAGGAGGGCGCTAAGGAGCCATGAGCATGTTTTGTGACTTCGACCTGTGAGTCAGGTCTTTACTGATACCGTTTACATTGTTTTTAATTCTCTGTGTGGTTTGAAACCTGCTGTGTTTCGCCGCCCACATATGACCCGAAGTCGGAGCAGTCAGGTAATACGGCTGGGAGTCTCTATGGGTCCATTGCGTGGGCACCGTTTCGTAATCGGACCTGACAGAGATCCCGAGGGATCGAAATAAAGATGTGCATCAGGGCTGGTGAGCGTTGCTCGCATAGTCTCTCGCTTGTTATTCATGCTCTGCGAACACCCACGTTCTCTGCTCATAGCCCTCACGGTTCACAGGGAGCTGAGCGCCGGAGAACATGGATGTGGCGTGGAGGTAGACCCTGAGATTTGGAGTCCTTTTGAAGTGGGCCGGATTTAGATTCTGAACATTCTGTTCTGTGGAAGGAGGGAGGGGGGCCTAATTGTAATCCAAGTTAAAACCAGAACGCCTGTGCCGCGCATGGTGTTTTAAACGGCAGTTAAACAGGAATGCCGCAGGAGGGAAGAGCCAACGGATGCTGCAGCTTTTTAAAGGGACACTGCCTCTCACTGTCAGTTTTTGGAGAGAGCTCCAGAACTCAAGTTCTAGGACACAAAGGCGGTGAGAAAGGTCTAAAGCAGCTTTGAGTTGCAGGCAAATAAGGGACTTTTATCCCACTGCATTCGCTGGTGGGTCCATATGTGAATCGATAGAGTAGTTAATCGATTGAGATATTAATGAAGTGATGAGTAGGCTTATTCACCTCAGCAGTATAACAATACTGCACAGCCATAGATTTGAACTGGCAAACCTTCAGCCCACAGAATTCAGCCAGCCAGTAGCACACCCAATAGTCATGCCCCTGGTTGAAAGTTCTCGGAAGACTTTCACCTTTCACCCCACAACGGATGGTATCTGCAGTGATTCAGCTGTGTTGCCTGTGGCTGAAATTCAATCAGAACAGTGGTTGAAGCTAACCTTTTTACCCTTACTATACATGAATTTACCCCTGAAATGTGTTTCTTCAGGTGACAGAGTAAAGAGTCTGAGATAGAGCAGGTGAAGTAAAATATCGGAACCTGCTGCAAATTCGTTAAAAAAGAAAAAGCTGCCTGACCTGGTTTTGTAAAATCTATTTAGTCAGGACCAACCTTCGACATATTGCTTCAAGATCCCAAAGTGAATTAAACAGAAATGTTTTTTATCAAGACCTGATTTACATAACGCCACAAGCAAGGCACTGTGTTGAATTACATATCGTAAAAGGAATTGCAGTAGAACATGTACAGGTTCAATTTATTACACCGAAACAGATGTCTTTACAAATTGTTTGGACATGTTTTCGCTCAAACTGCTTGGCATAATCACATTTGATCTCTGGTTGAACACAAAAATTGCTATGGGAAATTGATGTACAGTACCGATTCAGAATCGTAAGTGGTTTGCTGATAAATAAAGGATGGGCTATTTTGCTAATGGAGAGAAAGCAAAGCGCTGGGCAGGTCTGAAGGACCCAACAGAATGGTTTAGATAAAGACATCTCGTCTGACAGTTGAGATTACCATACATTCGAAAGTTATGGTCTTTAAGCTGCAGGCTCTGTTCAGCCTAGCCCTGAATATTCTTTAAATAAGTGCATTTCACAGCCACATAAAGTAGCTTTCCCTCTTCTTTTTAGCCCCCAGCGATGAAAATGCTTTGTTTTGAACAACGAGTAAAGAAATGATGCGCACTTCATTTAATAGTTTTTGTTTTGTTGATTTCTCCCTTCATAACAAGTTTGGTAGTTTTAGTAAACAGTACATTTTCATTTCAATGCTTTAGTGTCCTGAAGCTCATAAAACGTACCTCTAGCTGCAGTTAGCAATCCCAGAGGCTAAACTTAAAGGGCCACACTCAATGAAACCGACCTATTTTTTCTCACTGCAAGACCAAGTATTAGGCAAATAAAATATGATACGTATTTATGTGTTTGAGTGGCTTTATCTTACTCATTTGAACTTTACTCCCAATTTGAAATGGCCAATTTTTTCCGAGGACAGTCCAGAGCCTGCAGTCCATGCACGCAGCAGAATAGGCAATCCTGCTCGTCTCTTTCCACTGTGGGGTACACTAGCTGGGGCTTGTTCCACATGATTTGTGTTTGCTCACATTCTACTGCCATTAAAAATGATATCTCCCTGTTCCCAAAGTAAGACAGTTGAGTTAGTGACACTAATCAAAGGAACAAACAATCAAATTCTGACAGCCAAACTGAAATTGAAACTGACCGAAAGGCTCCTGAGGTCAGAACTGATTGTCAGTTCACTAATTAGCTCCCCAACCTGGCTGGAGGGCTGTGCTAAGTAGAAACAGACAGAACAAATGTGTGGTAGTGCTCTACATTTTGATGCCCTGGATTTTCCACCCCTGCCATGAGCAGTGCCAAAAAGGGAATGACACAACTTGATAAACCTTGACTGGTGCCGCACATATAAGATCTGCTGCTTGAGTCATGCGGAGTAAGGCTTTGAGCTGGCTGGTTTTACATTGAGATGAGCTAATGACAGGTATCACATGGTGTGTAGCCCGTGGTCATGTGTGATATGAAAAGTGTCAGTCAGAAAACAGAACTACCCCCTGAAGACCAAATAAAGCAAAGATCAGTCCCTCCAGAAATGTATGATAATTTTGCATAATTTTGGGAATGTGTAAAAACTCTACAAAATCACCAAATTTACAAAAGTAATACATATTTTATATTACAGAATACAAAAATGTTCTTGCATAGGTATAGAGGTTTGTAATTGTACAATTTCCCAGAATTCTGAAGGGTCTCAATGATTTTTTTGGACATTTTTTCAGTTCTGGGAATTCACAATGTTTATGTCACAATTAGTAGTGTTTCTTCTGTAGTGATTCTATACTTTATGTAGGTGACCTGTCATGTAATTCTTAAAAATGGTCTGCAGGGGCAAAGACAACAGATGTAGCCGACTTCAAAACCAGGAACTCCCCAGAGGTGGAGGATGAGGAGGACGAAGAAGGGTTTGATTTCTTCACCAAAAACGAGCCTCCAGTTGCCAAAGCCATACCACCCCCCAAACCAGTGGCACCAGCAAAGCCCACGAAACCACTGGTGCCCAGTGAAGAGGAAGATGAGGAAGAGGAGGAGATCCTAGACCCTCTTGGGATTATGAAGTAAGAATTGGAGGGAATTATGAAGTATTCTTGATGCTTTTAATGCACTTTTTTAAGGAGATTATACTGTAAGAATTATTGGGGGATAATGAAGTACATTGCTGCAGGGGATTATTTATTAAATATTGTTCCAAAGGGTATTAATCTGCATGAGTCTGGGGAGGATTATATTGTAGGAGTCAGAGCTGGACTGTCATAAAGGAGTCTGTGGTGGATTATATTGGAAACATAAAAACTATGATGTAAGAGTTTCTGACAGATTATTTGGTAGATTATCGTGTAAGAATTGGAGGTAGATTATGAAGAAAGTATTAGAGATGGATTATGATGCAGTACTTGGAAAGCATTATGATGCAAGAGTCAGAAGTGGACTATGACATCAGAATCAGATGTGGATTATGATGCAATAGGCTGGGGGGTGGATTGTGATGTCAGAATCTGAGATGGATTATCATGTAGGAATCAATTGTCATTAAGAAAAAGGCAGGTTTTTATCCCTGCCATGTTAAGGCAGGACAATCCCAAACATCGAGCCACAAGATAATCCCTGAAATGTTATTTAGCAACCTGTCAGTTAATTATTCAATATTTTTTTGTTGCTAATAGGAAATCTGTTCAGCCAATAACAATCAGACAGTCACAAACACATATGTGAAACGCTGAGATGCCCAATGCAAGAATGCAAAACTGCCCAAATGGAGTGTCTGGTGCATACCCTTCAATGTGAACAAAAGTGATACAATAGAAGAATAAATTGGGTTGGTGGCTCTGTGTTTAAGAAAACAGAGAGCCTTGTCTTTGTGTCTCCCATAAGAAAGATTTCACCTTGGATATACCATAGGAGAAGACAAAGACAAAAATACACTTATCTGCACTCAAGGAAACCAAATTTCTCTAATTTGAAAAGGAATGTCTGGAAGAAAATTGGATTGTAATCCAGTTAAAGTTAGATTAATCGTCATGATCTGGGATGAATGTATTCTGCTGTTTTTTTGTCTGTTTCTCCTTTTCCTGGGCTTCAGTTTTAAGGCTATGCATTCATGGGGCTTGGGTTTGTCTGACTAAGGGCTGGAGCTTAAAGGAGAGAGAAAAGGGAATAGACGCGCTTTCCTGATTCCGTCCGTCTTGGCCGCCTAGAATAACAGTGACGAAGACGGACAGCGCCAAAGCAAGCAGCGTTCCGCGTCTCCGGAATGCGGAGGGGATGGTAATTCCGTCCCTGCGGAATGCCAGCTGTCTGCGCAGGTTTTCCTGTTAGAGTGATAGGCTGGAGATAAAGACTGGCACCAGCTCAGAGACAGGCAGGTGAACGCAGCGTTAAGGCACGGCATCCGCCACTGTGATGGGCGTGAATGCAGGGTGCGGGCTGGGGGTAGCCAGCCCTGGTCCTGGAGGCCCAGCCACAGTGTCTGCTCATCAGTGTCCTTGGATCCAGCTGAAGTGAGTCGACAATGTAATTAACTGCTGTAACTGAGAACACTTGAGTACTGTTACATAATGACAGTCAGCAGGGCCTGAAGGCCTCCAGGGTCAGTGTTGCCCACTCCTGATGTAGGCCATGCCTGTACTGCAAGACGTGGGACAAGGATGGCCTTGTCTGCATATGGATTTCAAGTCACTTCTGCTTACTTCATTTAATTCAGCTGTTTGTGTGCGTGATCTGACTTTTATGCAAAAAGTCCTGATAAGATCATGAATGATAGCTGAAGACTGCCCCTATGACTGCATCTATGAAGCATTTTACTGCTCTCTAATATGAGTGAACCAGTGTTTGTGTGATTAGTTGATTAGCTGTTTGAGTGCCCTCATGCCTTCCATGACCTAAACATTCAAGGTTTTTCCCTTTAATAAGGTAGATTCAGCTCATTAGACTCAAACATGAACCTTAAGCATTTTTGCTCGTGATGCATGGTTGTCCGTAATAAAACAATATTGAAAGAACTCAGACAGGATGAACTTATAAAATGTTTTTAATTGTAAATGGTACTGTTTTGGTGTGTCTCCACAGCTGTACGCTGCTGTATTTCCTGTTTCCGGAATGGTTCCTTTGTTTCGTGTTCTATGATTTGAAGATTCCGAAAGGTTTTGTCTCAGGTTTTATCAGAATAACACACAGCTAAGGATACAGCTCTGGGTCTTGAACCCGATGCCTTGCGTGCCTGTCCCTCACTCTAGTGTTTATGTTTTCTGGCAGCCCCTTCCATTTCTTCTTAGAGGTGTGCTCGGAAAAGTCTGGAGTTCTAACTGGCTGCCGCTGACCACATTTGGCCTTTTGATCAAGTCCTCCTCGAGCAGTCTTCCATATCCGTTATCATCAGGAAAACAAAGGAAAATTTTAAGAGGTTTTAACGCAAGTCTCTTGCAACTAGATAAATCTTCTTTGGCCCGTGTTGGTCCCAAACACACCAACCTATGTGCTGTGATCTCATCGGAAGGGAATGCTTTCATAGGACAGCAGCTGGCAGGGTTACACAACCTTACAGGTGGTTTGATTCAGCCGCAGGCCCCTCATCCTCAAAGACATCAGACCAGAGCTCACCACTAGCCTATAAATCAGCCCACTGCGGATGAAAAGACACTACTTTTTATGTGAATTTTTGCGGATCTTTGGCTTTGCTTTGTGGCAGGTTCCGAAATGTTTTATATAGGGACGGATGGATCTGAAAAGCTGAAACTTGAAATTTTTTGATATCTGTGTTAGATGATCTTATGACAGTTTGCAAAGTAAATGTTGCAGCTATGTAACAGTCGCAATCTGCTTGTGTGAAATTGACACACACTTAAGTTTTAAAATGAACACAGTGGCTTTCCCTCGGTGTGATAAGGTCTTTTTTTGACTGCTGCACCATTCGTTAGGACTGCTGAATCAGAGCCCTCGATGCTCGAGTATTCTATGGCTGGAGACTGAGTGTTTGAACGGGCCAATGAAAATGCTTTCTCTCTCTTGCCTCCGCCCACACTGAAGCTGTATGGAGCTACAGCTCTCTATAATTAATGACTCACTACAGCTGGATCTGGACCCCACCTCGAGCTCCCACCAGCAGGCAGGAAAATGAATCATCTGCTATTTTGTTATGTTCTCAGACTCTCCATCATCACAAATACTGTGTTGGGAATTAAATAAGACCGAGCTTTTCTCTTTATGTTCTTGTTAATTAACAAGAGTTTCAAGTGACAATCCTCCAATCAGCTAATGATCTCAGGGTGAAACTGTTAAGTTGACTCATCCCCTGTATGTACACACACGCGTGTGTGTGTGTGTGTGTGTGTGTGCGTGTATGTGTGCATGCGTGCGTGTGTGCGCGCGTGAGACTGTGCAAGCCCGTGTATGTGTTTGTGTTCACCTGTGTGGGTGTTTGTGTGTAGATGTGTCCATGCATGTGAGCTTATGTGTGTTTATGTTTGTGTGTGTCTGTGTCTTTGTGTGTGTATATGTGCGTGCGTGTGTGTGTGTGTCTGCTCGCCTATGTGTGTGTGAATGTGCATGAGTGTACATATTTGTGTGTCTGTGCGTGCATGCAAGTGTGTTTGTGTGTGTGTATGTGTGTGTGTGCATTTGTATGTGGACACAGGTGTGTGTGTGTGTGTGTGTGTGTATGTGTGTGTCAGTGTAAAGGAGAGAGGGAGAGGCTTGAAGGGCAGTTTTGTGGGGGGTGGGGGGGGTATTCCACATTAAAGCACTGAGGCCCAAGTGGACTTACAGTAACCGGTAAACATCCCGATATAAACAAGGATAATTTGTTCCACAGTTATGGCGTCCATTTATCCAAGAAGTAATGCAACGCTATCGAGGTATCGATCGGAGAACTAATGTTGAAAAAGGACAATCCAATGCATATTTTATAAAAGGCAACGGTCGTGGTGGTGGGGCGGGGGTTTCACGGTATCCTGCGGGACGGTCGGCGTCGCCGGCGGCGTTATCGATATGCTCTCAGCATCAGAGGTGTTCCTGAAAGATTGCAGGAGGGAGCAGGGCCTCTCGCTCTAATGCTGATAAAGGGAAACGGCCCATGGGGGTGATGTCATCTCCCCTCCCTGGCTAAAAGCATTGTGGGACTCCTAGGGGACACCTAGGCGATGATGAATCACTGTCTATTCAAAGCTACACACGCGGGCACGCGCCCCTCACGCCCGTGCCCGCATATACACAGGCGTGTGTGCATTACCTCATAGAAAGATAGCCCTTCCTCGCCCTTGATGAGGAAAGCAGGAAACAGAATCCCTGAGTCATTGCTTTCCACCTCGGCACGTCCGAAAACCGTAATGATCTCTCTGTTTTTTCCACCCCCTTCCCCTGTGGCTGGAGGGAAAGCACCAGGATCAACCTGCAAAGACAGGGCTGTTTCCCCAGCATCAAGCCCCCTTTCTCAGCCCTGCTGCTGGAGTGTCGTAGTCCTTCGCTGAAACGGCTACTGAATCATTTCTTTCTTCTCTGTCCCTGTCAAAATGTATTTGCGGCGCAGCTTGTTCGCCGTTCGTGTGGAGTGCCTCGCAGAATGCAAATGAGCCAATGAGAGCTCTTGTTGTGGCTCCTTTTTTTCCCATAATCCCGTTAATTTGATGCTGGCGGGTGCATAATTGCAGCATTACACTCCATTACCATAGGAGATAAGAGGAGCTAAACATACCAGAGTTGCGGTGACAAAAATAAAGATAATGTTTTTGTGGACCTAAATGTAATTAAATGGATCACAGAGACCTTATATTTGCTGTCTCTTTTCTGCGTGAGAAGAATTTTGCAAAAACTCTGCGTCATAGGCCCTCCAAACACTGGGAGATACTGCTTTGAATGTGTGTATGTGTGCGTATGTGTGTGTGTGAGAGAGAGAGAGTTTTGAGTGTGTTATTTGAGAATTCATATTCCATCTTTGCGGTTTGGGTTTAATCCTCAGAGAATCCTTGAAGAATTTAAGGAAGTTGCTTGTTTTATTATTGATGAAAAGATGAAATGTTGTTTTGTTTATTTCGACTGGAGGGAGGGTGGGTGAGGGTGAGGGAGAGTGAGACTTTTGAAACTCTAGGACAGAGGGTTGTGCTCTTTGCACATGATACTGCGTAATCTCACCTCACACCCTCCCTTTCCCTTTGCTGGACTGTCCTTTGACCAAGAGGAACTTTTAAGCGACGGGAAAACCTGACGTAACCTATATAAAGAAGTAAGGACGAGAGCAGGAAGCACTGCTAAAGATAGCAGCTTGCAGTGCACTTCCTGCTATTTGAAGAGGAGGCTAAAATGTAAGCATTACCGAACGAGATTTAAGATCCCTGTTCAGGCAACCGGATATGAACCTACAGCTTAGAGGTTTACTGTCAAATATTCATCAAATATTTAATATTTATTAGATCACATTTGCTAAATATAATGGAGGTCTGTTGTAGAGTACCCCTTTAATCTGAACAATTTAGATTTGGTTGGGATAACACTAAACGTCAGAAGATCTCAGATGGCATTTATACTGCTCTGTGATAATGTATTGGGCTCATCTAGTGTCATGTCCATTCGTCATGGTGGATTTGTGTTATCGTAAATGTGACCAACTTTCAAATTGAAGCCAGGTTTGAAGATGTCATTTCTGATGCCTTCTTGACCCTGGTGTTTTGTATATAATAATCTCTCAGAATTTCTGCTGTGGATCAGCCAGCATTCTGACTTTAGTACAGAAAGCATAAACCTAATCTAAACTCAGCTTGTGCATATATCCAGTCTCTCTCTGTCTCAATGGCCTAGTAATTAAGTGTGCAATATAATGTTAAAACTTTTCACATGAACTCGTATTGACCTCTTTATTTTCCCCTATGGCAGGTGAATGGGAAAAGCCATCAGGTAGCCGAAGGTGTGTTTCTGGCCAGACTGTGGCCAAACAAAAGCTGTGGGCTGTTTTCAGTAGAAAGACTCCTTCTGGTGTGACAAAACAACCCCAAGCTCCTCCCTGCAGCCCCCAGCTCCCCACATCCAACATTACATTCCTTAACATAGTGGATAAAGTTATGAGATGTTAAGCTTCAGTTTTATTAGGTGAACAAACATCACATACTCATACTTGTTATGCGTGACTTAACGTTTCATATTATCTTTACAATTGTGTGCTTTTACAGTATTGTCGTAACTCTTTCCTCAGTAAAACTGCTACATCATAGTGATGTGTTTCCCTGTCCCTTCAGTAGGAATTCCTCCTTCTTCATAATCGAACGTTTCACACAGCAAGTTTATCGTTCCCATGAAAATACAGTACTGACTAATGTCTTGCTAAAGAGCATGCCTGTTTTGCTTGTTTCCATGGCAGCCGTCCGTTAAAGAGCTGATCGTTTGACACAGACGAGCTGGCAGATACAGTGACCAGTGAGAGATTTCAGTGAACTCCCAGTGTGACGTTTTTTCAGTAAACGAGAAATCACACTGTGCGTCTGTCTGCCTTTTCAAAAAGCTGGCAGTGACTGGTAGTATTTTTAAATTTTGCTTGATCGAATGACGTTTCTGTTCTTCCTGTTTCCGAAAGATAGAGGCGCCCTGGAGACAGTGAAAGTATGCGGTCAAGGCAGTCGGAACTCCGCAAAGATTCCCCTGGCTTGATCCCCGTCAAGCTTACATAACCGCGTGATTTATTAAACTGAAAAAGCAAATAAAACCACCATATTTCAACTTCAATTCTGCGGCCGGCGGCGAAATCATAGACTGTAAAGACGACAGAATGTCAGTCTCCAGTCAAGTCCACGCGGTCAGAATAGAAAGCGAAAGATCACCTGTTCCACGTCCGTCAGTGCGGATCAGCGGGGCACAACAGGGTGAGACGCAGCCCTGAAATTCACGGCCTAACGCTATGCTCCCTGTATCCGTGCTCACTGAACTTTGGAAAGCGGAGTCTCATTTTAACAGACACACACACTGGAGCCGGGAACATCTGAGGAATGCAAACAGGCGTTTATTGCTAGATCCCCTCAAGGGCTCCACTGAACATACCTGCCGTTGAATTATGAGGAAGATTAACCATATCTCCCAGAGAAATGATTGTGGCAGAGAGTTTTGTTTCTTTCTTTATTCCCCCTCTCCAAAATGAGAGGTAGTTTGGTACCGCACGTACCCTTAAATCAAAATGTTGCATTCCAACGATGTGGATGCTCCCTTTTTTGTAAAAAAACAAAAAAACAGTAGAAACTTTGAACCAAACAAAAGCAGATAGCCCCAACTTACGTGCTCGGTCGTACCATTGCATAACAGTCTCGTTATAAATCGCTTGCACACTGAGAATCAGAATGGGAGGAATGAAAAATGTCTGTTGCATAAGCTGTTTTTATTATGTTATTTTGTGTGCGTGATGCCTTCTGCTCCTCACGTTAGCCGAACGGCATGTCAGCAAATGTCGGAAATTAAGTTAAGTGGAACTGAACTTGTCACAACTGTGGGTAAAACCTGCCCGTAACTGCATTAGAGTCTTGATTCGATGGCCGCGGTGATAGGGCGAAGGGCTGATTGAAACCACATGTGGAGGCACAGGAGTGTGTGTGGCTTTGACTCTCCCTTTTGAGGGAAAACCGATCTGATTCAGCATCAGAAGAGAACGCTTCGTTCACGACAGACCCGCAACCCCCTCAGCTAACGAAGTGCAAAATGAGCACTTTGTGTTACTCACACACACACACACACACACACACACTCACACAGAGTTCATTTTTTGTTAATTTTCCAAGAGCATGGGGTCCCAGAAATGACCACAGAACTGTCTGTACACCTCTGTAATCCAGTCTCAACAAAATATTTTTTGTGAGCTTCACAAAGCTGATATTTATGCCGTTTGAGCTGCCAGTGATGACTCAGGTCTTAATAATGTGTAACATGGTGTAAGGAGCTCAATACCCTGACATCTGACCCATAGAAGAAAGCAGTATGGTCTGATGATTCATCTTTTACCCCCTTTTTTTTACATCAAGATGGGTTTATGTGAAGGGAAAGCCAAAGGAAGCCTTAAGCCCACATTGTGGATGTCTGTATAACCACAGGGGTGTAAAAGCACTCTCCATTTAAGACAGGCTGGTTAGCTTATTGTGTATAAACTGCTAGGAAACTGGTACCCTCTACTTATTATAAAAAGGCAGTTACCACTTTTCACTTTTTTTAAACACTCTACAAGCTAATCCATGAAAATGTTGCAGTGATGGAAGAAGCTCACTTCTGACACTACCAATGACCTGTCCAGGTGGTTCATGGCAGCCATTTTGTGCCATAACATTCACCATAAGCCAGTTGAGGTGGAGAAGGAAGTAATTACCATGGCAGTTGTAGTGGAGGATGGTAACCTGACCCTGGTGAGAGAGCTGGGTTGGGAAGTTTGCCAGGACACCATGGGCACGCCCTGCTCTTTGGTATAAGTGCTGTCAGCTCTTTAAGGGACACACCCCTATGAGTCATACATGGTGTCCTGGGTATCTTGTCTTAGAGAAGGGTACAGAGAGTCGGCTCGGAGCCCCAAATGAATGGAGGTTTATCTCACGTGTCTCTCTCTCTCTCTCTCTGTGCGTCTCCCCTCAGAGAGCTGCATGAATGAAGGTTCTCTGTGACGTCACTCTCAGGCCTCTCTCACGCCTCCCCCAAACCCAAGCCCCCATCCTCCATTGATGTTTGGCAGGGAAGGGGGCGTGGTACAGATGGAACATGTCGAGGGGAGGGTCACATTTGGCTGGGGTTTGGGAACTGAGTCCTTCGTGGTAAGATGAGGACTACCCTTTCTGTCTCTGTGGCTTTGGGATCTAAGATGGAGGAAAACACTTCTGGCGGATAGTGACGGACACAGTTCTGTGCCAGAGCCAGTATCCGAGTCTTACTGCTTTCGGATGGGCAAGTCGGCTGGAACGTCTCTGTCTGCCTCCAGTCTCCTGCCGTTAACTTTTGTTTTTTGGGTTATGCATGAATAGATCTTAGTCCTGGGATTCTGCTCGTCTTTGAGCATCTTAATTGCCTGAAATGCCAGGGGAATGTCAGACAGCTGTGCCACTTATCAGATTTCCCTTCCTGTCAGTAAAAATGAAGCGGGTGCTCCGCACTGTTTTGGGTGTGCCTGACAAAAAAAACAAAATCCCACACAGAAAGAAAAAGATTAATCAGATCATATTTGAGGCCAAATATACGGTTCTGATGACATGGACCACTTCTTAGTTAAGTTACCAGTGTACAGTTTATCTATATGCACACACACAAACACACTATATTTAACAGCAGATTGTGATCATTTTTATCGTTCTTCCGTTTATATTTGTACATAGATTGCACGTAAGGCTGCAAGGCATGCGGAGAGGGATTGTGAGTAAACTGGGGGTCACGGCAGGACACCGCAGTCTAAACCCTCCTACCCATAATCCTCCACGGTATATTCGTAAAGTTGCGAGAGGGCAGCGCCGTGAACTGGCTCTGCTGAGAGGGAGGATAAATGCTGTGGAAAGGCACTGAGTCAGTGGACTGTCCGGACGGAGATTAACCGAGCCGCGCGAGGCCGAAGGTTTACTGCAGTCATGCATCAAGCACGGCAGAGATCAATGCGCGCTCACGCGTGTGAGAGAGGCGAAGCCTCTGCTTCTTAACCCTTCAGGAGTTTCCTCTTTGTGTGACAGAATCAGTGGAGTAACCTCGGAATGAACTATGAAAAGCTGCACCTCTGTATTACCTGCAGAATATGTGAAGTCAGTAAGGAAAATCCCAAGTGACTCAAAAACAATGCTTTTATTCCCTGCTTTTATTCAAGCTCCAATGTGCGGTTAGTCTCTGATTTATTTTACCCAATCAGAAGACTCTGCTTGGCTTGAAAGAACACTGTGATTGGTTTACTGGTTAACTCAGTGAGTTGCTGACAAAATATGAGAGCTCCACCCATTTAAGGTTTCATGAAGCCCTATTCTCGCAACACTGCTCTAAGATACAAATAGGTAGTCATACAAAAAAAAGAGTCGATAACCGAAACAGTCTACCAAAATTCAAGTCTACAAAGAAGCATTTTTTTTGTTTTTTCAGGTCCAAGAAGCCCAAGCCGAGGAAGGTTGTTGAAGTGAAGCCACAACCCGTCGCTCCGCCAACCAGACCTATTCAGAAACCCGCTTTCTCCCTGTTTGATGAGGAGGTTGACCCGGATAATGACCTGTTCCAGCCTGCAGCCAGGAAGGTCACTCCCGCCACGGCCGGTGAGTGGACCTGAAAGACCAATTTTATCACGGCTTGTCAACACCCTTGAGTGTAAAACCTACATATTCTGGATCAGGATTTTGGTGTGTTGTATCCAAATGGCTTTACATTTTGTATGCTGTACTGGGACAAATGTAAGAAGCATGTTTGTGAGGGTTTGCAAACTATTGATAGTTTCTGCAGTTCAGTCCAGTTGTTCTGTCACATAGTGGTGGCATGTACCACTGCCCCCGTGGTGACTGTCTCACCTGTATGTGGTTTCTATGGTGACAGGTGATGTGAAGCTGTTTGAGGATCCTGACCTGGGTGGGGCGGTCAAGCTCGGGGACTCTCTGCTGCTCCCAACAGCTTATACAGAGGCTGGGCCAGCGGCCAGTGAGGGACTGGACATCGACACCGAGGAGCTGTTCAGGTACTGAGGTCAAACGCGTAGTCGCATAGTCAGCATCGTCATTATAGCTGTAGCAGCAAGGGTTTTAAATGCACTTTTAATTATCTGTTAACTTCATAATTAAAAATAATGGAAAGCCAGTGCTGTAATCAGTTTGAATAAACTAACATCTGTCACTGAGGTCCAGCAGCACTGTATCAAGGTTAGGGAGCCGGGCTTAGCAAGTTCAAATTTACAGATTCACTCCCCAGGTAGGGCGATTCACTCCCTGGGTAGGGCAATTTTGTGTTGCTGTTGTACCCTTGAAGTGCTTTACCTGAATTGTTTCAGCTAATATCCAGCTTTAAAAATGGATAGTGAGTGGTATATACAAGCTGTGTAATTTGCTACAAATAGTTAACATTTATTTAAATTCAGTCAGATGTTGAAATCTGGGAGCTGGTGAACTTTGAGTGCACACTGTTATGTTTATCTTTATTATGTACCAAATGTACATAATAAAACTGAATGTCAAATATAAAAAAGGAAGCAACAGTGTTTGGTCAGCAGGGTTTAAAACCGTTTCTCAAAGGGAAGAATGCAATGCACGGTACAAACACACACTGTCTGAATTACCCGTTGGGTGTCACAATCCACCACCAGCAGGCTGAGAAACGCTGCAGCCAATGACAGGAGTTGATTTAGCTGACTGCCGTACACAAGAAACCTTTTCCCAGAACACAAGAGCCGCTATTTAAGGCCCTTTCCCTGTTTGAGTCACTATTCATCCCTCAGACTGTCTGTGTCAGGCTAAATAATGGCAGCACAGAGTCATTTTTAGCATTCACTAAATTCATGCAGACATCTTTATTACAATATTTTTATTCAAAATAAATAAGGGGTTTGGGTTTAAAAACAAGCATAACAATTTCAGGCAAATACAGAAGAGCTTAAACTGTATTCAAGTAATTGCTATTCTGCAGGATGGCCACAGGGGGCACTGCACACCAGCATTGGTGGCACAGGGGCACTCCATTGCTGGCCACTGGGAAACACTAGTTAGGGAGAGAGGCCAGGATAGGGTCAGCATTTCAGCCTGAAGAGGGGGCCTCCATCTCAGGTCATTGTGGAGCGTTTAGGCTGATGGGAGGTGGGGTTACAGTCACTGCCTGGGGCTTATGGTCACCGGGCTGTCATTCCTCTCTGGTGTGGGTGATTTGTGGGTATGGTAACAGACCCAGGAGCAGGTTTTCCTACTAAGGAAATGAGCTCGATACGGATGCATGGGTTTGTAGTGTGCTTCTTTGAACTTGATTGCAAGTCCCAAATGCTTCTCTGTTGAATTATTTTTGGAGGGATTCTGTTATTGAGGATTAGGGATCAAATGTTTTTTTGTTTTTTTTTGTGGTGGACGTGTCACTCTCACCATATGCTCTGTCCTTGCTCTGCTTTGGTGGTGTGATTATGTGTGATTAGAGGAGCAGCGGGTGATTTGTGAGGCAGAAACAGGAACCGTGAGATTTCTGTGCGCTGTGTTACTGCAGTAGTGTTATATGACACGAGTGCTTCACATTCACACTTGTACATGCACATGTGTTTCCACACACAGACATGCAAGCAATGTACGCATGCACGCCCGCTCATGGACGTACACACATGCCAAAAGATGAATGCAGACATGCACATGCATGAACATTCACACATACATGCATACACAAAAAAACACTCACATGTGCAAACACACACGAGTGTATGTTCACACTCTGTCACACAAACACACGTACCCAAACACACAAAAACATGCACACACGCACAGATGTGCACACAGGCAGCCAGCAGTATGGGTTTATTTAGGTATTCTCTCATATCCGCCTCTGAAGCACCTGACGCCTGCTGAAACAGGAGAAACTTGACCTTAAAGAAAACTCTTTTAGAACGTATGCGTTTTACAGTTGCGGGTTCCTGTCTGTGGTCCTTCACCGAATTTACTCTCCGCTCTTATTTATCCTCACGTATTCCAAGTAGACATAAATCTGGGGCTCTGTTGACAGGTTAGAAGCAGTTGCCAGAATCCAATATGTTTTCTTCCTCCCTCTCGCCACCCAGGCGTGCCTGTCTCATGGAGTTACATAACCACTGGAAGCCTGCCTTGATCCAGAATAAGACAGACACTCATGTATTTAAAGTCCTCTCGAAAGTGAACTCTGCCCAGTGTCCCGCCGCTGTGAAGACACTGTGAGAAGGTTTATTTGGCAGTCTGGGTCCTTATTTTTAGTGGGTGTGGGGTGTTACCTTCTCTTTGGGACAGAGGTCAGTTGGTTACCCCGTTCATGCGTGCGGCCCCTCCCACTCCAAGCCTCACCTCATACTCCTACACACCTCAATCTTCATCCAAGACATGCTCCCCAGAGATTTGTTTGAGCAGGCTAATGCAAAGACAGAAGTACATTCATCCATCAAGTAGTTCATTCTTCTTTTTTTATTGACTTTACTTGATGGTTTATAATTAAAAGTTCCCTGCCTGGCACAGAGTGGGTGAAAGTTGAAAATGTTGAGAAGGAAATTTGTCTGAAAGCAGCAATGGAAGGGTAAGAGAGAGTTTAATCTCAGATCTGATCCGAGATACCAGACGCTAACAGAGGACAAGCACTTAAAATATCTGATTTAACACTGTATAGGAGTGAGGGATTCTGTGTCGATGTAAAGCGTGATAAGTGTTCTTTGATCTCCAATTCATTAGCATTTTATCTGTGATTTTTTTCCCCCTTTTTTTTTGGATGGCACCCCACTTTTTCCAGCTCAGTAATGGAATATTTCTGTCGCAGAGCAGAGATGTATTACGTTAAGGAATCTAAATGAGAGTATTTAGTGGTTGAGGATGAGGTCATTGCAGTGGTTTTATTGAAGAATCAAAGTAATGCTAATGAGCTTCCTAAGCACCCCCCCCCCATCACCCCCCAGGGTTGTGTTTAGGCCTTGGTGAAATGCCAGGGGAGTGTAGGAAGAGGACCATATGTATGAGAGAGCTTATGTAAATTCTGCCTGTGCTCTGATTGGCTGGGAGAATGAGACTTTGGGTTTTAGAATTCCTGCACTGTACCACACGTTCAGCTCTCCTTCCCTGTAATAAGTTCTCTCTCTCTCCCTCACTTCTCCTCTCTCCCACTGTCCAACACACTCTCCATCTGAATCATTCTCCTTCTGGCACTCCCCTTCTTTATCTTTCTCTCTTTCTTGTCTTGTCTTCATGTTTTGGCCTTCTCTGTACTTTTATCTCACCTTCTGCATCTTTCTCTCTTTCCTCCCTTTTTTGGCTGTTTCTTTGCTTTTGCCCCTTTCCCTGCTCCTCTCTCTCTTCCTCTCTCTCTGTCTCTCTCTCTCCCTCTCCCTGTCCCCCCCTCTCTCTCACACTCTCTCTGGCATCAGAGAACACACTGGGCGCAGTGATACAGCCTGTCAGTCAGCCGTCAGCTTTGTCCGGTTATCCGTTTTGTTCTCTCTGTGCGTCTGGAGGCAGGCAAACAGCGCTGAAGGCCCTGCTACCAATCAGTCTTCCTCAGCACAAACATGTCCATCATATCAGGGGTCCTGAGACAGACGGCAGGTAGACTTCCACAAACATGGCCTCACTTACACAGAGCCAGGCTCTGCTGCAGCACAGTGGCCGTTACATCAAGGGTCGTTGCTTTGTCCAGCTGCTGGCGAATTTGTACTCACCCAAAATACCTATTTCCGCCCTGTTGTAGCTTTACTACAGCATCAGATAGTTTTTTCATGTTTAGGTATGTGTGTGCAAGTGCCTCAGTTGATTTGCAAACCCAAAAAGGCGAACAAGCGGTTCTCACCTGTATCTAATTCTTATTTTCTCAATCAAAGGATGTGTCTTTATTCAACAATCATTAGCTTTGAATAATAATTAAACATCTCTGTTGGGGGTTTATAAACATTTTGGCAAAGTTGTACCACTAACTCAAGTCTGGGGCTACATCAGCTTTGCTATACGAAGGAAGACCCTGTAATGTTTGCCGTACATTTGTATGTCAAAGTGAAGGACGAATGTTTATTGAATCCTGGGCCTGCCTCAAATGAGAAACAGAGGATTGCCTGTGGAATCATTTCTGCCGCAGTTGGTTTACAGCGGGTTGACGTTGCTGAAGAACAGCAGGTAGAACACAGGGGCTAAGGGATCCCAGCTTTGGCGTTAAAACAACATACACCATGTGCGTCATTCTCTCCCTCGTTAGGTAACGAGCGAAATGAGTTTGAACTCTCGTCCGCCCTGAGCCAGGAATAAATGGGCAGACCTCTCTCGGCAACAATCGCTCTTTCACTTCACTCGCTCTCAACCAGCCACAGAAGAGAAAAAACCCATTCATACCTGTAGCTTGGCGTGAGCTAAGGAGACACCATCTGGTTTGGCCATCTGGAAGTTCTCCTCAAACGCTGCTTTTAAAAATTTTATTGATCTCTGTGCCACTGCTTACAGGGAATGGGCATTTTTTCCCCCAATAAGACATATGAAAGGAAAGAATATATGTATATAATATTAATTTACTTTTTCTTTTTGCCGTTTTCTTGTTTTTTCTTGTCACCAGTCCAGAGAGTTGTGATGAATGCTCATTTGGCACTACCCTCAGTCCTATCTGTAAAAAAAAAAATCGATAAAACTGAAATCGAACTCTGCTCAGTGGACCATTTGCCTTGTGTGATTGCTTATGCAATCGTAATGATCTTCAGTTATAGTCGACTTTTTTGATTGTCTAATGTTTTCTTCTGGTCCAAGAATGCTGAGTGCTTATTTCACTAAATAATGATCTTATTTCACTTAGATCAAACCCAGTCCCGATTTCATTCCCACTTCAGTAGTCAAGCATATTATGTGATTTGGCCCAGATAAAACTGGATGGAAAGCTATGTGAAGTCAATAGGTCTCAACTGGCTATCAGTATCCATATACCAAGGGATTTAATATAATCATTTTAATTTGAGTCTGATTTGTCCGTTGTTTTTACATTTGTAAACCTCTTTTTTAAACTTATTTCACATTACTATTGGAAAATTTGTTGAGGGAATATGGTTGTTTGATATTCAATTCACTTTTTTTTACATTTTTGATACCAATTGGTAATTCATGTTAGGCAAACTTAACAGATAGAAATTCATTTCTTGAATTAAGAGCAGCACAGAATAGCAAATCTCTGAAACAAAATGTACAACTTACTTCAGGCAAGCAGTTTTTATTTTCATAGCATATAGGAGACGGGTGGTTCTCTTACGGTTTTTCGTAGAGGGCACGGTTTCCTTTATTTGATTGGGCTAAGTTCTTTCTTCATTATTGTTTTATTGTGTGTGAGTTAATCTGAATCACCCTTTTCCTAGAAAGTACACCCAATGTGAGGCTTTTGGAGGAATTGTTGTAGACTGTGGGCCAGGCTTCCTGTTGAGGGAAAGCCAAACCCTGAGCACGTAACACAGACACATTCACACACAGGTTTCACTCTGTACAGTCGCTTCTATGTTACATTACATTACATTACATTACAGTCATTTAGCTGATGCTTTTATCCAAAGCGACTAACAGTTGATTAAGGGCCAATCCCCCCGGAGAGCAATGTGGAGTCAGGGGCCTTGCTCAAGGGCCCAACATCAGTGGTGTTCTTGTTGTGAACCACAATGTTCCCAGTCATATACCTTAGCCACTATACTACAGTCTGCCCCCAGCAGCTATAGTTATGTGCAGCAGTGCATTTCATCATACTTTTATTGTTTTAGTAGTGTAATAAAATGGAGGGAAACAACCATCTCCATAATGCACTGTAATAAATCAGAAGAGCAGAAGCTGTGATTACAGTATACAAATTCACAAATTAATCCAACCCTTTCGTGACTTCTTATCCTGGCCAAAAGTCAGTGTCCCATTATTTTGCTGAAAACCAGACAAAAGCATGCACCAAAATCCAATAGAAGGAGATGTTAAAAACATACAAACAAAAAGTCAAAAGAACTGAAAAATGAATTTAGAGTGCGACAGTACATCCATACCAACAAGACTTCTGCATTTGAGCTCTGTGCAGGGGTAACCATAAAGGCAATTTAACTGCACAGTGGATACTCTTCCAACATGTGGAATGAGCTTGGGTTCCTCTCTTTTATGTAGAGAAAGGTTTCTCTTTGAAGCAGTAAAGCTGAATTGGGTATAAAGTATAGCGGATCCGTTGGCAGGCTCCACAGAGGTCAGGGCTGGGTGTCAGACAGCTGACTGTGACGAAGCCCTCAGCAGCAGGGAGCGGCACTTTGTGGTTTTTGGGAGTTTTTGCCGGCAGTCAGGCACGTTAAAGGTTGTCTGACGTTATTCTCTGAAAACTGCCGGATCTTATGTGGAGGAGACGAGTGATCGCACCAGCTTGGGAAATTTTCAGAGAATCACTAAACTGTGAAAATCGTGCTGTGTGTCACCACCAAGATCCTCTGCAGTAACTTCAGAGCCACTTGTTGCAAACCACAGGTTCATTAATGTGCTGCCATGTAAGGTTATCAGCTGTATAAACATATTATAAATGAGATCATAAAAGTGGTTAAAAACTGTAATAAATGGTCATAAGCCATTACTCTATTGACACATAGATTGAAAGCCATACATTGTTTTCCATCTATTTAAACAAAAATTCTCATGTGAAAGTTTGGAGAAGTGACACTCAGATGTTTATATGGAGGAAGTAAACCATACTCATGTACATTTGGTTAATGATTGTCTGTATATTTGGCAAATGTTTTGTAATCCATCGGGTTCACAAAGCCAACCAAGGAAGTTCTACGTCTCACAAAAAGGATGTAGAGAAAAAAAGATTGCTTTTGCTGTAACCGCAGTTCAGTAAAATCCTCATTTCCCCTTGAGTTTGTGTGTGGTAGAGAATCGTTAGGTGCTCAGTGAAGCAGGTAAGTTTGCTTATAAGACCTGGTACTCAGTGCAGTGTGAAGAGCCCAAGGCTCCATTTGAGAAATTCACAGAGAGTCCTAGCAAACCCTGAGCACAAAAAGAGCTGAACTGGACCTATGTTTTAAAATGTTGGTACATTTTAGTTTATTTCCAGTCCATAGATCACTTCTGTTGCTTTGTAGTACCTCTGTGGTGGTTGGTATCAGGGTTGCAGTGGAAAGCCTGTAAAGTATTTTGGGTGGAGAACTGTCCGTTTCCATGCTTTTTGTGGAGTTATCAGAATGACGACAACGAAGGCAGTGATGACAACATCTGAAAGAGTGGGGAAAAGAGTAACCGCACAAACTTATGATTATTCACCTCCTGAGTAGAAAGAATTGGTGAAGTTTAACCCCCCCAACCTGCCTGTCACAAGATGGAAACGGAGAAAAAAACCAACACAGCTCCGATCTAGAACTTTCTCAACTGTCAAAGGAAAATGAATTTGTTCCACTTAATTTTCACAAAATACATGAGAGAAACTGCCATGACTTTAAATACCTTTAAATTCACTCGTTCGTTCAATTTTATCTCTGAACTGAATTTTCTATTCCTAGCCTTGCTGCAAAGTAAAATCTCTGCTTAGGTCATGGTTACTGGGAACAGAATGTAATTAATTTTCGATCGATTCGAGTAATGGAATGAGGACTGTGTTTCCTTTAGTATTTCATCAGTGATAACGGCCTCTAAGGTATAAAAATGTATTATTAAATCAACTTTGTTCCGTAAATCAATTTTAACTACTGAAAGCAGACAGGACTGACTGATTTCCTTGCACACTACTGGAAGTAGGAATATGTAAAGCCCCTGAAAGGGACTGTGGTTTGCGTGGGACTTTTTGCCCTAAAGATGGCTTTAACAGAAATGCTCACTCAGACCTGGTTATAAAGATTATTAAAATATTATATAAATATATATATATTTTTTTTTTAAAATAAAATCTGAGTTTTGCATTTATTCTGTCTAGGGGTTGTCCATGATAAGCTGAACAGATGTGAGAGGTATGGAGTGCCAGGATGATATTTTTATGTGTCAGCTCTCTGAAATTAAGTGACCTGACACGGGGTTTTTAGGTTTTCCTATTGCTCTCAAATTGAAGGACGTAATTGCTCTGGAAAGTCTTTAGCATCCCCTCGGCATAGCGGTGTGAGCTCAGCTCTCTTATTACGTTAAACCCAGCCGGACAAAGAGCTTTTCTCTACGCTGTGAATTAAACTCAGATTGGTATGGGGAAAGATCGCTGTGCCTGTATATGCTCTCTGCAGTGGTCCGGGTCCAGATCGAATCTCACACAAAGGCCCCATTCACAGCGCTTACCCCAGTCCTCCAAGCCCATTTGGGGTTTTTTTTTTCCGCTTTCAATTGAACGGCAATTTTCACAGACGACTTTTCAGAAACGTTCACAATGTTTGGAGTGTTTTTTTTTTTTATTTAATGTGGGTTTTTTTTTTTTTTTTGCTCCAGAGAAACCGTGTCTGTTTTCACTGCAGTTCAATAAAAATGTAACTCTTATGTAATATCGGAAATAGGGGGTATTCCTATGTAAATGTTTGTTTTTCAGCGAAGGAAAAGGTGGAGTGTCTTACCTAAAGACTGGGGTCAGTGGTTGTATGTTAGAGCCTGCTGCTCACTGCAGGGGTTTGCTGTACATAGCTTTCCTGCCACATAACACACACGCACACACGCACGCACACACACACACACAGACTCACACACACACACACGCACACACACACACACACACACACACACACACACACACACACACACACACACACCTGTTACTCAGGGGTCTTCTAATTTAATAAAGAGCCCCTGTGTCATAGACTACACACCTCAGTGGCCTACTTTCAATCAAAATGTGTTCTGAAAATCAACTTAAAAATAAATAGGGCAGTGTAGTATATTGGTCAGCTTGTAACTTTACAGGTTTGATTCCTAGGAAGGGCACAGCCATTGTATCCCTTGAGCAGGGTACTTAAGCTGACTTGCTTCAGTAAACAGCCAGCTTCTTAAATGGATAAGGTAAACAATGTTAGTCGCCCTGGGTAAGTGTGTCTGCAGTGTAATGGCATGTAAATGCATGTGTTTGCCTTTTTTTATCTTAACAAGAAGTCAGGCAAGTGCATATTTGGTGATTGTTGACCTCACCAAACTGTGTAAAAATGAAGGATGAGAAGTAGTGTTTGCGTTTAATTGTGAGAGCCTCAAAGCCTTTTGTTCTGTTGCACAGTTAATGCTGTAGACTTACCTTCCTGAAGTGTTTGACAAGGGCCTTTGTCGAGAGAGCTCGTCTCGTAAAGTAGTCATGGCAACGGCTGTGTTTCCGACAAGCAGGAAAACATGAGTGAAGCCAGCGTGTCTTTTCTGAATGTTCTTTAGATCTGAACCCTAAAGCACAGCTACAAGGGTTTCTGCTGAGCCTGATGGCTGAGCAGCGTCGACATCGACAGCGATAACTTGACAAGCAAACTCAGCTTGACTTGTCTTTGTGTGTTTTTTTTTGTTTTATTTCTGTTGTTATTTGTTTGGTGATATTTACATTTTGTTTTTCTTTTCTTCCATCTCAATAGAGTTGAGGAAGACCTGGAAAAACTGCTCACAGTCACTAAAAGTGCTAAACCGAAGCCCGCCTTGGCCCCCAAACCCAACCCCAACCCCAAACCAGCCCTGCCCAAGAAACCCACATCCCTGTCCCAGAGCACTGCAGATGGCAAGCCAGGGGGGCTAGCAGGGCCTCCTCCAGAGACCAAGGCAGAATCTATGGGTCAGGTGGACATCCTCAAATATATCCAGCAGAATGAGGCCTCCGCCAACGATGACCTGGATCTGTTCTGACCCAGATGGACACAGAGCCTTCCAGTTTAGAGGTTGATGGTGAGACATTCCCAACTCGCATAGATCTCTCGGGCCTCCAGTACTGCAGCTCAGCCCCATTTGAGTTGAGTCAGTGGAGCCCATAGAATAATCACCACTTATACAATGTGCTGAGACAACCTCGCATTTCTGTTCTGTGATTTCATTTTTGTAAAAATCAGGAAAAAAACCCTGCCTTCCACCTCAAACTGAGAGACCAGGAGATCTAAGCCATTGTTTTCCAACAGTGAAATTGAAAAAGGTCTTTTCTCAGTGTCTGGAATTCTGCCTGGTTGAAGTTAGGCATTTTTACAGTTTTTTTTCTCTCTCTTTTGTGTTTTGACTTTTGATATTGGTCCACCTGTCACTGGAATAATGAATTTAAAAAAGCTGAAATGCAATTTGTGGAAGACATTTTCACGAAGTTTTTCCCCCTCCGTGATTTTTTCGTCGGCTCTGCTTTCACAAGAAACGGGCTTTGCGGGGGGTCTGTATAATCTTTTGTTCACTGTTCTTTGTAGTCAATTAAAGTATTTCCTGTCACAGACTGCATCCCAAAGAAGGCCAAGAGCGATACACCCCCTACCCCCTCCCCCCCCCCCCCATCCCGACTGTCACAGCAAAAACCTTCAGATTCCCGGCCTTTCCGTGCACCCTTTAAAGATGTTTGTTTTCCCAGCATTCCCTAAACAATGCACTGTATCCGTCAGTGCGGTGGCGGCACGCGGGTGAACTCATTACCGGCAGACACGCTGCAAAAATTTTGTTGTCTGGCGGCATCAGTAATAACCAGGGCATGGTGATGAATAAAAAACATGCAGAACAAACCAACTAGTAAACAAAAGCACTTCCTCAATCAGATGCCACATGAGGCATGCAAAAGTGAAAGCGCGTTGTTAGTACATATATGTTATCCTATTGCACATAGCTTCGGAGACATCACTTAACAGGGAAGGGATACTGCATAAGTGGTGCCCGGTGCATTTTTATTTAAATTCACCATTTGGCTATGACCACATTACTCCTCTGAAATTGTGCCTCTCCTGCTCTTGCCATGAGGAACACCAGCCAACGCAACTGGATGGTTTGGATCATGTTTGTTTCATAATCATGATCTTCAATTCATAACATGACAGCAAACCTCTGACTAAACTTAATACCAGATTAAGGTACACAAGATATTTGATATATGCAAAATATATAAAATATACTTTGTTCCAAAAAACAATAACACAAAAATATAACATTTTTTCCAAGTAAAGTAGTTGGTGCTAGAGCCTAGATTTTTTAAAATTTTTCCACAATTTTATAAAATATGTACATATCACAATACCAGTTCACCAGACCCCAGAGAAAGTCATAACATTAAATGCTACACACTTTATTACAAAAGAAATGAATAAATTAAGAATGCATAAACAAATCAAAATGCAAAACGTATCATAGGTATGGTGGTGAAAGACCAAGATGTGAAACAATATCATTTGAATGACACTAATAAAAAAGACAATTGAGAGATACTACAGCATAGAAATAACTAATAAAGGTCAAGCCAGGTAAAAAAAAAAAAAAAAAGTTTTACAAGATATAAAAACATACATACAGATTTGCACAACCACACATCCAAACACATTTAATATTGGAGACATTAGGTGTTTTTTTAGATGATCAGTGTTTTTTATATATAATTTTTTTGTACAAACCTTAAGTGGGTATCTGATCCAGCTCATGACATCCTGTTTTGGATGTGTCTCATTACCCTGGTGATCTAAATCACGCTCCTCGTCTTCCTCTGTCTGAGGAAAGTGGAAACTGAAACGTTCTTTACTGATAGAAATGTCAGAATTATTGTAATTGTGGCTCACGCTGCTCCCTTTCTCTCTTTCATGGCGTAGCTCTGTGATCACGGGAAGCAAAGGCGTGACGCCTCTCTAGGGGTCATGCGTAGTTCAGGCAGGGATGGTGATTGAGTGACAGTTTATTTGTTAAGTTTCTGGAACTTCAAAAAAAAAAAAAAAAAAAAAAACTTTTTCCAGTAAGTCTTTCTCAGAAAGTCCAGACATAGGTGTGGGAAAGGATGGCCTTCAGGGATGTCTGAGAAACTGATCTTGCCCTCACTGCTGAGTTTGAGTTATGGTATGTGTCCTGTAGCATTTTTAGAAAAAAAAAACACATTTAAAAATGTACTTTAAAGTGGCACAGTATCATAAACTCACACATATATTTCAGTGTCTGTTGATTGAATGGAATAGGTACTCAGTGTTACTCAAAAGTAAGATGGCGTCTGCACTGACTAATAGTGTTTTGCTAATTTCCCACTGTGTGAGATACATTTTATGAGCGTTTGACTTTTACTTTTATGAATCTGGATTTTTGATTAATATCGACTGGATCAGAACTGGAAATCATTGCTTCATCTTTAGCTACTTTGTGAAGAGGAGGAATTAAAAACCTTTAAATCTATTTCTCAAGCCAAAGTGACATTCCAGTTTGATTGTAAACCCTCCTGAACACCAGCATCAGTATGTGAAAAAGCAAAAGTCACATTTTTGTACTAATCTCCTTTTGTTTTATCATTGTATTAGCTACATAAATATGAAAGAAAATATGCATTTTTGTCCAAGCATTTTTCTTGTTGTTGATGAAGAGCTGTTGATTGACTGTCCACACCAAGTACTGAAAGCAAATAAAACTTAAATAAAAGTTCCAATTGTACAACTGAATGTTTTTGAATTATTGTCTGATATTATTCATGTATGATAGATGTTAGATTTTTTTTTTCTCTTGAATGCACAGCTCATACACTAATGTATGCTTGAGATGTGTGATATGACACAATACACTAAGACATATTTGTCCGGAACTGAGTCAGCGTTCATCTGCTTGCTCCGGGATAAGTTAACTCCAGGTGCTTTGTCTAGACCTGCTGGCTGCCAGTAAACGTACATATTTCATTGTCCTTGAAACAGCAAGAGAAAATATTGCCTTTTCATGACTGAATTAAAACCAATACTTTTTACATCCCTTTGTTACATTTAGTTAACAATGTCTCTGGGTATAGTATATAAGGCACATGATAGAGGTGTGTTTGTTTTAAGGGCTAAAATGGTTCCCAATGGCCATGTTCATAAATCCTGGTAGAATCTGACCTGCTGGCTTATATACAGCCCAGTTCAGAACTCGCCACATATCACCAGTAAGGAGCAAGGTCATTAACATCATATTTATTTGACATTACATCACATTTTGTGCCACCGTTTTATACAGTCTAGTCTTAGTCTATGCATTTTACTTAACAGAAAAGTCTGCTCATTGACTCTTTTTATCCAATTTTTCTCAACAGAAGTCTAAAGCATGTTTATTAAAATATGATTTTGAAGTTCACTGACAGTGCTAATCACTTGAAATGAATGGCCATAAACAGCTGTTTAATGTAGTTTACACAATTATCACATATAATAGAGTGACTTTTACCCAGGGCAGTTTTAGTAAGGCATTGTAGACTCAACAATTTCTGTTTTTGGTTTCCTGTGATTGGATGTTCACCTTCCTGATGAACTTTGCATGCCAGACCTTTCCTGAAACTGTCCAAGATTGGTTCAGATTTTTAACATGTCCCTCACCCCTTGCCTCCACTGGAAACATTCCTCTATAAATGGGAAAATACAGAGGTTCTAACAAATACTCTGGGAACTTTCCATTCAGCCATTATTTCTGAGTGATTTTGATCATGACTGCTAGCACTATCTGGTAAGTACTGCACTTTGCCAGCTGTCCCAGTGTTGATATTTAAAAAGTTGTAATTTGAAATACTATTAAAAGTGCATTTATAATACTAAAAGGCCATGGAGAGCCATGTGTAGTGACATTTAGAACTGCTTGATGCTGTTTTGTCTCAGGAATACAAATTTAGTCTCAACTCTGGAGAGAACCTACCAAGAAAACTTTACCAGACAGAACATTCCCACAAATCAATGTGACAGCACAACTTTTTATTTATTTATTTATTTATTTTTTTTTTTTTTCCAACATCAGGGGTCATATTGCATATCAGAGGGAGAAGTGAAGCCCCAGCTGTTTCCATTTTCCCGTGCTCCTGCAGTATTTATGGGTTATTGTTGCATTGCCTGACTGGTTCCCTATGAGTGTGGCGGACGGAACAGCACAGTGAACTCTGGGAAATGTTACTGTGAGTCAGTGCATCAAAGTGTGTTCCTCATTTCGTAAAAGTCATATTTATAGTAAGCCGTTCCCTGTTTGTTAGCCCAGATTTTTGTGTGCATAAATACCAGAAGCATTTTTTAAAATATTCTCATTGTTTTAGGTATTGTGATGACTCATAACCTATGGTGTTACAGTATGAGTCATTTGGATGCCATTGTATATTGCTTTACACCAGAAAAAGTGTTGAAGTTTTTCTGATTCAACATTATAATTGCATATAAGACCACCCAATGGGTAAAACAGGCCATTCAGCCCAGGTAGGTGTACCATTCACCTGCAGTCTGTGGAGTATCCAGTGCTGTATCAGCCCTGCGGTTCAGCACTCCAAGAGCCTCTGTCTCTACCACATGACCTGTTCTGCTGTTCCAAACATTGACAGCTCTCTCTCTGTAAAATAATACTTCCTGGTGTCAGAAATACAATATGGCTCTTGGCAGCACGGCCAACGCAGGGTGGAAGGCTTAGCACATTAAAAATTTCTGCTTTGGGGGAATGTCATTTATTCTGAAATTAATCATATGTGAGGACAATCTCTAATAAGATTCTGACAAAGCAATGCAATTTATTTTTTATGTTTTTATACATTTTTAATCTGTTGTGTGCAATGAAAAAAAAAAACATACCATCTTTTGAATTAGACCAGAGTAGTTACTGAAATAACCAACAGTTTTGCATAATATTATAACTTATATGATATAACTTGCTGTGATTGGTCAAATTGGGTGAAAAGAGGCGGGTCATTCAGAGTGACAGTGGGTGCTCAAGTCATGGGTCAGTGTGTGTTTTAAAGCAGTGATGTCAAACTCAGTCCCATGGAGGGCTGTGAGTACGGTGGTTTTCACTCCAACCAATTACCTCTGCCTCAGTTCGTTTAACCACTCATTTCACCATATGCATGTATAGCTGTTCTTTGATCAAGTCAGAGTGCAACAATTGTTATTTAGGTAACACCAGTTGCTCATTTCATTGCCTATTGTGCAGTTCAACAAATGATGTCATTAATTATCTAATGGAAAGAGGCAGGAGCATGCCCATGGGCGGGAGGTTGAGTCGCTGGACTCTGTGTACCATGTGTGTTGCGCAGCTATGGCGTATCTTAGTCTGAGCTCACCGCTGGTGTTATTTTAAGGGCAGTTATCAGAAATGAGAGCGAGCAGGATCTCTGCTCTCTGGGAGCTGAGTGAAATATGTGTGCTGGGATTATCAGGAGTGAGTTATGAGGAGACGCTTAGGCCTCAGCTGGCCCAAAGTCTGTGTATTTCTGCTCTTTCCTTTATCTGAATACCCTTAAATAGAGCTGCGAGAGAGCTGTGCGAGAGAGCGGACGAGAAGAATGCAAAGGGGCCCAAAATAGCACACCCCAACAATCAGCGAAAGAACTTTTTTCCATAACAAATAACAAAAATCTTCATTTTTTTTTTACCCTATCCCTACACTCATTCCTGTGACTTGGAAATATATGGGTCAGGCATTGCGAGGATATGTGACCAATCATTTGGTTCTATTTTAGGTAATCTGACTGGCTCAAAAACATTTGGTTTTAATTTCTTAAATATTGTGGGCTGGGGGAGGCTGGAGGACGTAAAACTCCAAACTGTTGTTCTGTTTTCTGCTAAAATTGGAAATAAAATTCTTTGTATATGAATTATGGGTCTTTCTAGAACTTTGCAGAAACAAAACATGAAGATATAAAGCTAGAGACCATATGTCCTTAGTCATTAGACAATGATTTAGTGTTTTTTTTTAAGTTCATTTGAATTATCATAAAATTAGATGAATTAATAGTGGATCAGGAGAATACTAGGAGAAAAAAAATCCATTGAATTTTATTGGTTTAGAAATATAACTTCAGCCAGTCAGAATTTGGCCTCTCTGGTCTGGTCTCTGTTGGCAGTCGCAGCACACATGAAGCCCCAGTGGTGCTGAGGAATAGGTGACAGTTCAGACATGATGATTCATTCATAAACTGCAGCGGAGGACTGTGAGCCCCAGCTCCGTGAGAATCTGACCGGTGACTAAGCTGGCATGGTGACTGTCGCTACGCTAAGCCCTGATTCCCAGGCGGTAAGGTGACGGCGTCTGGGGACCTCTTGGGATGTGACTGCGCCGATTCCGAGACTGGTCTTACGTTCACCCATAACGGGCCGAAACCTGGCTGCCCGCCCGAGGCCCTCCAGGAATTTCAGTAGAGGGAACTGTTGCATAAGGCCGTGCCAGCTTGGTGACTCTTTACTTACGGTAAAACAGTTCTCTGAGACAAATCAGTATCCCCAGTATGGACGAAAAAGGAAACTACAATGCAAACAGGTGCTGATCTTGGATCAGTTATCCTGTTTTGCTCATAAAGGATAAGCTATTAGGATAAGGAGTATAACTCTGATCCCAGATCAGCAGTCCATCCAATGGGCAGCCTTATGACTATGGACTCTGATGCTGAAAGACCATGGAGAGACCCTTCAGAGCGCCAGAGAGCATGGTGCTGACCTTGTTAAAGTTTAAGCACTGTTTCTCTCTTTAAGGGCTTGTTTATTGGCTGGTTTATAAGGTCAGAGGGACAGGTGGGGGAGTGCTGCATCTCTGAGGTATAGATTAGGCAGTGCCAGGGAAAGCTTTATTCCCGCGGCCTCTCCCCGTAACTCTCTCCAATGATAACATCTTCAAACAGGCACCCATTTTTTTGGATCGGTCCCACCTCAAACTGTGCTGCAATCTCATGAAATCGGAAACAATCTCACAGAGTGTATAAACAAATGGACATTATTTTCTGAGCACGCACACACATACACATGCCACTGCTTCTATGGATAACATTAACAGTGCACAGCTGCTAGACTGTGTGGGGGAGAAAGGAACAATATTTCCAGTAAACCTGCAGTAAAGTATGTCTACAGGCCTCTCCTCCTCTCCCACTGACTCATGCATATTTCCCCTGAGGGGAGCGCTGAGTGGGTCAGGAGGCTGGGGCTGGCAAGGGGGTCTTGGTTGGGTGATTGGGAAGCAGCGCAGGTCCCAGGTTGGTCCCTGTTTTACCTGTAGCATACAGGCACAGGGGGTGAAAGGAGTTCAGCTTGGACTCCCGCCCTGCACAGAGGAGGGAACGTATTTCATATTTGATCAAAAGGAGGAGGCTGGAGCAGCAGAATGCTGGAGAGAGACCGGCTTGCCTGTACTTCCATATGTGAGGAGGTGCACGTTGCAGCGATATTTGAATCCTGCAGTAAACACCATGCAATAAAGTTGATTTCAAAAGATTTTCTGTGGACACTATCAGAAAGTACAATGAGTTGTAGGTGGAAATTTGGAGGTGGCAAATTGTACACTGATTAAGTATTTCTTCACAGATCATCGTTACTTAGAAAACCTTGATATGTAAGAGACACAGACCCTGGAGATGTCATATCCAGCCTTGACAAAGCACTGGGTACTCTCTGGACTGCAGGTCTAAATCCAGATGGTCTTGATGGGTGGCATAGCCTGCTCTCATTGTGTGTTCTGTGCTCCTATTACTATTGTTTTTATTATTTTACTCCAATTACCTTTATATTATTTTAGGTAATTCATTGGAATACCTATAAAGTTTAAGCAAGCCTGCTTCCAAGCTATTTAACAGGAGAACTCTGCTATCGTTAATCTGGTGCCTGAAATGTGGAGACTCAAAAGGCAACAGAGCACATATAAAACAAACTCTGGGACACTCAAAAGAGTGTCTACGTGCCTGCATGGGGCCCTGAGGTGCAGAATTGCCTTATTATGTGTTAATTATGCAGCTGCATCTGGCAGCTCGGCTCCAGCCCAATGTGCCTAACCTTGTGGGTCTCGCAGGCCCGATAAATGTTTTAGTCAGCACATGGTCCTCCGCGCGGCACTACGCCGAGTGTTCGGCAGAGCTGCAAAATCTTTCTGATGTCTCTCCAAATGCTCCGGAAAGCCAGTGGTGACCCCTGCCCATCTGATCCACCGATCCCAAGCCCAATGACCACCCACCGCGGTTAAAGAGGCGGAGGGCTGACCAGCACAGGACTGCAGGTTGTATGCTTGTTTAGCATGAAGGCTTTTTTGATTTTTGTCTGTAACCTTTAGAACAGCCAAAACGGGGGGCTTGATTGAAAACCAACTTCAGTCTTACTGAAGGCATATGCTGTTCTTTTTTTAATGTTTCTTTGCTGAAAGAAAATCATATTGTAATGTAACATTTTTTTTTTTTTTTTTTACTAAATTACATAGCCCTTAAATAGACCAAGAACATTTGATTGAATTTAGTGTAGGGTTTATGGCTGGCAGTCAGTTGAAAGCCATGATGGAGGCTTGTCTTGTTTTTCTTGAAGGTGTAATTTGGGAAATGCAGTGATAATTTTGTTATTTTTTACATATTTATACATTTCACATTATGCATTTATATTTCAGGTTGTGCCACAGAAACATATAAATTCCTGCAGCAAGAGACAAGAAGCTGACATAAACTGCTGCCACAAAATTATAATGATCACTAGAGGGCGCTAGACTCATGTTTTCATCGGGCACAGGCATGCGAACAGCTGTGCTCTTCATGGCAGGGGCTGCTGAGTTTTCACCGGCTTTATTATTTTTTCCCCTTTGGAAAGAACATGCTTCCATTTCCTGCCGTCGTCCTTCATTGACGTGCAACAGTTGAGTGCCAGCTTGTGATGGGAACCTGGAGAGGCCCTCTGCCCTCTCTTTATGCCATTTGGTGAAACAGTGGGTTATTACAGCAATTAGGAGAGTTTGGATGGAGGTAGGTGTGTGTGTGTGTGTGTGTGTGTGCGTGAGTTAGTGTGTGTTGATATGTACATGCATATGTGTTTTTGTATCTGTGTGTGTGTATTTGTGTGTATGTGTATATTTATGTGTGTTTGTATCCGTGTACGTGTGTGTGTGTGTGTGTGTGTGTATGGAGGATGCACAGTGAGTGTTGGACCCCGCTGACGAGGCAGCCCTGACGCACACACACACAGCTGAGGGGAGAGGGAGCGGCCGTGCCCAGCTGGTACTGCAGCAGTGAGCTTGGCATGGCTGTGGCTGGGCTGGGCCTGGCACAGAGCTGCAGAGACGGGCACCCTCCCTGTGCCAGACGGACCTCGCCGGCGCCTCGAAAACAACAGGGCAGGCAGGCGTGCTGTACTGCTGCGGCTGGCTCCACCTTCTCTGAAAATCTCTTTCTCTCTCTCTCTCACACACAAAAAACACACACAAAAACACACACATTTATTCAATCATTTCATTCACACATACACATGGACACACTGGTATTCTTTCAGTCTCTCTCTCAAAAAAAACACTCATATTCACTCAGTCTTTAACACACACACACACATTTTCATTCTGGTCTCTCTCTCTCTCTCTCTCTCACACACACACACACACACACACACACACAGACACACTTACACTTATTCACTTACTCAGAGATACATACACACATTCATTCTAACTCACTCACTTAGTCACACACGTACCCCACTCTCCCACACATTCCTTTGATTTCTCTCTCTCTCTCTCTCTCTCTCTCTCTCTCTCTCTGCCTCTCTCTGACTGACATTTCTGCAATCTTAACAGCTGCTGTCTCTGAGGAAAGCTAGCTGCAAATGTAATCTGGTTGTGGACATCCTTATGCATTTAGGTTTTGATCCTGAGTAAAGTATCACAGCACAGATAACTTAAAGCACAGCACAGCTGTTTCATCCACACACACACAGAAAAGAATAACCCACATACTACAGCCATGGGTAGTGCAGGGTGCATTTACCTGATTCAATCTAAACTCTGCACCAGAAAAAAAAAAACTGTGCAGAGGGGGGACAGATAAGGTGCCGCTTGGTGGAAATCGTTTAATCTGTTCTACTGTATGAAAAGGAGGCAGCCAGGCAACTCCTCCCAGGGAGGGGAGCGAAGAGGCCGTGAGGAGAATTCCATCAGCTGTGAACTGCAGGCAGGGCTCCCGTTTCCACTGCACATCTCAGTCTGCAAAATTTCTCCCCAGCCATCCAGGTCGCACAGCACCCTTTCATATGTCAACGTGACACACTGTGAGCTAGATTTTGCGGAAACAGGTCTTGTGGCTTCGTTCTGTGGGGTGTACCATGGGAATGCCTGGTGTGACACAGATCTGCTGGTCTGGGTTGATAGGGTGTAAAGTGGTGTGGGGAGAGAGGGAGGGACATGTGACACATGCCCCTGACCCCTCCCTGCCCTCCACTGCAGCCTCCACTGGGGTATCCCAGCAGTAGAGTGAGATGCCTGGCAACAGCGTCCATGGTGACCGCATCACTGTACTCAATGTTCTCTCTGGACTCTGGACCACTCCCTGGAGGACAGTAGAAGTGAATGAGACATGGAACAGGCCAGACCAGCTGATCCTGTGAAGGGATTCTTAGCCTGTCTGTACACCAGTTGTAGCCCACTTCATTTAGACTACATCCAATCGCTCCTCACTAAAAGCACATCGTTTTCACTTCTCCTTTCTTCTCAATTTATTTACGGTAAGCGTTCCCCTCTAAAACGGGGCAGACTGCATCCATGACCTCTTCAATACATGGAATACCTTTGAAGTACACAAAAGCAGATTTGCACAGCAGTATAAGTCAATCATTTTGTGAGTCAGTGGTTTTGATTTGGGCAAATATTTATGCACGGGTCTTGAATATGTCTTTGAATGCTATAATACTCCCTAGATGATATAACGCAAGCAACAGAAATGTAACTAATCCTTTTCTTTTCAAATTTCTAATACCCAGGCAACAACAACCATGGCAACAGGGCAGCCACAGGCAAGAACACATTTTGCCAACTTTATTTTTTTGAATGTTAGTATTTATTTATTATTTCTTACACTGACTTACTTTTACTTCATTGTGATGACCATAATCTGCTTTCAGGGTTCTGAGTAATAGCTCTGTAGGATAAGAAAGGTATTCCTATTTATAGCATGTCATAGAAAAAACATAATATCCTGGTTTATGAACTCTTCCCATACTGAGAAGTTGTATGAAATACTCAGACTCTCAGAGTTTGAATTCTCTTTCCATGCAAACATTTTTGATGTTATTCCCTTAGTAAATGAAATAGCAAAACCCCAGAAAATGTGACAGCAGAAAGGGAGGGGAGGACGCTGAGGTGTGCAGTCCTGCGCTGTCTGCTGTGTGTGAGCCAAAACTAGGCCGCTGTTTACACCTCAAACTGCAACGCTTTGTATATTGAAGCTGTAAACCCGATGAAAGAGCCACATTTCAGCGAAAATGCGGTAAATCAATTCATTCATCTTAAATGGATGTGCACATATTTGCAGCAGAGGGAATCTTTCTGTCTGTACTTATTTTACTCAGAGAGTGGTCAATGTGTTTAGCAGCTTAAGCAGTTGAGTCAGACTCCACTGGATTGATGCAGTGCCAAGTCCGAGCTTGACGCAGTGCTGGATGCTCTTTAGACACTAGCAAAAATTACAAACTTAGATGGACTCACTATACTCTTTTTGTATTTCTGTGTGCTTTCATTTAATTAATAGTGTTTGTAGATTTATTACATCAATTTTACATAATATCACAGGCATTTATCAGTTATCGGACATTTTTTTTCCAGAGTGACTCACAATGGAGTCACTCTGGTCCATACAGTTGGGCTAAAGTGCAAAAAGGGAGTTCAAAGAGTAACTTTTCTTCTAAGAACAAATGAACAGTAATCTGGTACTGTTAGATAGTTTGCAAGTTTGTTCTGAAAAGGAACAGCATGTCCCCCTCTGTGAAAAAGACTCTTCTAGAATGGCTCCTGGCAGGGGTAACGGTTTTGGTTGTGTTTGTTTACAGCATCAGTAGGTTTTACTGTGCGCTGCCCAAGTCCGGGCCCTGGGGCTGATTTCCTGAGGGAGCTGGACCGGAGGACAGGGGGATGGGACACGGAACGGCTAATGGCAGCCAGGTCCCAGGCTGTGTTTCACAGGACTGTTAAACGGGATGGTGGTGGGGGAGTGGGGGGCACTCTCCCACTGCACAAGGTCAAGAGTGATTGCTGCCACAGCTGTGAAAATGGCCTATTAATATAGATTGCAGTCAAGTGGCATAGCCGCCCCAGAAACACCCCCTTCCCTTCTCTCACACACACACTTTCTCTCAGAGGACACCGACCCGTTACTGGCATTTTGTGAAAAGTTTTCGGTTTGTGGCTGAGCTGGGGAGCCGGGAGCTGAGAGTGGTGCTGTGGAAGTAGCCAGGGGTGATAATGATTTCAGAGAATTTAAGATGAGGTATGCTGAATGTTGATTATGGGAGATCTGGTTTACATATTCATGGGGGATCTTTTCCTGTTTTGATGTGTGTATATGCACGGGTGTGTTTGAACTTGTGCTCGAATGTGAAAGTGTGAGAGTGAGTATGTGTGTCTGAGAGACTTCCTGTGTATGTATGCATGATTATTATTATATGTTTGTATATCTATGTGCATGTGCATATGTGTGAGGTGTGTGTGTGTGTGTGTGTGTGTGTGTGGTGTGTGTGTGTGTGTGTGTGTGTGTGTGTGTGTGTGTGTGTGTGTGTGTGTGTGTGTGTGTGTGTGTGTGTGTGTGTGTGTGTGTGACCTGTGTGGATGTGTGTGTTCAGCTGTGTGTGTGTGTGTGTGATTCTGTGTGGTTCTCTGTAATGATGTATCTGACAAGATGTCAGTGTGTTCTAACTGTGTGTGTGTGTGTGTGTGTGTGTGTGTGTGTGTGTGCACCTGTATGGATGGCTTCGGCTACAGCTACCACCACATTCTTATGGTTCTCTGTAATGATGTATCTGACAAGATGTCACTGCTTCTAACCAGAGCGACAGCTCTGTGATTACATTTAGACCCCACACAAATCACAGTGTGCTCACACACACACACACACACACACACACACACACACACACACACACACACACACACACACACACTCATTCTTTCTCTAACATGCATGCACATACACACACATTCATTCTCTCTTTCTCTCTCACACTCCCGTACACACACATAGATGTAGACACACACATCATACCAATTTTCTCTCTCTCTCAGTCACTCACACACACACACACACACACACACACACATAGACACACACACACACACACACATTTTCTCACACACACACACACACACACACACACACACACACACTCATTATCCCTCTCTCTCTCTCTCACACACACACACACATGCAGACACACACACATAGTAATTTTCTCTCTCTCACTTGCACACACATACACACACATCGTAACCGGGCACAAACAGAGCGAAAACACACACGCGGCCACACCCTCTCAGAAACAGCCATGGGGAGCACCCGGTGAGGGTGAGAGACAGCAGGGGGCTGGGGATTTGGGGGTGGACCCAAAGCACTTACAGGGTGCTGATTCAGGACTGTCCCTGTGGACCACTGAGGAATGGGCTCCTCCCTTAGCCCTTTCAGCCCATAGAAAAGCCACTTTAAATGTAAATTGGGTTATTGGAAATATTCATTAATGACATATGTTCTTTCTTTGAAGATTTTACTTTTTTTTTTAAATCAGCTTATGGTGTATGGATCATGTAAGGGTGGGAGGGGTGGAAGGCCATCTGGGGGTGTCTTTTACTTGTTTTTTTATTAAACTTACAACCTTTTACACAGCCATCTGGAGCATCTTAAAAGAATAAGAAACATTAGTAGGGACTCCACAGTGTTTTAGATGGGCAGAACACAGCTGTTGCTCTTTTACTTGCATCCTTTTTTATTAAACTTATAACCTTTAACTCTCCCCAGCACTGCCTCTGCATCTTGTTATAAACACAACAGGGTTTTTGGGAACTTGCTTGTCCTCCAAGAGACATGAGCTCCCCTCAAAAGTTTGGGGAGTTTGCATTTGAAGAAACAGAAATTAAAAGAATAAGAAGCATATTAAATATATATCAAAAGGCCTATACAAACACACCTCCTTCTGTGGCCACACAGGCAGGGGTGGGGTTTTTTGGGGTCCATTCTATCCCTTCTGGCACTTGGGACTTTTAACCCACTTTAGCGCTTTAGCATTCTTGTCCCCGGCATAATGCACTTTGAGATGTAAGTCGCTCTGGATAAGAGCATCTGCAAAATGACTATAATGTAATTAAATGCAATGTAATGAAATGAAATGGGAGGCCCTCCCCCATGCTACGCTATATTTCTCATGCAGAAATGCAGTAGGTCTTTAACTGTACGTGAGACAAACATTTGTTTTAAATATGTGCTGATGGGGGGGCTCAGCTAAAGGTCTGATGGCATTTGCACAGCTGTACAGTTTAGCCTGCGCTCCCAGTGCGCCGCCGGGATGAGCGGCTAACGGTTTAATAATCCCGACCAGGGACCCCCAAAATCCCCCCGCAGGGAGAGGAGGGACTGTGCAAACGGCTCTGTGGGGCGCATGAGTGCGCCTCTTCTGCAGAGCCCGGCAGCTGGTCTCAGACCCCCGCGTTCCTCTTCTTAGGCTTCAGCTGGAGCTCGGCCACATCGGTGTGATCACATCTCAATAAAGCCGTCCCCTGGCCCATGGTAATCCCCCATACTTTATGAAGACAATAACCAACCTGCTGCTGCGCTTCCTTCCTTCAGCCCATGGCACCCTGGGTATGCTGTTTGTAATTAAAATGTACTCAAGAGGAAGAGATGGAGAGACGTTCTTCGTCGAATTAGTATTTCTTTTTCTCTTCCTGGTGATTGGCTTGCCCGCTCCTCTGCCCCGTTATCGTGCTCTGCAGCTGTGTCTGTCTTTTTCCATGTCCATGTTTTGAGTTGTGATTGTGACCATGGTATCGTGATTAGAAAAATCACTTTTGAGTGATTTCACTAACATCTAGGGAGTGAGGGTAGGTTTGGCTTTTGGGGTGCTGAAGTGGCCCTTGATCGCCATCCTGACAGAATTCAAATTGACAAATCACTGAAACTGTAAGTATTCAGTTTAAGTTGATTTAAATTATGCTGTTGAAACTGTTTTTTTTTGTATGAGATTGTGCTGTTATTACATGTTACTTTTACATGTTGTTACATGTTATCACATGTTTTTTTTCTTTAAGGTGAAAGCTGGTAAATTCATGTGAAATCATGTTTTTTTTCCCTCTTCCTTTTACAGACGCAAGGTCTTTGACTTCTTTACAAAGTTGAGCACTCCAGTGAGCCCCACACACAAACCCGGATCTGCTCCACAGCCCAGAGAAGGTCATGAAGCTTCGTTTATAAATGTAAAGTGAGGGATTTGCAGAGTTACAGAGAACAGTGGGGTGTGAAATTACACTGCCGCGACTGAAGCCTCACAGAGTAGATACTCCGCTGCGCAAGGGGTCAAAGGTCACATTTTCATCCAAGCATAAAGGTTGGTGGTGACTCTAACACAAACAGTCTCCCTCGCTGTTGAGTATTGAGAGCTGCCTTTGGTCCAGCAAAATGCAAAACAATCTGTAGGCCCAATTATATATTATATATTATATATTATATATAAAAACAATAAAGTGTTTCAATTTTAAGGAGTGGGGGTAAGTTTGTGTTGCAGCAAACTGATGTGAAACACAGCTGCTCTTTTTATTTTTATTTTTTTAGGAAGGAAAATGGCCAAGCCACCCTCCTTACGTATTTTCTTCATTCAGACAGTGGGAAAGCTGAGAGGAGTACGGATGACGAGGATGTATAGATAGGAGGGCTGAAGCCAGGACTCGCTGTCCCAGAGATCAGCATGTGTTTGAGGCGGCTGCCCAGCTGACTGCGCTATCATGTATATCTCCACCTCTTGTGAGATGGAGGGGCTTTCATTCCTCCTGTGAACTATGGGAGATGAGCCGATGCCAAAGTTAAGAGATGCATTAATGAGCCAAGAGCACCCCCACTCACACTGTGATAAGTGCAGTTAGCCTGTAATGAATTAGCATCTGATCCTACAGATGTTGGCTGCAGCAGTACTGTCTCTCTCCGTGTGCGATGGGACATTGGTTCATCTTGTTCCAGAGGGTACACCACTCCCTCTTGACCGACTGACCTAAATCCTGTTGTTTTTTGGGGAGTACAGGTCACCCAGCTATCTCCAACAGACTCGGCTTTTCAGCCAAAAACCAGCCCAATGACCAATTGTCACCATCAGGGTCTCACTGGACCTTCCTGGAAACATTCAAGCCAACAGGGTGACATTTCAAAGTGGCGTCCTGTGTCATCGAGCCTGCCCCACCCCATACCGCAAAGGCCCGAGAAAGCAACAGGATGGCTTTTTCAGCCATGGCCGCGGTTTCCATGGCGACTGCCTCACTGAGAGGGAGGAAAAGTTTGACTGACTCAGACACACAGTAACACACAAACCGACATTGTGAGGTTGCTGTGAAGGTTTTTCCACTACAGACATGGAATGTACAGACATACAGGCAGAACTTGAATGTTTACTCACAATTATTCATATTTATTGAGGCACTTCGTCTTTGCAATCCTCATCATCTTTTTGGGGGTTTTTTGGTATTCCTGGAACATTCATATGTCTGGTACAATTTCAAGCATCTCACTTATAATAATCCAGGAAATTGATGAAGGAAACATTGTGATTGGCTAGCGCAGGTGTTGCTGTGCAGATTTACAACTCTCAGACCGGAGAGGTTAACCTTCTCTGATCTCACCCGCTTGTAGGACTGCGGTTAATTTCCACAAATGGAACCTCCGCTCGCCTCACCCCTCCTGCACGGCCCTTTTCGTTCCCACACATGTACAGAACTCCCTTGATTCATGGCCATGTTGACACGCGAGGAGTGGCAGGGAGGTGTTGGGGGCTGGTGCTTTCCTCTGTGGAAGTCACAGTCAGCTGTTTCTCCTCTCCGTCTCGGGCGCACAGGGAGCAATCACTCACTCTTAGGCCGAGCCCCCGCCGAAACAAACACAGGAAATGAATTGGGCTGAACCGGGCGAAAACAGGGAGGAGTAAATGAAGGAGTATAACCCAGGGCGTTGTGTGCTGGGTTCAGAACCGGGGAAATTCTGCTGCACCATGTGGATTCACCCTCCAAAAACACTCTCTAAGGAGATTGCAAAAAATGTGTTTCCAGACATCCAGTTAACATTTGCTAGGCTGTGAGACTATATATTGCACAACAGTGACTTCCCCTCAATTCATGAACATGTTATGAAAACTATTTGTAATGACATTAAATTTAAAAAAAGAATAGTGTGTATGCGTGTGTGTTTGTGTCTGCAATCACCTGGGGGTACACAGGCAGTGTATGGTATGGACCATGTAACTAGTGTGACATAGGTCGTGTGAAAAAGACAGAGGTCTAGACCAGGAGATTAACTGCAATTATCTGCTGTCTGAACCATTTACTGGTGACATCCCATAATGCTTAGTATGTCTTCTGAGAGGGCTGGGAAAGCCAGTGTCTCACAGGTAGGCCCACACTTTCAGGCACAGCAGGGGGAGATTCTTTTGAATGCAGAATAAACACGATGTGTGGCAGTTATAGTCAGATCCCCTTGCAGCCATCTGAGTGGAGCTGTGCTCTTTTCTTTCAGTACCCTGAACTCAGCATGTCAATGAGTATGTTAGAAATGTTTTGTCTCCTTTTTGATTCCTTGAGTGTGTCATATTGGAATGGTCCCTGTGACATCTCCTCTTGTGGTATGACCCTAAATACACAAGAGACAGGCAAGCTTCCTCCTACCAGCCACTTAATCAATCGGCGACTCGTGTACTGTCGATCACGTAACCCTCCGGAATCGGCCACTGTACTCTCTGCAAGGCCCTTTGATATAATGAGGTTCTGCTCCATTTTGACCAGATAGGTTGCTGAAAACCGACATGTCATCTGCAGTAAAATCTTGGGAATAAAAAGGAGAACTGTCCAGGCCCTCCCGAGCCAATACATATTGTAACCATTGGTTCTGTTAGTCCACTAGATACTCGCTCCCCTACGTTCCCGATTTCTTTCCTAAAAACAGGAATTTCTGGTTGGTTCCGGAGTTTCCCGTTTTACAATACTGATCGTTTGTCAATGGAATTGTACTTGGTCACACTCCATAATGAGTCTCCAGAGGGTGTGTTAAATGTGTAAGACACAAATCTCTTTTTCACTCACAAGTGCTCTGTACCGACAGTCCAAAGTTATGGAGCAATTGCAAAAAAAACACTGTAATACTGTAAATTTTTGGCGCATCATTTATCTGGAAAGCCAGATTTGTGCGATAAATGTGTCAGGGAAACATTCGGATTGCAGCAGTGTGGAATTTGGCCGTTGCAGCCACAGAAGTGTCACAGTGTACACTTGAGAAAATGACACTGCAATCTTCTCAAGTTTGGCAGAAACTACTCCACAAAGAAATTGCCCATTGTGCTCTATCTGACCATTGCACAATGACTTTGGACCATGAAGTCAGAGCACTTGATGTTAAGATTACAGACCTGGAGCTCCAGTGGGTCTCCATAATCTAGGCTTTTGCCAAATAGAAGATTATACCTCCTTCCACTTACCTGATTTTTGGTTCGGTTGATAAATATTTGTAATGTCACATTCCCTTAGACCCTGATCCCCTGGTTATCCAAATCATCCAGGGTTTTTGGCCCTCTTCAGCACCCACTGGTGTGTGCTCATGTGGTCTATCAACCAAAGTAGTTGGGTCTAACAACAACAACGTTTGCACAGAGAGCATGTGGAAAACCAACAGAAATGGGGTCATGGCAACTCCCAAAATCCAACCAGGGAATAATGTGGACTAAAAGCTGTAGAAAACGTTACGCTCATGCCCAAGCCAGCCAAGACAAGCTCCATGTGCCTGGCTCCATGTCCTGAATCTCTGTTTCTGCAGCAGTTTGTTTAGCTTTTGTTTTGTAACAAAATCCTCCTCTGTAATTCCTGATAAGAACACACCTGTATCACCTCATGAGTATAAGCCTGTGACCCAGTGTAGATGTTATGTGTGTGCGTGTGTGTGTGTGTGTGTGTGTGTCTGTGTGTGTGCAGCGAGTGTACTCTCATGTGTGACATGTATATATGTGTTTTTTGTCTGTGAGAATGTGCCTGTGAAACGTGCTTGTGCGTGTTTGTTTGTGTTTATGTGTCTGTGCTATGTGTGTATGTGTGTTTGTGCATGTGTGAATGTGTATGTTTGTGTGTCTATGCTATGTGTGTGTGTGTGCGTGTGTCTGTGCTGTGTGTGTGCATGCGTGCATGTGTGTGTGTGTGTGTGTGTGTGTGCTGTGGGTGTGCTTGCGTTTGTGCATGTGTGTGTGCATGTGTGTTTGTGTGTGTGTGTGTTTGTGTGTGTATGTGTGTGTGTCTGTGCAATGTGTGTGTGTGTGTGTGTCTGTGCTGTGGATGTGTGCGTTCGTGCATGTGTGCGTGTTTGTGTGTGTGCGTGCTGTGTGTGTGTGTCTGTGTCTGTGTGTGTGTGCTGTGCTGTGTGTGTGTGTGTGTGTGTGTGTGTGTGTGTGTGTGTGTGTGCATGTGTGTCTGTGCTGTGTGTGTGTGTGTGTGTGTGTGTGTGTGTGTGTGTGGGTTCTCCCCAAACCACAACAATAGCAGCAGCTCCCACTAAACGCAGTCTGGCATCCCCAGCAGGGCGGGGGATCAGAGAAAGAGCAGGCCCGCGCTCGGAGGCCTGTCTGTGGGACCGTGTTCCTGCTGAAGGGGATCCTCAGGGACCACATCCAGCATGTGTTATCTTAATCCCTCCCTCTCATCTCTGACATCTGGAGGATGGGCAACCCATTCCCCAAACCAGATGCATCCTCCATCCGGTTCTGTGTGCCCCCACAGAGCTGGTGAAATCAGCAGTATGTGTGCCCCTGAATGGACACAGGGCAGGGGAGGGAGGCAGGGTGCTCTGGCCCGGGTGGTCTGGGGCAAGAGAGGCAGAGCGCTGGGAATGCACGTTCAAACGCACAGCTTTCCTTTTTTGGATAATTGGTGTATTATTACAGGAAATCCTCGGAGACATGAATGCATTGGGAATCTTGGTCTTTCCTAAGGTTCTGAAATGTTCCTTACTTTTAAAGTGATGTCACAATACACTGATTTTAAAAATGTTGAATCCTTATTGGTCAGAATTTTTACTTTATTGTTGCTCCATATCTGCAAGATTGAACTATACTTCAATTTCACAATCGTACGTTTAAAAAAAATCAACACAGCCAACTCTATAAGTTGGCTAGTAATAGTACAAAGGCACATTGTGACACAAGTACTAAAAATGTTGTGCAGAAATGCACAAATGAACACATACATATACATCAACACCCACACTAACACATACAATATGTGCACTTAAATACATCTACCTATGTCTCACAGTTTCCTAACACTCTTGACCGTGACTGAATAGTTCCAGGAGGCACGCACTCGTGATGTATACAGGTATGGATGTAAGACAGAAATCACTTTTGAAATGTTCATATGGCCATGAAAAGTAGGTCATGTCTCCTGAACAGAGACAAAATCGTTGAATTATGTCTTGTGACCCAAAGGGATTTGGGCAGAACCTGTGTGAGCTCACTGCACATGCTCCACAGTGGGGGCGAACTTTCGGACCTTTTTTAGATCGGTTTACAGGAACATCTGTGAGGGGAGCATTTCAAGCAGAGCACCTTTGGACCTGGTTTAAAAAAAAATAAAAATAATCATAATCATAATAAAAACACATCAGCCACTTCCTTAATTTACAAAAATATGCATCATAAAGATGAAAACATAGTATTTTTTTGTGACCTTTAACAATATGGAGCCAGTGAATTTAACATGGACATGGATGTGGAGGGTGAAGTGTTTTGAGAGCATTCCCCCAGCGAATGTAATTACTTCCGTTGTTACGTTAATGTCGCTTGTCTCTGTTTGTTGTCTGTTTGTTGAATCAGATACGTTCGTATTTTCGTGGTTCTTATGCAGGTTCCGATGACAGTGCACAATAAATAATTCTTGCTAAAATTGGCAATGCCCCTCTCATGACCATGTTTAGTCTGGGAGCAAAACAATGCAGCCTACCAGACATTACATTACTAAAAGTAAAAGACAGACCAAAACATCCTATTAGCTTCTGGGAATAGAACTATCCTTTCACAAACACACAGTATGCTTTATTCAGCCAGGATCCTACTTTCACAGTGAATTTCATTTTTTTGTTCCTCTCAGCTGTCCTCACCAACAAGGAACCTGAATTTCTCTTTTGATTTTTACAGTATTTTTTCTTCTTTTTTTTGCCTCAAAACTGAATTGCAGACATCCTTTTTTTTTTCAGTATGCCCCGAGAAGGATTGCAGGGCTCATTTTATCAGTGTTGTGGAACAATGCTTCTGAACAGCCCATCTCACAGAAAAAAATATTGATCTTCACGCCTTGAAGAGGTTGAACCCTCTTTCCTGCTCCTGTTCTATCATCCCTCAGTTACAGCAGGAAGTCCCAAACCACCACAAAATTGCACAAAAAGCATCATGTGTTTACTACTACAATGGATGAATGAACTATCCGATTTCTCATCAAATTCATACCTGGAATGAACTGAAATGTTTTTCTGAGAACCTATCGAGTGTCTGTGCATTTCCATGTTGTTATATGGGAAGACCTCACAAAATGGATTACTATGTAAATGATCAAATAAACAGACTGTAATGTGAAATAACATTTTTCAGGGTGTCTTTTTATCAGGTTGTCCATCACCTCATGGTCCTTGTCCTTGACTCACTCACAACAGGCAAAGGACCAGTGAGTGGGTTATGAGAGGGAACAAAATAATTGTTCCATGCTCTGATCGTGGTCACCTCTGTCTGGTATCTATTAACGTACACGCAGTAACACTATGTACTTTCTGTGGCTGTGGTTGTTTTTCTTGCTATCCATTTCGCAAGCTGTTTTTTTTTCTTACTTTTTGCACGCATCGGAGAAAATGACGATGGAAAAGACAATGGAATTCTTTTCTTGCGATTTATTCCACTATAAAGTGAGCTCATTCTTTAGTGATAAAAGGAACGCATCATTTGAGGTATGCAGTGTCATGAGGACATTTCTAAAAATGGCTTAGCAGTTAAATCCCCGGACATCTGGTGCCCTTTTAAAAAAAATCTTGTAAATCTTAGCAAGGAGATACAACCTGACAGTACCCCAGTGCCACGGGAAAATCAACTCAAGTAGGTGAGTATGCCCTGACAGTCGACCGCTGTCACAGACAAACAACCTCATGTGTGTGAACACGCTGTGACAACCTCTCTCTGCCGTGGCAAAACAACCCCAGGCATGAGCGCCCACCTTGATTTTCTCCTACTGTGATAGACAAACAAACTCAGGTGTGTGAGCGCAACCTGACAGCTTCCTGCCATCACAAACAAACCGTGGAAGTCTCCCACTGGTACAGACAAGCAACCTCAGGTGTGTGGGGCATTGACAGTCTCCCACTGCTATGGTACAAGCATCTCAGGTGTGTGAGACCACCTTGATGGAATCTGGCTGTAACAGACAAACTACCCCAGGTGTGCACAGGTACGGTCCATTTAAATTCACCTCTCCTCCTGGATTTTTGTTTTCCAAAAGGTCCACCTCTGCATGACTTTCAAACAATCTCTCTATCATGCAATGGAAGTAGCCGTGGGTCTGCAGAGCGGCCTACAGTTGGAAAGGACCCTCTGTACTAGGATGTCTTTCACAATCTCACACACTGTGTGTCCACATTCGGTTGTCAAAACACAGATAGAGGCAGGGAGGGAGAACTAAGGACAGTTCGCCTATAAAAAAAAAAACTCCCACAAAGCATCCATGCCAGCAAAGAGATTAACTTTTAGATCTAATCCATGCGCTGCCCTTCAGCCTTGTAATTTAGGAGCAGGATGCTAAAAATAAGTGTTTGAAGGCTTTAAAGAATGTAGAAAAAAAAAAGTTTAAACAAAAAGAAAGCCACCTGGGTTCAAACTTTTTTCAATCTTCTTTTAAAACTCTTTTTTATTTTTTATTAACTTATTTTAACGATTAGTGCAAGGGCCAAGTAAGATGGAGCATATTTTTTTATTTTCTTTGAAGACATGGAGGTAATGGCTCTGTACCTTCTGCTAAGTGAACATATTTATAGGCTATATACTTTCAAAGAGCACTCTGCTACCGTGAGGTCAATCCTGTAGGAAAGACCTGGAGATAATTAGAGACTGCAGCGTCATGGCGGTGATTCATCGTCTCTTCCCTCGGCTCTCTGTGACCCGTGCCACATGTAAGTGAGGGTCGAAGATTTGTTTCACAATGGGACATTTTTGCGTTGCTCCGTGGGGGAGGAGCGTATTTCAGAGCATGTCTGGGTAAAAGCCGGGGTGGCCATTTTGTATATGTCGCTATATTGCAAGTACATCATCATAGCATCTGAAAGGACGTGACATTTGCTTGCACACTGCGTCGCTGTTAATGTTTCCTCTGTCTGAGCATTCTGCGTAATGGTTCTATGAGATGAGTCTTTCATATGCTTTTGAAACACCACTGAACATTTCCACCCACCACAGAAAAAGCACATGTCAATGGGTTTAATAGAAAATGTTTCAGTTCTATATAAGTTTATGTATATAACTACATTGCGACCTGCAATTGCATTCCTTATAAAAATCCATCTTTAGGATAAGAGAAAGAAACACTGTGTTTTTAACTTTAATTTTTTTTTGTAATTGATTATTTGATAATTGATAAATACATCAGTCTAATTACAAACCCCCATTACATTAAAGACATCACATTCTGGGTACTGCTAATCTAAAAGTGAAAACAAATAACCAAGTGTACTATGCATTGTGTTGCATAGTACATTTGGGATCACAGATAGGCGGGTGGGTGGAGGGGTATTTGGGGATGGGGCATGTCACACAAATGGGATGGCACAGGGAACCAGCGGACGGCAGGCCCTAATGTGCTGGACCAATCGCGTTCATTTGTCCACCTCTTCAGAAAGCGCTTAGATGCCAAGTGTCTGCGATTCAGGCTTTGTGGCAAGTCGCATGGGAAATCATGATGGATGGTGACCTTCTCGTTGTTAGCAGTTGTATTTTTCAGCCGGTTTCTAATCTGGTGGAATGTTACAAAGCCGAGGGGGGAGGGGGGCATGGGGGGGTGTAGACAGCAGGCAGGGGTTTGCTGGCCCCTTTTTTTTCCTCCCCAAAATTGGTGGAATCTGTTTTCCCCCACAGCCTCAGCACTGCTCCTGACCCTTTGATTCCTCTCTGGCAATAAAGCGCAGACAGATAGCTCACAATATTTTATAGAAAAATTTCACCCGGCTACAAGATTACATTCTTATTTTTTTTACAGCTACATTGAATTAATTGCACACAGGAACTGAGGGCAAGGCAACGGCCATTTTTGGACTGAAACTAGACATGCATCACAGTCCCATTAGCTTCAATGCTAGACACATTCTCAAGGTAAAGCACATCTCAGCTTACAGCTACCCACAATCCCATTTTTTATTCTATATGAAACAGACTCTTTGCGTTCAGGGTAGAAATGAGGAGAGGAGGGGGAGAGATTGAGCAGACTTGGGCTGAAATACCTTAACTTGTTGGGTGCTGGTAAAATTTTAAACAACTCCTGCTGCACCCTGAGAATTTACAATGAGATACTGTATGTCACTGTCCGAAATAAATAAACACATGTGAAACACGAGACGCTGGTATTTTGTTCCGGATATTGTTTCGTTTAAAAATGGCAAGTCATCTGAAGTAATTTCACTGGCGTGCAAAAGGGTTAAAATATTTCAGATAATTATTAGTCCAGGGAATGGGCAGAAATGGCTGGTTCTGTCTCCGTGTAGTCTGGCCAGCAGACTGCATCACGCCCCATGCCTGACCCTCTGGCCTGCCCCTCTTTCCACAGCACTTGTGTGTCATCCATCATAATAGAGTACAACTGCTAACTTCCTGTCTGTGGGACTATGGAGGGAGAGGCCACTTGAGTTGATTTGTCAGGGATGTGACTGGCGGCGGAGGGAGGGGGAGGAGGGGGGAGAGAGGGGCGAGGAATGGGGAGGGGGGTGGTGAGACACAGATTTTTGGGGGAGAAAGACCCCCTGTAATTTGAGGCAGGGTGTGCGTGGGAGCTGGAAGACGGCGTGTGGATCTTCTGACAGAATGACGTGTTCTATAGCAGTGAGGAGTCTCACGTACGAAATCCAAAATTGTTCTCAGGCCACTCTCTCTCCCTCTCTCTGTCTGTCTGTCTGTCTGTCTCTCTCTCTCTGTCTTCCTCTCTGTCTGTCTGTCTCTCTCTCTCTCTCTCTCTCTCTCTCTTCATCTCTCTGGCAGCGATGCCATGATTGAAGTTTAGACACGCCGAGGTTTGCTTAGGTCAAACTGGCCCAGCTCATAACTCCCTGAACGTTTTTTTCCCCTCCTTTTTTCTTTTGATTCAAGATCAATAATGCATTGCTCTGTTCAAATATGTTGAACCTAATGAAAAAAATAAGATAAAAAGGTTTTTTTTTTTTTCAACATTTTGTAATCCTTTAAGGTTTGTCTTATTCAGACTCTATTATAAACATTATAAAGTTCTCAGGGTGGTGCCAAATTAAGTCTGAGCACATAGTCCTGTCCAAGAACATTCCAGAACTGAGTGTGTTTAGTGTGTGCAGGCTCCGAGTGCATTCAGAGAGCGCTGGCTTTCATCTGGCATTACACAGGAAAACCTGAGAGAACAACCACAAGCTACATCCTGAAAACATGGAGGAAGATTGATGTTAAATATTTGTCTTGGTGATGTTTAACAGTACCATTTCTCCTTAAATAGCAGTACCATTGTAGCACTCTTTCACCCTAATAGTGTTAGGGTGAAACACTCCATTAGTGTTTCACCATAACACTTTGGACCTGGTACATTTTTGTTTTTAAATTTGAGAGTATTGCTTGAAAAATTTACATTTTAGCAAGAACCACTTATTTGGTCTCTTTCATTTTGCAAATATTTAGTGCATTTTAATTTTGCCAGCAATGTGTTCTGCTTGGGGTCTGATATAGGTTTCAGTGAAAAGAAAATGCATAAAACCAAACGAGTCCTTTGATTATAACTTATTTGGGTTCATAAATTCATGATTCCCCCTCATTAATATTGCAAAAACACTCTCTAGAGAGAGAAAGCTGTGAGAGGGTGCACATGGTGTTGTGTGTGTGTTGCTGTTGTCAAATGTCTGTGGTAATGCTTTGTGTGTGTGTGTGCATGTGTGTGTGAGTGTGTATGTGTACTTGTGTGTGAATATGAATGTGTGCATGTGTATGTGCATATGTGTGCTTGTGTGTGAATATGAATGTGTTTGTGTGTGTATGTGTGCTTTTGTGTGAATATGAATGCGCGTGTGCGTGTGTCTATGTGTGTGTGTGTGTGTGTGTGTGTGTGTGTGTGTGTGTGTGTGTGTGCGCGCACACGGTAGAGAGAGTGCATTTCTGACGTTGGGTGAACAGGAACTAAACCCCGCCTGTCCACTCCAGCAGGTTTATAATCCCAGCAGGGCTAGGACCTAAATGGCCAGTGTGGCAGGAGATTAAGGGGGCTACACAAACTGCACAGCGGGCATAATTAAGAGACTATCTACCCCGCCCAATCTATTTAAACACATCTTTAGTGTCTACATTCACTGGTGAAGCTCTCCTAAGTGATCCCAGCCCAAGACTCTACATTAAGGTGTCTTATACTGCATTACAGATTAGGGCCAATAAACTAATCCACCAGACAATACATGTTAAATAAACTTAGCATGTTTCATGTGCTCCTTTTGAATTCTGAACAGAAAAAAGAAAGCTTTATATCACCATGTTGGGACTAAGAACTTCTTTATGATTAAGCCAGATATAAAAAAATAATTGTCAGATATAAAAGTAACTTGGAGCATAAAAGTTGGGAAAAAATGATATCTCTCATATCAAATAAAACTGAAAATGTGGATTACTGCAATGGATGTAAATTATATCGTTTTGATGTTTTGCATTTTGATAGAAACATTAAATATGCACATTGACAGATTAATTTTGCACAAACTCATGCAAAATTTATTTTATATTTTGATATCCCACTGGTATACATAAATGTTACTTTCTTGCATAAAATACATGATTTTGGTAACCATAGCAATCCAATCTTTTGCAAAAAAAAAAAAATTCTGTGTTTCATGCAAAATTGATAAGAAGTCTCTGAAGGCTAGAGTTTTGGGGAAAGAGAAAAAGGACAGCAATCAATCTGAACATCTAAACATCAAAGTCTGCTTCCACCCTTCTCCTTACTCACACATTTTTTCCTTTTTTGCCTCCAAAATGAAAGGAATCATATTTGTTCTCTGTATCTAGACCACTCAAAAATTCTCTTTTTTGATGGTTTCTTATGCGTTTTTCAAAACTGTGAAATGAATCCAGATCCCTCACTCAACCGCAAATAATTCATTTTGCTAATCTTCAGACAGTTGACCTAAAAATGAGTGCCCTTGAACCTCCCCTACGATATATGCAGACGCTCCGACTGCGGCTTCTGGGATCCGTATTGGGGGAGAAAACATCAGCTCTGTCCATGGCTCATCGCTGGGGAAACTGAGGTGTAGATGCCTGATCTGTAGGGGCACCGGGGGAGGGAAATACAGAGCTTTCCCCCCACCATGGTGGCACCAGTCTCAAAAGACCATGGTAATGGATTGCAGTTACAAACCACCTTCCAAAGTCTCAAAGTGCTTTTATGTTAAGGGCTGAAAAAGCTCACCTCCACCACAACCACAATGCTCAGCTTCCACCTGGAAGATGCATGGCAGCCATTTTGTGATAGAACACTCACCACTCAATGGGAGAGGTGGGGAGGTAGAGAAGATCAGTCAAAATGGCCTTGTTGTTGCAATTACATTGTATTACATTATAGGCATTTAGCAGACACTCTTATCCAGACACAGCGTGCATTTTTTTCGGGATGAGGGCGTTAAAGTGCTGGGGGGGTGGGGGGTGGGTCGCAGTCTTCAGTGCCAACACTTAAAAAAAAAAGTTTTTCCAGTACTGTATAATAAACGTATAGTATTCCACATTTTTCATCCTCTCTGATATTACTACTACTCAATGTTGTTGAGTTAATATACGAATCTTATGGGGACCTGATAGGATTTTAAAGCTTTACGGTGGTATTTGTACAGTAATTTCTCTCTAGTAATACTGCAGGTCTTTTATTTATGAGCTGTACTCTTGGGCGGCCAGCCTGAATACAGCATGGAGCGGAGATTTGGGCGGGTGCTCTTTTTCATATCCCGGGAGGATCGTGCGTGAACCCCCGAGGAAAAGACTTCGCCATAAATTTTCCATCAGCTTAAGACATCTGGATAAGGGTGTGTAAATGTCATGGAACCCAAAATATCTTAGAAATCTACCAAAGGTCAATTTTAAGACACTCTAGATCAGTCATATTTTTAAAGTTCATTACCAGGGAAGAAAAGGAGAGTGCAACTCGTTCTCTTCACTTTGACAAACTCAGAACATTGAATATAGCCAAACACGTGGGCCTCATTAGATTTCACAGCAAGCACAAATAAAGATAAAACAAACAAACAACCAATATGTCCAGTCACGGCTGAGACTCACGGCTAAAAAATGCACTCAAGAGCACAGAAACATATATATATATATATATATATATATATGAAAGTTGAAGCAGCCAAAATGAAATATTGTCGGCTTTATCACCTCTTACAGGTATACAATATTTACTCTTACAATATACTTACAGGTATATTGATGTGGCAAAGATGGCTACACCCACAAAGGGAATGTTTTATTGTGTTGTATATTGACATTGTGTTATATTATACGCAATGTCTCCAAAATTAAATACAGCTCAGGGAGACACCCCTCAATGAAAGTACTGAAGCTGTTCCTCTATCCCTCTGCACCACATCCAAAAAAACATGCTTAAAAGGGCGTATCAGCATAGCCAGGCACATCCCCCCAGTCCCACCCCCAACCCCGCCATGTCACGATACAATACGAGCGTTTGTCCTCACTCCAGCTGAGCCAAAATGACTCAGAGAAGTCCAATTAGCATTTTAAATTGCAGGATTATGGGGGGGGGGGGGGGTTTGAGGGAAGGCTCAGAGGAATTGGAAATGCACCAGGACCCACGAAAGCCCGCAGCGGCGCCAGGGAGGAGAGGGAACATAAAAGCCCGCAGCCCGGAGTGAAAGTAGGTGAGAACTACAAACGGAATAGTAATGCGCACCCGGGAGAATGCAGAGTACTGCCACGCAAAGTGGATGGAGCTGAACGAGGGCCTCAAACATCGCCGTGAGCTCATTAAAACCCCCTGCCGCTGCCCGGGGGGGTGGCTGAGGATCAGCCCCGCTGCCTGAAACAACTGCCCCCAAGGGGGGCAAAAACAGGGGCAAAAGTGGAACGCGGCTGTGGGGTCAAAAGGACATGAACCTGGGAGTTCATCGGTTTGAGAATCCTTGCTGGGGGACGAACGCTGTCGAGACGAGAGCTTTGAAAAGAAAATCAGGAAGAAAGAAAGTGCTTAGCCACCAAATGTTATGTGCCAGTGAGTGACACGCAATATTATATTATATACTACATTTCAGTATATCTGTGCCATGCAGATATGTGAATTAAATGCCACCTCCAGAAATGGAAGTTGTTTTTGTCATTATTCACACAACAATATTAAACCTTTTTTTTTGCTGAATTTCGTTGTCAGTATTTGGTTGGCCAGTCTGTTATTTGACTATATTTTTAAACAAACTGTCCTTTCACCCCAACACACCCAAAAGAAAAGCCCATGCCATCTTGCCTTAAACAGCATCTCTGACATCTCCTTTCATTCACATAGCATTTCTGTGTCAGATCCATGCTTTAAGGTAAGAACAGTGCCTGCAGTACATTAACATTATTACTATTCCAAACGAGCATCAATAAATTTGATCCTGGAGAGGCTGGGAAAAGGGACATATCGGCTTTTATATTTCATGCCAACATCTGCTCCTCAGTATGTAATTAACACAATCATTTATGTGATTTGACATCATAGCCACATTTATTGATAAGCTGACATCAATGAAAACTGAGGACCATTCTTGCGAACCTGTATGGAATATACTAATTAGCCATGTTAGCCAAGCTAATTTGTGGAAACAAAAACCTGCTCACACACTCTGGCCCCCCCAGGACAGAGCTCCCCCACCCCTGATCTAATGCCCGGAAGAGGATCTTCACATGCACCACACCAGACCCAGACTAATTCATCAGATCCAGTCGTGCAGAAGATTCAGCGTACTGAACTAGTTTTTCAAAGCAGCTTCAGTGCAGGTAACCTCTTTTCTCTCAGGGGTAGATTCTTCATATTTACAGTGCCTCCTCCTTTGTAGAGTAAGTGGTGACCACGTTTATTTTCAGGGTAATTTCCCCTTTCACTGCATTTTTTAAATGTATTTGCATAAATCCCTCAACAAGGAGAGATCTAAGCCGTTCCTTTGAAGTTTTCTCAGCACAGACACCACTGGAGTGATAAGATAATTCCTCTGATAAATTTTGATTAAATCGATGAGGATTGGTTTCAAGGAGAAATAATTACCACCTATCGTCTTCTAATTTCCCCAGTGAATGATACAACAAAGCCCATCATATAGAACAAGGTGTTCATGGGATGTGAGCAGGCTTAATGGAGAACAGCAAGATCTGGGTCAGATACATATTTTACATACTTAAAAACTTCAAATCCTGGAAGATAATTTCCTGTAGATCCTTGAAAATGTTCTGCAGAACAACATCTAAATGTTCTCATATGGAGAATGTTTTTGAAATATTCCTCAAAGACGACATGTGTTTTAAAGTTGCCAGCTTGTTGAAGATATTGGCACATATGTATTTGCACATATACCATGAAGATATTTGTAAAATAGTTGCAACTGAAGTTAAATATTGTAGTAGGTAAATTCAATTGCACAAAGAGTACAATAATTTCAGTAGAAAGAATGGTCTGAAATGAATGCGCTGAAAATTGAAGTTGGAAACATGTTTATTTACACTGAGGTTTTTTTTCGGTCAAAAGACCATCAGTGGAGCGCAATCCATGAAATTGCGTCTGAAAAGTCCTCTGCTGATAGACAGTCAACTGAGATATGAAGTGTGACCCATCAGAAGAATTCAGTGCGTGAGAGAGTTCTTTCTATTGACGATGTAAGTATTTGACCTAGATCTGATAACCTCACGTAAGGCCAGCCCCTGGCATCTTTGGTACCCCTCGGTCGCGTGCGTTAATAAACGTCAGGAATCCTTCATGCTCCAGAAACATGCCAAACAGCTCAGTGTGTGACTGAACACATCAGGGGCAGAGCTCTGGGATCACGGAATGACTGTATGAGACATGAGAACTCTCCATCGACCCAATGCTGGGCAGAAGCCATTCTGTTATCACAGTCGCCCCCCACATGTTCTGCACCTCTATAACTGTGTCTCATACAAAAGAGCACCACACACCTGCATTGGTCCCTCAGCAAGGAAGGTGCCGTCAGTTTTCTCTACCTGGGAGCCCTGGAGTGACAGTCATGAAGACATACGGTCTAATGATGGGAGAATAGGTCTGCATTAACTTCATTATAAACCAGTCAGAAAGTTCTGCTCTCCAAAACAAACCCAAGGTGATTGGTGGAGGTCAGTTAATTGCAATTAATTGCACACAGTAGTTCCACCCACTTTTGGTTTAAAGCCTCAGTCCAAAACAGAAAATTGTGACTGAATCATGGGTAGTGTAGTCCGCATGACAATATAAAACTGAAAACTGAAAGCCTGACCTCAACTATATTTTTGATGGTTTTTTGTCACAAAGATCTCAGGAGGATTACTGAAACAAAACTCTGATCATGACACATCGCTGGATGGATGCTTTTCAGCAGCTGGGTTGGGGAGACTCCCCCTCAAAGTGACACGCTTTGGGTCCTTCCTTTCCTGATAGACTAAATCAGTCAGTTCCTACTTTGACAAAGAACATGGCGGTTCTCCAATCAGAAGGGACTTTTCAGAGTTAGAAACCACCGCAGACCATCAGATCTACCTTCAGAATTCTAAAGGGCAGATGAGCTCACCTACGCATAAAATATCCATACCAGCAAACAGGTTTTCCAGCTGCTGCATCAGAGACCGAGAGTCTTGAGTAGAGACTACAAATAAACGGAGACTTCCATCGTAGCGTACTAAAACAGCGTAGTGGTAACTGAGGAGGCGAGTCATTTGCCTGATGAGGTGGGCATGTAGTGTAACTCATATGCAATAAGGCTAATATGTGGGTATACTGTACATTCTCAGAGGTTCAGATAAGTGTATTATGTATATGTGAGTAGACCATATGTGAGTCATACCATTGGTACCAAAGCAACATGAGGGTGCGGTCTGAATCTCAGTGCTGGCTCTCATTGTGCTTGGAAATTGTTGTTGTTTTTTTTTTTTTTTTTGACCCGAGGATTCAACGAATAATTGACAAGAAAATAATGGCTTGAAAGTACATTCTTGAAAGTACATTGACTCTTTCTTCTTTTTTATCTTGCCCCTGTGAAATTCTGTCTGTTGCTAATCTCCTTCAGTAACTATCAGAGCAGAAGGGCAGTGAGATACTGCTGGAGAGCAGATCACACACTCTCCGTCTCAAGTTTGCATACACACTGAAGATCTGAGGGGACGGAAATGCCTCTAAGGAAAGTATTATTTTTAATGTGCCTTTTAATATAGAATGATGGCTAGTATGTCCTGGAGGCTCTCTCTCTCTCTCTCTCTCTCTCTCAGAGGGCAGTATTATCTTATGCAGTGGTCCACACTATGAATATGTGCTATGTATAAAAAAAACATCTCTTTTTCTTCCTCTGCCCTCCTTCCCCTCTCTCTTTCCCTCTCTTTTTCCTCTCTTGCTCTCTGCTTGCCTTTAGCAGGTGATAGTATCTGAATCAGTGCCATCTCAGAGTGGCCTCTAAATCGAGATCGGAGCCGATTGTGTCACCAGGGTACCCTGAGTCACTAAGACTGATGCGTTTTTATTATGGGATGTTTTTTTTGGACGGTTCGACGGTCTCCTTCGCCCTTTCCCCCCTTGTCTTCCCTTCTCCTTGTGATTATTGACTGATGGACCAATGAAACCCTCTGTCTTGATCTATGACAGCCAATTCACCATTACGGTGACATTGAACTGCCTTTGTGAATGGCCCGCTGTGAGAATTGAGCTTTGATTGGTTAGTGACGGACTGACCTTTGATAAATTCTCCCTCAACACCCCAGAGCGCAGAACCCAAGCACACAGGGGAAACCTTGCAAAAACCCTCAAACACACAAATGCGCGCACATACACATGCGCGCACACACACACACACACACACACACACACACACACACACACACACACACACACACACACACACACACACACACACATACCTAGACATTCACGTTACCACTATGAAGCATGAGGTTAAACAGTGACAGTTTTGCTCTACAGTAAAATAGTCTGCAGCTTTCTTCACCGGCAGCATGTCTTTATGTTATGCCCTACAGCTCGAGATAATACCGCTTCTCTCTGCTCCTTCACAGAGACGGCCTGTTCACGGGAACAACACTCACTCTGTCCGTGTCTCCAGTGCTGTTCTCTGGGCCTGAGCTTCTCTGCAGAATTTAAACAGCCCAAGCACAATGTGGGCTACTCAGGATGTATAAAGTCACTTTTAATGGGACGCTCTGCGCAGCGCTTCAGAAATAACATTCAAGACATGCAGCGATTACAAATAGCTGTGAGTGTAACTGTGTGTAAAAGAAGAAAATTTTACACATAATTTCAATTTTTTACATTGTTTGACATAAATAAGCATCGGTTACTGTATGTGTGTATCCTTTGTGGGGCTCCATTTGATCGTGCTTTCTAATGCATGTGTGTCCAACTGTTTAGCGATTGCCTGGACGAGAGAAAAACATGACTGAGAGCACGCAAGACTTTTTGCACGTGCCACCCTGGGCACGTGGCACGAGCCGTCTTCTAAGTCCTTCTCGGAAATAATATCTCGGGCCGGAGTTCAGAAGCTGAAATTAATATGCGCATATCCCAATTGTTTTTGTATCCAACAAAAAAAAATGCCCATTATAAAAAAATGCATTCGGACTCTGGGAAAGTTTCCCAGTCCCGGCCTTGGCAAATTTCAGCAGGTCGACGAACAGATGTTTTGTGATTCCACATTGTCCAGAGACAAGTGAAATGAGAGAGTTGTGTGTGTGTTTTTTTTCCCAAGGACAGAAACCAAATCCAGCAGGGGAGACAATCTCCCACTGTGTGTCCCCTTCTCTCCCCACCCGCCACCCCCGCACAGCCCCCCCCCCTTCCTCAGTTACCAGCATGAGGAGAAGCAGGAAAACCTGCAGAATGTCACTGGAGACCCTGCAAAGCTACAGGGAGCGGGTTAAACGGCAGCCACCACATACTGAATGGCCGTCAGAATGGCCATTTTACAAACCGGAACCAGACGCGGTGTGGTTGAGTGGGGCGTGTGGGGGTTTCGTCTCAGCAGTCTCCCTGCTCTCCCAGCATGCACTGCGGCTCCGGAGTCTTGCCTCTTTTGGACGCGTCTGCTGAGGAGATAACAAGGTCGGAAACATGTGGGACTCGGCTTCGGCGAGAAGATTCGGGCTATTATTAGCCTGGTGACAAAATAGGAAAAGAGCTGAGGGGTCAGATATGCACAGCTTTCGCACGGAGCGCTAGAGACTCACAGACATTTATTCAACTTTACATCAGACTCATCTGATCACGTGTTTGATTGGATGAAGTTGTTTTCCTTTTGAATTTCAGCAGCCTGTGGGTCATGCTAAAGTGGACCTGGCACAGTTAAAATGACACAGTGGAAATAATAATGCATGTGTATGTTTTGAAGCGAAATATGAAGAAGTTAGCAGTGTGTATTACCGTGTGAAGAGTTCCTTTCACTAAATATTTGTCTGAGCAGAGCTTTACCAGAATGTATGACTGGCTGAGCTCACAACACAGCAAACACATTAGGGTTGTGCCAATGAGGCCCGATTAAGCCTGAGACCCTTTAGGCACATACCAGTTTTCAAATCTGTGCTGAAAAGTGAGAATGGAGAGTATATCCACTAGTTTTGGATATATTATGGTAAATTGATTTATCACCTCAATCCATCACACAAACACATGCACGCACACATGCACGCACTCACACACATGTACAATTTCTATAACATTGAGGTTGCCAACTTGTAATCCTTTGGCACCACAAGGTCAGCTGGTTTTTGTTTCTGAGGTTTAAACTCCAGTACATCTAAATTCCTGTACATTGTAATTCATCCACAGAGTGTGTTGTTTCTGTTTTCACCTTCAACATCACAACCAGTTCAGATTCAAAAGACTAAGCGAGATGAGTCAGCTATTTGATTACCTGCTTTAATTAATCAATCAATAGGTGAGTAGGAACTTAAACCAGTACATCCTACCCACATTAAAACACTTCATGCAATGACCCAAGGACAGTCTTCAGTTTTATTTGTGTCCGCCTGTCTGTCCATCCCTTCTTCCATCTATCTGCATAGCTATCTATCATTGAAGTCACAAAATCATATTACCTCGTTGATATTGCCTGTAAATTGGCTTCAACCAAGTTCAGGTTTTGGCTCATTAAAATAAAATTCAATTTCCTTGATTTTCTCAAGCAGAAATCAATCTGAGCAGCAAATTGTCTTCAGTTTCAGAATTCAGAACTGCAATTCAGTGTGAATGCAGCAGTCAATCAGTCAATGAAGTAAGAAGAAATAATCCTCTACCTGAAGGAACAGCCAGAGTAGCACATAATATTAGCTACCTGGGATCCGATTCATTAATCTACACAGTGTCCGCATGAATATGCTTTGCACGTATACATGATGAGGCCTTAGAGAGTATTTCATTGTAAACGGCTTATTCATGCTAGAGATCAATTAAGAGGTCGGTACAATGGGAGGAATTCACAGGTTTGAATGATTACCAGCATACACAATCCATCTTCAGTTCCGAATTTGGGCAGCCCCGTCCTAAAATTAAAGGGGGGGGGGATGGAGGGGGGAGGGCAGTGTCGTCTCAGGAAAAAGCTAATGAAAATGAAAGCCGGGTCATTACGCACGTCGTTCTGGTACAGTGCAGTTCCAGTAGATGAAGTCTGATATGTATCAAGGCTGTGTGGATTAAAGAGTAGCGTAACGTGGCATTATTTGCACTACAGCCAGGAATGGTGCTCAAGAATCAGGACAATCACACACAAGAATGGCCCTGTAAAGATTAAACCCAGGAGATGAAGAGAAGTGGCAGACACAGAGCTTTAAAGCTATTTAGGAAATAATAAACGGGAGGAAGAACACAAATGACAACTCAGCATCTGTGAACGCTTCTTCCCAACACTGTCTTGCTGCAGTTTGTGTAATTAACAAAATTGCTTGCGTCATTCCGTGAGTTTCTCCCTTTTTCTGGAGTCGCCCAGGTAAAGATTCTCTGTGTCTGCGAGCTGCAGGACGTTATCTGACTCACGCTGGTCTTGGCACGCTGCGCCTAAGTGACTAGGATGAACATTTCGCTGCAGTGTTGAACTCAGGACAGACTCACCTTGTCAGAAATGAAAAAGGGGAGATTAATGAATTAATTAGAGAGAGGAACATCGCCCCGGGGTGTTAAAAAAAAAAGTGAAAAGGCCTTGAGTTGATTCTCTCTCCTGGCGATCAATAGCAATTAGCCCTCACACATCCAGACACAAGGGGATGTAAAAATCCAGGTGTTCTCTTCTCCTCTCTTCTCTTCTATTCGCACAAGGTGTCTGACAGCTGCATTTAAATGTGATTTAAATGCCCAGCCTAGGTGCTGAGGAGAGGAGTCTACTGTATGGAGAACAAAAAAAAGACTGTAACCCCCCCACCCCACCCCCCTCCACACTCCTCCACTCCCCAGCAAGATGGCAGAGAACTACTGCCTTCCACTGACATTACGGTTATGATAATACACAATATTCATAAGTAATAAAATAAAATACTCTTAATAAGTATTTTAAAATGGAAAGCATTTGGAATGCTATGTGTCAAATGCACAATGTAAAAAAATATGTTACTTGTATTGATTTATTTTAATTGCTATTGTGCTGTGACTAAAGTATTATTATTATTATTATTATTATTATTATTATTATCATAAAGTGAGGAGCATGAATTGGATCGGGGGCACGGTGGGGTGCTGATTGCTGGAGTGAGTGGGGGGTCTCTCTCTGGGTTTCTCCAGTTCCTGTGGGGGAGAGATGCCAAGGTCATGTGAAGGGCGTCAGTGGAACAGGGGAGATCTTGGTATGATCATAAGAAATACTGCTGGAAGGAACATCTTTTTTCCCTCTTTCATGATCTGTCTTTTTGTCTTTATTTTCACTTGTTGTGGTGTTTTCGGTATTTGTTTTTGGTCTGGAAAATCTCCTTTCTCTCACCTCAAGAGACTGCTGTCTTATCTTCAAACAGCACGGCAGCAACTTCAAAAGGTATTCGGTTAATGTGGTAAGAAAAAAAAAAAAAGAATGGAAAAACACACAGTCTGACCCATTCATTTGAGTTCGGGAGGTTTTTATGTCAGCACTGTCACATGAAGTGATTTTTCATATATATAACTTTTCTTTTGGTTATACAGGAAGCAGATAGTCATATGGACCAAACATGTGTATACGTATGTTAACAGATACAATACGATCACACAGACACATACACACACACACACACAGGCACAAACATGCACGTTCATACACACATACATGCACATGCATACACACATGCACACACACACGCACATGCATATACACACACACACATGCACACACACATGCACACACACACACACACACACACACACACACACACACACATACAGGCACACACACACACACACTCATACACATACACACACATGCACACACACACACACATGCATGTACACACACACACACTCACACACACACACACACACACACACACACACACACAGGCACACACACACACACACACACACACACACACACACACACACACACACACACACACTAATTAACTCAGATACCTTGAGGTATATGCATAGATTTTATGGTGGTTCCAAACCTGATATAAATGCAAATGCAGTACCGCTGTTTAGCAGTGCAAAAAATGATCTTCTGGGAGGCTTCCCGTCAGCTTTGAAATTTGGGATCAACGTGAGCCCTGCGTTCAAGAAAATATCTCACTTCGTCTCTGTTTTAAATCCAAAAGCTGATCCCCAGCATGTGTTGGGTGAACCATTGATATTAAACTATCAAAGTGACCAATCATTAAAACTGCACCAACGTGATGAAGGGTGGCGTTGCTGTCGTAGCAATGCACTGTGTATTTCTTCTTCAATGGAGCACTTGGGCCTCCTTTGACACACCTTAGCGCTGGCGTCGCTGCCAGGGTGTTGGCACTGGTGTTTCCTCCTTTCCAGCTGACTGTGTGATTTACATACTCAGATTAAGTGAATCAGGGTAGTGAGATCAGCCCCATTATGTATCTCTACTCCATCCATCCAGTCCTTTGCACTGGCCTGTGAGCCACTAATTATGTCACAGGCGAAAATCCATATGGTTAGGAGCCAGTGAGCCAGCTCTTCAGGTGGCGGCGCAGTAAAACGTTCAGAGAGAGGTTTCAGCGTAGTTTAGCGTTAAGGGAGCTGGGCTCATAACTCAGAGGCTGCAGTTCTGAGGGACCACGCTGCTGTTGTACGCAGTAGGTGGTTTGTTAATTTTTAATGAGGGGATGGCCCAATGGGATCACCCCCTGCCCCCACACCACCAACCAACACACACACACAAAAAATGGGGATGGCAGGTTAACAAGGGGGATACATTTGGGTCATTTTTCTAACAAGGGGGATGGCATCCCCCCTCATCCCCCCTAAAATCGCCTACTGGTTGTACACATGAATGAGTTTCTTAAACCGCTTCAGGCTGCATAAATAGAGGTTTTGCAAACATGCAAGCTGTGGAAGTTGCTTTGAAAATAATGCGATATGGTGATAATGGTGAACTTGCATCTACCTCTGAAGACAGCTGGTAGCCTGGTGGTTAACCAGCATGTTATTGGGTAGATGTGATAGGGAGGAGGACTGGGTGAGTGAATCCTAACCTGCCACTGGTGAGATGAGGCCAGCCGTGACCAGCCATTGCTGGTGAGAGGGCCGGAGCCTGAGGCTTGAACCTACAACTCTAAGGCCCGGCCTCTGCCTGAATCAAATGGGATTGCTAAACACCTTTGGCAGTTTGCTGAGATCAGCACTGTTATTCTGCTTTCTGCTCTCCGTCCTGGGTAAGATCAGATCCTGCAACCAGGAGCCAACAGGGCTAAAATAGGCCAGAGAGGTGAGCGCACATTTACTGTGTATCACATACCTCAGGGCTCTCTCCAGGGGAGATTTTACTTCCTGGTTTTCTTGAATAAAAAACTCTGTAAATAAGCAGAGAATGGTGCAGTGATAGATCACGGAGCTGGGGGTGAACGTGAGGCCCCCTTACTTGAGCAGTACCTTACTGAGCAGGATCGCTGCATTACTGTGCATCTGCAAAATTAGCAACATGAGTATGTCATGGAAAATGAGACATGCTTTTATGGGGAGGTAAGAAAAATCTGATTTTATCGTCAAATAATTAATTTTGAACTTGTCCTGAAACTATAATTTTTGGACTTGGAACATTGTCCAAAAATTGTGTCAAACTACAGGATGTAAAATATATGATGTTTAAGGATGTTTAAATCTTGACTATTAAAAAAAGTGCTTCGTCAAATATTTCATCTTGAATTTCACAAGCTTTTTGGATAGGAAGTGTTGGTGTGACAGCCTTTGGTGAAGCAGAATGGAACTTCAACAACATCTGTTTCCCACACATCGACTTGCCCCCACCCTACCCCACCCCTCTCCTCCGCACCCCTCCTCCGGCCTTACCCCTTCCTTTGTGCTCCTTTCACGCACCTGTTCTACCCTTCACTCTCCTCCCCGCTCTCCGCAGCAGTGAAACCCCCCCCCCCCCCATTCTCTTCTCTGTCTCCGGCCTCCAGCTGGCTCTCCTGGCGCTGAATGACAGGTCTCTCTGGGTGTCTGGGATGCGGTGATCCCTGTTGTCTCTGAGGCTCAGGCTGACTGGCTGTGTCATACAGAGCCGCGGCACAGCTGCAGTCTCTCACGGTTAAAAGGTTAATGATGCGGTCGACGGCGGTGCCCGCCGCTGACTCACACATACCTGGAGAATGTTCCTGCGCTCTGTAAACTTTGGGGGGGGTGTCTGGCGATGGGTGATCTTCATGTACACTAGAGGGGTAATCCCTGCTGGAGGAGGGGGGGTTGATCCTTGTATGGTCTAAGTGTGTGCTGGAGAGACTCTCCCTCTGTTATTAACTGTACAGTGGCAGTATTGGCCCAGTGTAACCATTGTACACTGAAGGGATTATCCCGACTTTCAAACTAAACTGAAGAGAGTATACCTGTGTTCCAACAGAACAGAGCAGGGACTACTCCTGTGTTATAATCAGAGGGCAAAAACTCTGGCTTCATGATGTAAAAGTACCATTTATTTGCTCTATCCGTGCACTAAAAGAGAAGATTTTACTAATTAGTTCATCTACCTGGCTGAAGAGCTGTGCTAATTGAATCGGCTTGTTTAGTGCATTGATTAAGCAAATATGTGGTAGTACTTTCACCTTATGAAGCCGGGGCTTTCCACTTCTGGTTATAGCACAGATGGGATTACCCTGTGTACATAACCTTTACAAAACACTGGGCGAGTTTTCAGTTTGACTTCTGTTTGGTTGAGAGATAATGTTATAAAGGGAAACTTAACATTCTCTGAATATTTTATAGGTCCAAAATGAATAGCTTCAGCTTCAAATGAATAATTTCCAAGCATATACCATAAAAAAAAAAAAAAAACTTACCAGCAACATCCCCTGATTGGTATCGTTTTAAGAATGTGCTGAATTAAAACATTGAAATCACTGATTTATTTAACATAAATGCCCATCCACAAGTCAAATAATGTTTTCAACGGGCGTAACAAAGCTGAATAGCATTCCGAAGCAGTTCCTGCAGCATTCCTTTTGCTTGTGACTTCAAGACAATGTTCGAGGGGCATCCAGGAAACCGGACGAGTGTGCAATCCTGGGAACATTCACCACAGCATTCCGAGCATTCCAGGGACGTTCCGAGAGCGAAGAATTAATAGCTGGGTGACAGAGGCATGGGGACCGGAGCTTGTGCTGTGTGCAAAACTGATGAACCCTCTCTGTGCAGTCTGCATGATACTGATCCCTGTACTAGCAACACAGTAATGATCCCTGCACTGTTTGCACAATAATGATACCTGCACTGTTTGCACAATAATGATCCCGGTGCTGTCTGCAAAATAATGATACCTGTGCTGTCTGCGCAATAATGATCCCGGTGCTGTCTGCAAAATAATGATCCCGGTGCTCTCTGCAAAATAATGATCCCGGTGCTGTCTGCAAAATAATGATCCCTGTGCTGTCTGCTCAATAATGATCCCGGTGCTATCTGCACAATAATGATCCCTGTGCTGTCTGTGCAATATTTATTCCTGTTCTCTCTGCACAATAATGATCCCTGTGCTGTCTGCGCAATAATGATCCCGGTGCTGTCTGCAAAATAATGATCCCGGTGCTATCTGCACAATAATGATCCCGGTGCTGTCTGCAAAATAATGATCCCGGTGCTGTCTGCACAATAATGATCCCGGTGCTGTCTGCAAAATAATGATCCCTGTGCTGTCTGCACAATAATGATCCCGGTGTTGTCTGCAAAATAATGATCCCGGTGCTGTCTGCGCAATAATGATCCCGGTGCTTTCTGCAAAATAATGATCCCTGTTCTGTCTATTTACTGATGATCCCCATGGCAACTGCCCAACCCCATTAGACAGAGAATAGCAAGGAGTCTACAGGGATGATGGGATTCTGGCTTATGAGGTTATTTCACAGATTCATGACTTTGAGTCGTAACACATTTATTACAGTTTCGTTAAATACGCTGATCCGACTCACTCATCACAAAATCGTTAGAGACTCATCACAGATTTGTCAGAATTATCACAGATTGATCACAGACTCACTGGAGACTCATCCCAGGCTCAGGACATGCTCTGATGGCTCTGTCTGGCTTTATGATTCACAGAAACACCAAAACGCGTTCCCTCCTGACCCCAGCGCATCCTGCGCGACTCAGGAGTTCAGCTCCGACAGGCCGGCCTCTGTGCAGCTCTGAGCTAGATTAAGAATGACGGTCCCCTGCTCAGAGAGAGAGAGGGACAGAGAGAGAGATACAGAGGAAGAAAGAGAGAGAGGGAGAAAGGGGCAGAAAGACAGAGAGAGAGAGAGCGGGAATGAGAGAGAGAGAGAGTGAAAAGGGCAGAGAGAGAGAAAGACAGAGAGAGGGATACACTGTAGGAGAGACAGTCGCGGAGAGAAAGAGGGGGTGGTGTAAAAGAGACTACAGGAAGTTCAGCTGCAGCCTACACATTCATCTTACATTCAGATATGAAGAGAGCCATTAATGTACAAACGAGCTCTTTATGCGCATCATTCATTCAGAGAGCCGTGGTGAGAGGAGGAGGAGGGCACTGGATTCAACCATTTTTTTCCCCTTGAATTAGAGCTTTTCTATCATTTCTGATGGCTGCGCACTGCAATATTCAATTGGACAGCTCTCTTAATTAACCCCATGACTATCCAGGAACATGAAGACTGAAGACTGTGGCCTTGAAGAGAGACTTCGGCGGCTCCGCTACAGTTTAGAATCGGTTTAGCCGATTAAATAAATGCAGCTTTCAGCTGAATGCACCAAAGGCTTTTGAATTCTGTTTTATGATTCTAAGAAGGGGGGTGGTGGTGGTGTGTGTGTGTGTGTGTGTGTGTGTGTGTGGGGGTGAAAGGAATTCCCGATCCCAGTCAGCAACCATTTTATTCAGCCTGTTTACAGCCTGCGTTTTTCGCAATGTCAGTTGAGCCCGGCTTCTCATTGGGTGAGTTACAGCTGCACAGTGAGGATGAGTCAGAGAATGGCAGAACAGAAGGTCAGAGACCAAACATTCCCCTGACTTTGGAAATAAAAAATGTGTAAGCAAGCTGACAAACTATTTTATGGAGTCAACATAAAAACCCTGACATCAGCCAAAATTCTTCGATGCAAACTTTCGATGGTATACAAGAGAGCAAGCGATGCACTTATTCAGAGCGATGCTTCAAAAGAGAGTAAAGAAGGGGAAAAAAAGGGGAATTAGGAAAATGCTGCATTTGGTATGACAACGATTCTCAACCCTGGGCCAAGAAAGCAGTGGGGTCTACTGAACTGAAGCTCATTGGGCCTCAGCTCTTTACTGATCATCTCATCCAGCCAATTACATCAGGACTCACCTCACTTGATTTCTTTGGTTCTTTTGATTATTGTTTTTAAGCTGAAAATACAAACCCAGGGGTCCCTCTCGAGAAGGTCCTCCTGGAGCAGGGTTAGTGTTGTACCAAATAAATACATACTGTACTTTTAAGATTGGTAATCTTTTTTTCATTTTTTAAATGTTGTTTATTAAACTGTTTATTTTTTTTCCCAGTGTCCTGTGTCAGTGTTATTTGTTCTGCCATTGTTCAATTCGCATATCCATCTGTTGAGTTGCCGACAGATTGTTAATATTTGGCAGGAATTATGAAAGCAAAACAAAACAGTGGTACGATTTTATGATTTATGTACGCATTTGTTCAGCTGACAGCTTCATCTGAAGGCTTTAATTAAATATATATTTTTTTCCTGCTCTGGAGAGGAGCAGTTGGCTGGCTTTTTTGGATGAATGCCCGTTTTTTTTTTTTTTTTTTTTTTCCAAGGCTTGCTCAGTCTGCCTGTGTCTCCCTGAGTCTTGTGACTCACATGGTCTCACACGCAGAGGTTACTCGCCATGCCTGCTTAAACGGGACGTAAACAATGGCTGTTCTGTGCTACACCCCAGAAAACATAATAAAATGCCAGCACTGCCCTCCCTTTTACCCTGCATGACATCAGGTGTTTCCCATGTACAGTAGTGGAGAACAATGATGGTTGCAAAACCACTGTAGCACACTCAAAGAGCATGGGTGAAGCAAGGCACTGCAATGTACCCATGATTCACATACTTCTCCAGCACGTAGTTATTCACTGAAACATCCCACTGTTTAGATAGAAAGTGTGTCAAAAATGAAACCTGTGAATGTTGATGTTGAAAACTGTGTTTCTCCTAAATGCCTAAACTGTAATGTTATATAGCTCTCATTAAGGGCCCTGTGTGTCCACAGGTTTTTACCTCCAGTAATTACCCTGGCTGAATTTACTCATGGGCTACATGCACCACCAGTCCAATGGTACATTACAGCATAGCAAAATGTCTCCTATAGGGACACAAGCAGAGTATTCAACAGTCATTCATGAGCTTATCTCAAAATTTCAGATCACGTAAATGAATGGGCAAAGTAGATAATTGAGAGTTGGCATGGAGTCAATACAGGGTGGGAGAGTGGTCACAGTTCAGAGCAGCTCTTTTATTGTTGAGTTAGGGGCAAACTGATGGAAATGGCCTGCACGTTAGTGGAGGTGAAGTTTTCTCTTTAAATCTTTTACTTGTTAATTTGAATCATCAATCAGCAACAAAGAACTACAAACCAAGACAACAGTCATAATACACAGGCAAGAGCAACTACACATCCTGAAACACCTTCCAATCAGAATGCATTCTTCAAAACTGAAACTTGACGTCATGTATACCAGTACCATAAGTAAGTTTTATCTGAGTAAATCCCAAAAAGAACATATCAGCTGATGCTATAGTGAAGAAAGACCTTTCCATCTTTATTTAAGCAGTTAGACTGGCCAGGGTTTGTCTTATCAGGCCCGCCCCATGTCCCCCTGCGGGGGATTACCTAAGCCAGTGGAGCTCTGCTCTCCGGAAAAACACGGGGGCTGGTGGGGGGGGTGTGAAAATGGAAAATGGGAATTTGTCTGTGTGTTGGAAAGTTCTCGACATAAAGCGGAATTTTTCCCACCAGCTGAGACGGTAAATCACTATCCTGTCTCTCACAGGTGCAGAACCCCCTCACATCCTCTTCCTTCTCAAAAAAGTTAAAATCAGCAAAATTAACAAAATGTAACTGCCACTATAAACAGAAACTTCGTGGAAGATGAGCCACCAGCATTTGAATTAATGTGTATACATGTCTTAATGTTAATATAATAGTAAATATTTATAATGTTTTGCATATTTATCTCTTATGTGGCACTGTAAAATATTGGTTAAAGAATGGAGCTTTTTAGTTTTTTTAGTCTTAAATTCCCAAGTGGTACATAATCTAAGATACAAATTTCATGATGTATAAATGCCTTAAATCAGACAATGCACTGTTGAATTAAAAAAAATAATTTAAAGTTCTTGATCAGAAAATTAATCTTAAAACCACAGAAAAATAGGTTTTATCTGAATGTCAGCTTATGGTAGCCATGAAGAAAAATAGTCTTGGGGGTAAAATCCAAGGTAAGAGTATTAATCTTAAAAGTTTGAAAACAACAGTAATTAGCTGAGTGTAAGCGTACAATTCAAATTAATGTGTAAATCATGCAGCGCGCCTGGCAGTCAGGCTGCTGGCGTGGCGATTGGCAGGGCCCTGCCCTGAGGCCTCACAGCCTGTCTGACGGAGCACAGCAGCTGTGGAGATACCGCCATCCTGCCGGGCGCTTTCAGCCGCCACTAATCTCCCGGCCGCACCACCGTCTCCCGCCGTAATCCCATCTCTGAGCCCGGGAGAGGGAACCGTTGCCGGGGCGACCTGGTGCTCAGCAGGGCTGGGCCTGTGTCCGCCATTAAAACCGTGACTCACCGCCAACTAAACCCCGTGCTCTCTGCGTCCCAGGTTCCTGTGGTAAGAGGCAGCCAGACGTACAACACAAAGATTGTCTTTTTCTGTCTTCACCAGGAATGTTGATGCTAATCCGCAACGCTGCCTTTCACTGGTGAACAATCTTACCCTAAAACCCAATGAACCACCACCAAGCAGGGAGTGATATCATTGGTGAGAAAACCATCTCAAGGTGCCCTTTCAATGGAAAATGTCTCTAATGGAAACGGGATGTACTGAAAAATGTTCTAAACATACAGGCTTTTTGGAAAATAGGATGATAAATATGTTTCACTGCAATGTATAATTTAAAATAGTATATTGCAATGTCAGAAACCCACAGTTAATTTTGTATGTGCCTATATTTTGTGAATCTTTGCAATGTCTTTGTAATGTATTATATTTTTCTGCCTTTGTGTGGAATATTTATCAAGAAAATGTATAAGAAGCTCTGCTCATTTGTTCCCTGTCTGTATAAGATGGATGGTTATGTCTGGAAATTCAATCAGTTTTTAGAATAAATATTTAGTAGAAGTATATTTAGGAGGTTTTTGAGAGCTTGTGTTCAGTATAGGGTTGCTCTGAGCAGTCAAATTCGGACTCTTATCTTTTCAACTTGACTGTAATAGACCTAATAAACACACATAGTTAAAAAAAAACATGTGACTGCATCAGCTGAACCAAAAATCTATGAATGAATGGCTAATTCAGTGGTCCCTGCCTGACCAATAAATGTTGAGCATCAGCTTGGATATGTCCATCTCAGCCAATGGCAGAATGATGCCCATTATTAGAGCCCACTACCCTCCCTCAAGCTGTCACAGGATTGGTGGAAGCAAAAGCCCCCTAGACAAAAACGCATCTGACCAAGCCGATATAAACAGCATATAAAGGGATACCATAAATCCAGGATTACAGTTACATGTGTAAGCATTAATAATGGGGCAATCAATTCTGTGTCATTTCCATGGAGGAGGTACATTCCTCCCTATTTAGCAGGCAGCAGGTCCTAGCAGAATAAACGCAGGCAGACAGGCATCAAGTGGGGAACGGGCCTTGTTTGGCAGGAAAGGACAGAGATATGGAGAGAGAGGTTGAGAAAGACTGAATGAGAAAGAGAGACAGAGAAGAATGGAGTGAGGGAGAGAGATTGAGTGGAGAGAGAGAAATGCATGGAGAGAAGAGAGGAAGCAAAGAAATGGTGGGAGAGCAAAAGAAGGGGAAAGCGAGAGAGATGGAATTAACGGATGTGAGAGAGAAGAGGAGAGAAAGCGAGAGTGAGACAGAACAGGAGAGAGAATGCAAGAGAGAAGGAGAGGAAGAGAGAGAGACAGAAACAGGGAGAGAGCAGGAGAGAAAAGGGAGAGAGAGACAGAACAGGAGATAGAATGCAAGAGAGAAGGAGAGGAAGAGAGAAGAGAGGGAGAGAGCAGAAACAGACAGAACAGAGATAGAATGCAGGAGAGAAAGGGAAAGAGCGAGAGAAAGAGAGAGATCTGCCGGTCCCCTGGTAACAGCGCTGGCACGGTGCCCAGTGTCTGGCAGACAGGGGTGCCTCTGCCTGGTAACCTGGGGCAAGGCCTCGGAGGGCCTGGGCTGGCCTCCCCAAGAAACACCACATAAAACTTTAATTAGTTTCCGTCTGATTTTCTGGCCGGGAAAGCTATTAGGCTTCCGATGTTTGAAAAAAATGAAAGAAAAAAAAACAATACATATTTGATGATGGATGGTGTTTTTCCTGGGCTGTAGCACACAACCCATCAACCGTGAATAGCAAAACAGCGATCGGCCAAAACCTAGAGAGGAGGAGGGTTGGAGGGTGAGGAGGAACAGTTTGAGGTGAGTAGTCTGCCCAAGCACAAAAAATATATATATACAGGACCCTGTTTCTTTTGCTGGCAAAGATAGACAGAAATATGTTCTTTCTCACCTTTTGGAGCTGGTCCAAACTAGAGGGCAAAGGACAACATACCTCCCTTATGGAGTGTTTGTTCTGGGTGCGAGTCCAAAGCTTTTTTTCCCTCTGAGGAAATCCAGGTTTGACAGCCTCTTTGTCCAGGCTGTGGGAATGACCCTCAGCAGGTTAGCTTTTACTTTGCGCTCACGGGGGTCGTGGGGTTACACCCCCAGTCTCACATGTGCGCATTCCTCACGGGGGTCTGTTCAAAGGACTGTTACATAATGCGACTTTGCGATGGCCTTTTCGGATTAGAAATTAAGTACGCTCCCCTCCGTGATAGGGGCCTGCTGGAGTCGGAGGCGGCACCCTGCGCATTCTTCACAGATTATACAAGTTTTTTGAATTCCCGACTTTGTCTGGCAGTTGCACCTGACCTGTATAGCTATGGGGACGACAGCTCAAAAGGTCAACTTTTTTTGTGACCTTGTTGTAACACAATTATGGTTAAAGATATTTATTGGAAATTGCTTTTTAATTACACGCCGTCGTGAGCTTCCTGGCCTCTGTGGGCTTGCTGGTGTGTCTTTGCGATTGTCGTACACACATTCTCAGGTGTTCACTTTTGACGACACTTTTGTACTGTGACTGACTGGGGCTTATCTGAGAATGAAAACAAAAGGTCAGTTTATCACAACCAGTGGGGGTGAAACAAGGCAAGAAAAGGATGGTGTTGGAGTTTGGGGGGTCGCGGTGGGGGGTGGTTGGGGGTGAGATTGAGCAGGGGTATTGAGGGGGCAGATTGAAAGAATAACAACCCTGGGCAGTACTTACAGGGGTGAAGGGGGGGTTGGAGTCAATCTCTTGGCCTGTGCTGAATGATTTTGGTGCAGATGTGAACTCATGTGTATCCATTCTGCAACCTCAATGCCCGTCTGTACTCCTGGCTCCCCAGTGGTGGAATAAACTCCGTGTTGTGGTCAGGACAGCCACACTGCCGGCCATTTTCTGACACAGACTGAAGACAAACAAACTGA